>VXBA01000726.1:412432-471480 GCA_013399895.1 Serilophus lunatus | reverse complement strand
CGCCCCCCTCCTTCTCCGAGCCCCCGCCCTCCTACCTGGAGCCCCCGCCGGCCACCGCCTCCCAGCCCTACCTGCCGCCTCCTGCCCAGGGCTACATGGCGCATCCCCAGCCCTACCTGCTCTCCTCCCAGGGCTCTCCTTCCCAGCCCTCTCAGCCCTCCCTGGCCACCTCCATCCCTCCCCCGGCCAAGCCGTCGCAGGCGCATTTTCCCCCGCCCGCCTCTGCCCAGCCGGAGGCCGCCCAGGGTGCAGCCAAGGAGGGCGGTGGTGCGGAGCAGCCGGACCCCTCCACCATGACTCCCCAGGTAAGGCGGCCCTGCTGCCGGCGTGTTGCAAAGGTCTCCGAGTAAGGGCAGTCAATAAACACGCCGTATTTGCATAATACTGCAAGGGTTTGAACGCAATCCGTGGAAGTTTGGGAATGGCATGGCTCGGTAGAAGCTCTATAAATGCTTCTTTATGCTATGGTGGTGGTGGTTGGGGCTTAACATTGTCGTTTTTCAAGAGCAGTTGAGTTTAGGGAGAAGTGTAAATCCTGGCTGAATTGCATTTTCTTAGGGGTGAGTTGGTCTTTGGAGAACTGCGTTCCGAAGTGGAGCCTGTGGGTGACCTGCACGTAACCCCTGTTGACTTTGTGTGGCCTGTTGTGAGATGCAACAGTCTGTTTGCTTGCCGCACGTTGCAGGATGTGTCACTTCTGTTCAGTGATTTCTTCAGTTAGTTTTCTTAAGGGGTAGTGTTTCAGTTGTGTGCCTGATCAATATGGAATTGTGAGTATTTTAGTCCTACAAAACATAGTTAAAGCTGCAAAACTTTCTTTTCCAGTACGTAGTTGCCATCTACTTAGACTCGTGTCCACGTTTGTGCTACTTGATCTTCCACTATAAAATTGTATAGGACATTGGAGGGAAATGTTCTGAGATGCTTTTGAGGCGAAAAATGTTGATGCTGTGATCTTTTTATGCCTACTCTGCAGCCAACATGCCTGCAAAATGTTTGCATGCTTCACTTCCTAAGTGAGAACAGTTCCAATGAACTTGATGAGACTGTTCATCTCCATTGTCAGGGGCAAAACAGTGTTTTAAGGTTAAGCATGCACAGAGAGACACGTGTGTTGAGGCCCTCAGTTGTGTATGTGGGTCAGGCTGATTGACTGAGGCTTTTGCATGGTTTTAGAGTTGTCCTGTAGAGATCCAGCTGCAAGAACAAAGATGAACTGCATATTTTGGAATTACTTTAAAGGTATCTCTTTTTGGCAAATTGATCTTAGGATTCTGATTTGAAGCTAAGTTTGCAAGAATCCTATTCTGTCATATTGAAGTCACTGACACTTTAAATTTGTGAATTGCTGGGACACCTTTTTGATTTTATCTATTTAAATTTCATTGTTATGTTTGCACCATATAATTAATAACTGCCTAGACAGGTGGTGCTTTTTTTCATTTCACCTAATTTTACAAAGGTTTTTGGACAGTACTGGTTAATCCTTTACAGAGATGACAATGGCACTTGCTAAATTTTTTAATGACAAATTGAAAACCTTGAAAAATCAGGTGAGGAGAGTGGTGTCAGTTTGGTGTTGGGGCAGCTTGCTGATGTCTTGCATTATGGAGCTCACTAATAGAAGAGTGAACACTCTCCAAGAGAGTCCCAAGTCAGGCATTATTGTGATGCACACATGGAAGCAGCAGAATGCTCCTCAAGTGTGCGTTGTCTAGTTTAAGTGCTTATACAAACAGCTTCTACCTTGAGTAGTTTGTTTGCTGTCATGCACAGTTCAGTGTCAATTCAAAAGGAATATGGCACTTTTCTGGTAATAAATTTGTTATAACAGATTGATACTGTTTTGGCTGTCTTAGGCTGTAATATGAGCAATGAGTCCTCTCACAATAGGAATAAGAAAAAGCAAAGTCTAGTGATGCTTTCCTGTTAATGAACTTTAAATCTGAGTAGAGAAATAGTGTAATTTGTCATTTATAATATCCTATTAAGGCTTTGTTTAAACTGGCAATTAAAAGCAATTCTTTCTGTTCTCATCCCACAGTAACAGTGGCTGAAGACAAATAGATTGGTGTTTTTTTCTTAACTTAGAAAAATTTATGCCATTTGCCATGAGTTAGTGTTTTAGTGTTTTCCTTTCCTGTCTAAGATACTGCTCTTTGCCTTGGCAGTGTTAAGAATTTAGCCTAGTTTCTTCCAATTGGTGGATTCTTGTGTTTCTCTGTGATCAGATGCATCTTTTGTCAAGTTCAGTTAAAAAACCTGTGGTATTTCATTAATGCTCTGATTCATATTTGAGTACTATGTGCTGCTATTTATGTACAGAATCACAGACTGGGTAAGATTGGAAGGGACCACACTGGGTCATTTTGAGCAGGAAGTTGGACCAGCAGGGTCATTCCAGAGCACATTGCACAGGATTGTATCCAGACAGTTCTTGAATATCTCCGGTGAGGGAGACTCCAAAACCTCTCTGGGCAATCTATTCCATATCTGCGCATAAAGAAGTTGTTCCTTGTATTGAAGTGGAAATTCCTGTGCATCAGTTTCTTCCCACTTCCTCTTGCCCTATTCTTTGGCACCACTTACAAGAGCCTGGATCCTTCCTTTGGACACTCTCCCTTCAGATACTTTATGCATGGGTGAGGTGCCCTCTCAGTCATCTCGTCTCGAGGCTGAACAGGCTCAGCTCCCTCAGCCTTTCCTTATCAGAGATGCTCCAGTCTCTTTATAATCTTTGTAGCTCTCTGCTGGACCCACTCCAGGAGCTCCAAGTCTCGCTTGTGCTGAGGAGCCCAGAACTGGACACAGCACTCCTGATGGGACCTCACCAGGGCAGGATCACCTCCCTCGACCTGCTGGTGATGCTCTTCCTACTGCACCCCAGTAGTAAGCAAATAATGTGTAGGTGCATCTGTACCTATAAGCACACATTTATCTACATCTGTTAAAGCTACCTTAGCTTTACCATATCACCATTCAACAGACTGCTGCACTCTTTAAACAGCCCCCTTTGTTTTATAAAGGGTGCTAAGCCCCCCAAACAGATGTTGTGTTATGGCCTAGGGTCACCTAAATTAATAGTTGTAGTCTTTTGGTGTGGGCTTTGCGCTGATCTTTTTGGTGGTATGTCCTTTGGTCATGAACTGATAGTGCTGGTTTCAGTGTTCTGTAAAACGCAACAGGCCCAATATCTTGGTCAGCCAAAGAAGGAAAAAGGCATATGTTGATGCCCGTTTTTTCCCTGGGCTTAAGAATTGTAATTGGACTTGAAGAGTGACGGTCATTGTGAGTAGGTAACCCGTCAAATAACTGAACTCTTCATCATCAATAATTTTCTACACTAGCACTTCATAATATGAGTTCTAGCCCTTTGTCCATTTGGTAGAATGAGAGGGAAACAAAATGGATCTGTGAAGACAGCAGTTTAGTGGCAGTAGAACATGTGGTCACCAAGCATAGCAGCATCTAGTAGGGAAAACCACTTTATAGTGCCTTTTGAGATGGATAATTGAATCAGCTTTTGTATAGCCGGGAAAGCATGCTCCTCCCTCATGTTGTATTTTGCACTTATTTCAGCATGTTTTTGAAGGTTTCTGAGAGAGTCCATGCTGGAGTGTGAATGCATCTTCCACCCAAAACCGTGTCAGCTCTTCTAAGTCATATTCTTGTTAAAAAGATTCTTGGCAGGAGTAAGTTCAGCATCAGCTTAGAGTCTGTGAAGCGTAGCCTCTCCTTTCATTGACCTCATTTCCAATTTACAGTTTTACAGAAGTATTTTTTAAAAAATAAAGCTTCATGTTTGTGTTTGCTAGCAATGGAAAAAACATCGTGCCTGATTTGAGTGTGAAGTAGATTTTTAGAGGAAGGTTGCACTTCTTTTAAACCTGTTTTAAGATGGGCAGAATGGTTTGAGCTTTGAGAAATCTCATCAGACAGCAGCTACCACTTTGTTGTTGTCACATTTATATTTTAAAATACCTCTATCTTTTGGATTCTTTATAATTTCTGACTGGGCTTTATATTAGGTGTATTATCTTAACTGTGCATGCTTGGGTAGAAGGGAATAACAGAAGATATAAAAGCTGTAGAGCAGTCACAGCTTCTCAGAGGTGGCAGAGTTGAGATGAGAGCATGAGAATGGTTACGCTAGGCCAGACCAAAAGGTACAGTATTTTATCATTGTCTTTGACAGTGACTAAAAGAAACGCTTAGAACAACTTAAAAATCAAGTGTGTAGCCATACTTCCCTGAAATACAGGATCTGCCTCAGCTGCAAATGGTGGTTTTATTTTTAAAGTATGTAGATACTTCAAGTTTATGGAGCTATGTCTTGAATCCACAAAATTTTAGCCTTTACAGAGGATTTGGCAAGGACTTCAGTAGGATGAGACCATGTCAGGTGGAGTGCTGCCTGCTGTGTGTGTCTTGCTAGTCACCAGATGCCTGATATTTCTCATACTGGGAGAGGTACAGACCTGTTGGTTCCTGTGCGGGTCTCTTTGAGATGGGCCACTACTCAAGTGTTGAGATACTTATCTTTAGTCTTTTGTTCTTTACCTTGGTGGCAGCTTACTTTCCTTTGAAGCTACTATCATTGCCTCTGGTACTCTAATTCTACCCTGTAATATTTAAAAGCAAAAGCTTAATTATTTCTCATATAGATAATTTTGGGGTGAAACCATATCTGTTTACCTCTTCAGCTAATGAATTAATTGGGCTTAATGAGAATTCTGGTCCTTACTATATTCTGGTTCTGGTTGTTCTCTTTCCTTTCCATAGCCTTCATTCAAACATCTCCAGCACAATTTCTCAGCTGTCATTTTCAGTCTACTTGATATCTGTGTTTTCTGTTCATCCTCTTTATCTCTTCTGTACATTTCTTTTTTTGTAGTCCCATATCTAAGAACTATAGGTACTTATTATAAAATGCACTAAAATAATAAATAGGTTACTTATAACACGTTCTGTAGTAATTTGGCTTATCCCAGCTTTTTGTTGTTAATGTTTGCTGTAGTTATAGAATAGTAGGCTTGTTGAGGTAGGAAGTAAATTCTGCTGTGGGTTCTATGCCTCTTATACTGATTTCTGAATTTTGATTTGATCTTCTTAAATCCATTGCAATACTGTTCCTGAAGAAGTGAGGTTTTTCCTCAAAAGTTTTAAAAGCTTTTGTACGGTATGATTCTAGTTACTATAATGAATTATTTTCCTTTGTTTTTCTTGTGAAAACTGTCTTAGAAAACTTCTGTCTATTATAGGAACAGCAGCAGTACTGGTACCAGCAGCACCTGCTTAGCCTGCAGCAAAGGGCAAAAGCCCATGCTCAGGGACAGCAGCAGATGAAAAGTCCAGTATTGAAGGATGCATCTGAGCAGAGAGCAAAGTCTGAAGAAGGGAAAATGAGTGCTTCAACTCAGCAGTCTGAACCTCCTCCACTTAATGAAACCCTGCCTCCAGCTTCCAAAGAAGATGAGTCTTCTCTTACATCCACTGAAACTCAGGTAGACTTTGTAAAATGATGCCACTCCATTTGTTGTCCTACATGGGCCGAAACCCCAGGAAAATAATGCCATCAAATTCTCATGTATACTTCATAACACTAAGTAAATATGGTAAAGCAATTGTAGAAAAAAAATTTCGTTCAACTCTATCAAGTAAAAACTAAAAATACACTCCTTGTATATAGTTGTATAGTCACCCACACAGGCACCAAGCAAGTCTGAGCTTGACTCCCTTGCACCTTCTCCAGCGTTATCATCTTTGTCTATGGGAAACATTTTGTGATACCTAGGTGCAAAATCAGGTACTCAGTAGGTGAAGAATGCTATGTTTAAGTATTTTTGTCAGCATACTTAATAAAAGTTACTGTATAATGGGAGGAGATGGTGACTGATGTTTGAACAGATTACTGTAGGGTAGTGAATTACCCCGTTGGATGTGCTTCACTTTAGCTTACAGTGTGCAGGTTCCTACAAAATGGCAAAAATAATGCACTTGGAGTTACTTTACCACATCAAGAAAAAACTGTTTTCTCACTGTGTTTGCTGTGAGTGACAAATAACAGATTATCATTAATCTCTTTCCTGTAGGTAGTTCCTTTATGAATAACCTAATCATCATCAGCCTAACCTTTAGATTATACTGTTCACATTAAGAAAAGATGAAATAAAAATCAGCCTTCCAAAAGCTGAAAAAAATTCAGCTGTTCTGGATGGCCAGAACACTGGAATACAGAGTGTTAAAATAAGGAACAAAGTTCTTGTTAACTGTGTAGTGATCTAGTGTGTGTTTCTTCTGACAGAAGCAACTTTCCTTTATTTATAGTATTTGCCTTTTTCTCTAGCTCAATATTGAACCTCCTGATGATCCTGAGGAAGATTTGAGATTGCAGCAATTGCAAGCAGCAGCAGCTCAGTGGCAGCAACATCCCCATCACCGTGTTGGATTTCAGTATCAGAGAATAATGCAGAAGCACGCCCAGCTGCAGCAAATAGTACAGCAGTATCAACAGATCATGCAACAGCCTCCACACTTAGATGTGAGACACTAAGTAGATGGTGTTTGATGTGCTTCCTGAGTGACCTAGCACTCATGGGCTGCTGAAAAATAAGTAGTTGAATAATTTGTGATGGTTGGCTCATTTGTCTATCTATATTTTCTGCTTGGGTAGAAGTTTTTCTAATGTCACTCAACTTCAGAAGGAGAAAAGAATTGATGGATGGTGATGAAGCTTCAGTAGTATGAGAAATACAAGGATTTACACTTGTTGTAAGATTTTTTGGACATACTTGGGTGATAAAGAAGCAAAGCTGAACACAATATTAAATTTACTTAGCTTCGAAGTCTTGTTCCTAGAGAAACAATTCAGAAAGGTCAGGTAAACAGATGATTGCATACGGTAATTTGGTAGGTGCTCTTACAACATTGAGTAGTACAAAAATATATATGTACAATGATAAATAGATGCCAAAAATATGCAGTAAACGACATTAAGAAAATCACGATCTCACATCTATTTTTGGTTCAGATAGTCAGTGACATAAAACAAAATGTCCGTCAATAATACAGCTTACAGCTTTCTTCAGCTGTCCTGTTAAAGTCTCTTATACATAGATGTCCTCAAGTCATAAAATGTGTAGATTGTCACAATGACTTTAGACATCACAGTTGGTGTTTGGTTTTATTTTAGTGTTGTTTTTCCTCAAGCTTCTGCCCAAGTCAGAAATGGTGATACTGTAAAGTGATACTGAAATATGTGGCTCTAAAGTGACTGAGATGGTATTTTGAAGTTATTCTTGTCTTCTTATTGCAGACAATGTCAGTGGACATGCAGCTGCGACATTATGAGGCACAGCAAAAACAGTTCCAGCAGCTTCATAAAGATTGGGAACGATCAATGAACCAACAGTGGCAACATCAGCTTCAGACCTACCCTCACAAAGAGCAGCTTCAGGAGTATGAGAAACAGTGGAAAGCATGGGATGAACAGATGAAGGTCACTCAGTCCCACCTGCAAGAGAAAGTGACCTCACTCCAAAATCTGAAGAATCAGTATCCTGCAAACGTTTCGCTGCCGCCTCCATTTATTCCATATTCCCAAACTGGTCAAGGCGGCATTCCTATTATGCCTCCAAGTTTACCTTCAGCTACACCTCCACTGGTCCCCCCGCCTCTTTCTTCTGTTTCCCAGTTGTCAAATTCCTCTGCCCCTTCAGGACCCAGTTCTCAAAGCAATCAATCTACTGATACACCAAGGCCAGCTCTGCTTCCCACCCCTGGTACCTATGCATCAAAAGTAGCTACTTCAACTGTCTACTCACCTTATCATTCTCAAGTAAGTTCATCCTTTGGCTCATCAGACCACGGAAAGTCTCAAGGTCATCTTAATAAACAAACTGTATCTGTTTCATCTGAGCAAGGAGGTGGGGAACTGAAAGGCACTTCCGCAGTGTCTTCGACACACACACCTATCATGCAGGATAAACCAGTGAGGTCAGGTGGATTGCTTCCAGATCCTCCTAGATCAGCGCGTTTTGAAGGTCCCAGAGGCCCTAGGTAAGGATGTTTTTGTTGATTTAGACTTGTTCCGGGCTGCAAGACTAAGTGATGTATTAAGAAATGAAAAATATATCTTACACTCAAATCTGGCTGAGGTTGTGTGAAGTGTGTATTTGTTCAGTGGAAATTTTGTTTTTAGTGTATGTTTGTGTTAATGTATGTTCTCTGTATTTATCTTTTTTAAAGCAAGACGTCTTCTCCTTGAATATTATCTAGAGTAGGTTGCACTGTTTTTTCTAGTAAAGTGCTTGAGGATGCTGCACTGTTTTCATTCCCAGAGACACAATATTCCTTTTTTTGAAAACAGGAAATCTGTTATATATATTTGATATGCCTTTGCTGACCTTAGTTTGAAGATAACTCAGACTTGAAAGAATGATCCTATATGAAAAGAGATCTAATTTCCCAGCATTTTGTCTGTTGTGCTTGGAACACAGTTTAGAAAAATCTGAAGCAAAAAATGTCAAAAGATTGTTTTTATGGTGTTGCTGTATATGGTATGGTAGCACTTTAATGTCAGCATTCTGGAAGAGATTCAGAAAAGCGTTTTTATATTCAGTTGAATATACAAACATAGCTAATTACTGACAATTCAGATGTTATTTGTTTTCTTAGAAAAAAAAAAAAGTACTCCTTTATTTTTAATCCAGCACTTATTGCAGAAAGAAATGAAAATCCGAAGCTGTTCACTGGTACTTGAAATTCTAGTGTTTTCTGCAACTAGAAGAGTATCCTATTCAGTACACTTCTCAAAATGGCTATTTTTGATGAGAGGCATTGCTTAAGTACAAATCAATGGTTTTTCACGTATGTGGCATTACTTAACATTCAAACAGTTATAAGCAAGAGAGAAGGAAAGAAATGAAGATTTGAGCCTTAAGATCCTAGCCTCAAGATTCTTTGCCACTTTCTTTTGCATTAATTTATGATGGTCTTGGTTTTGAAAGTTGCTGTCTTTATCTTTTGTTAAGATACAATTTTGTTCAAATGAAAGTCTTCATTTTGTCAGGCGGCTGGCCTGTGGCTTTAATGTAAAGCTATTCTAAAAGCCAATGTTCTGTGTCTTTTACATGGTTTTTTTACTCGGAATATGATTTAATCCAAGATCTCGTTTTTGGAATGTTTTTCTTTAATACTTTATGTGATAATCAGATTGCAAAACCAACATCTGTTCTGTCTTGTCGTTAGTTCAAGATGGCTTGATGTGATGCCTCCTGAATCAAAGAACAGTCGTGTTCTGTTCAATCATTTCTATCCTTGAATTCTTTGCTAGACTTTTCAATAATGTCTCTTGGTTATTTCCCTTCTCTTTACTTCCAAAGTAATCAATCATGAATAATAATTTTTTAATTCCTAGCAGTGTAAATGAATTTTTTGTAAATGAATAATTTTCTGTTTCCCAATGGTTTTAAAAAAGTGTTGTTTCTGATCATGGGAATTTGTTGGATATACAGTTCTGAACAGACTGTTTTCATGACTTGCTAGTGCATGTCTTTTTTGTGCATTGGTTTAGAGTTCCGTGATTTGCAGCAATAGGCACAGGATGTGGTTGGCTTTCTGGGCTGTGAACACCCATTTTCCAGCTTCATGTCCAGTTTTTCATCCACCAGCACTCCCAAGTCCTTTTTAGCAGGACTGCTCTCCATCCCTTCAACACCCAGCCTGTATTGATACTGGAGCTGCCTTGACCCGGGTGCAGGGCCTTGTACTTGACCATGGGAGGTTCCTGTAGACCCACTTCTCAAACTTGCCCTAGTCCTTCTGGATGATGTTCCATCCCTCAGGCATGTCACCTGCATCACTCAGCTTGGTTTCATCTGCAGATTTGCTGAAGGTGCTCTCAATGACATTATCTATGTGATTGATGAAGATACTGAACAGTACTGATCCCAGTACAGATCCAAGAGAGACACCACTTGTCTCATATCTCCATCTGGACACTGAGCCATTGACACTACCCTCTAGATGTGACCATCCGGCCTATTCCTCACCCACCAAACAGGCCTGTCCTTCAAATCTATATCTCTTCTTAAAGAAGTCCAGATAGATGACATCCATAGCTCTTCCTTTATCCACTAGTCATCTTTGAAGGCCACTGAATTGGTCAGGCAGGACTTGCCCTTGGCGAAGCTCTGCTGGCTGTCTTCCTGTGACCTCCCTGTCCTCCATGTGCCTTAGCATAGCTTCTAGGAGGATCTTCCCAGACACAGAGGTGAGACTGTGGTCAGTAGCTCTCAGGGTCCTTTTTTTTACCCTTTTTAAAAATAGGTGCAATCTTTTCCTAGTCACCGGGGACTTCACCTGAGTGTCATGATTTTCCCAATATCACAAAGAGTGACTTGGCAACTACAGTAGCCAATTCCCTCAGGCCTCTGGGATGTAGCTCATCAGATCCTGTAGACTTACGTATATTCAGGTTCCTCCGGTCATCACAAACTCAATCATCTTTTGTAGTGGGAGTGACTTTGCTCCCCTAGTCTCTGTCTTACAGCCTATCCACTTGAGAGGTGTAGGGCTGCTGGTAAAGACCAAGGGAAAAAAAACTGGTAAGTACCTCAGCCTTCACCCCAGCCATTGTTACCAGTTTTTTAATCATGTTTATCTGAGGGGTAGGCTTTCTTTGGCCTTTCTTTTCTGGCTGATATACCTATAGAAGCCCTTCTTGTAACTCTTTGTGTCCCTTGCAAAGTTCAGCTTCTGCCATGTTTGCCCTTCCTGACCCATCCAATAATGTACAACTGTGAATTGCAAACATCTGAGCAATTTGACTTCAGACATGAGTTCTCTGTATTATGTAAAATGAATCTGTGGGATTTTAATATAAGATGTTCATTTGAATAAAATTGCTATTGTGTCATCTATAGATTTGATGGATCTCGAGGAAGAGGATATGACAAATTTGAAGGCTCACGACAGAGAGGACCTCGTTTTGAATCCCAGCGCTCAGAAGGGTACAGGTCACGTTTTGACAGACAGAACACAGATGGACAGTCTTCAAGTAGATGGGGGTCTATCCCACGAGGACCAGCAGCACAGTTTTATACTTCAACAAATGCATCACACGGTCATGGTTCCCGACCCAGCGGTCCACGGTGGATGGGGCCCAGGCCTCATGTGGGACAGCAGCAGCAGCAGCCAGATGCACAGACAGACTCAGAGTCAGAAAACAAAGAGTCTTTTACAGATGCAGCTGGTGATCAGCAGACTGTAAGCAGAACACAGTCTACTCCTGATGCACAGAGTACAGGTCCTATTGAGCCAAATGAGAACCTGACAGACACTCAACAGGAGCCATCCAAACCTGAAGTCAAAGAAACTATTTCAGACCCTCCTAAAAAGTGGACATGGAGTTCACATGATCCTAACCAGCAAGTAGAAGAGTCCAAGGCACCTACTTCGCCTGTTCAGAACCAGAATGCAGTAACTCCTGTAACAGGAAATCAGAATTTGGATTCACCAGGTGGCCAGTTGACGGCTTCAGATAGTACCCAGAGCCTAGCTGGACCAGAAAGCAGAGGGCAAGGGCCATTTATGCATGAAGATAGAGGAAAAGGACCAGTAAACAGAGGAAGGGGCCGTGGCAGAGGGCAGGGGGATGGCCGTGGCTGGGGAATGGGCCGTGGCAGGGGAATGGGAAGGATGGATGGTGGCCGGGGAATGGGAAGGGTGGATGGTGGTTGGGGAATGGGCAGGGTGGAAGACGGCCGTGGCAGAGGATATGTATACCGAGGCAGAGGGCAGGCTAGGCAGGCATCCATCCGTGGCAGGGGAATGTTCAGGAGAGCAGACAGCAGGGAGAGGATGCCGGATAGACGATCAGGCAGCAGGGAGAGGATGCCAGATGGACGGTCAGGCAGCCGAGAGAGAGGAGTGAGTGGGCAGTCAGATAGCCATGAGAGGGTATTCTCTAGCCGGGACAGAGAGCTAGCTGGACGGGCAGGCAGCTGGGACAGGGGACGGGCAGGAAGCCGGGAGAGAGGCCCGGTCAGACGGGCAGGTAGCCGGGAAAGAGAACCCTTGCGGGGAGCAGGGAGCCGAGAGAGAGAGCCCATGCGGAGGGCAGGCAGCCGGGAAAGGGTCCCTGTCAGGCGGGCAGGCAGCCGGGAGAGGGTCCCCATGAGGCGGGCAGGGAGCCGTGAGAGAGGCCTGGTCAGGCGGGCAGGGAGCCGCGAGAGGTGTCCCATCAGAGGGGGAGGTACCCATGAGAGGGAAACAGGAAGATCTGAAACAGGCAATATAGGTAAACCCATTCACTTAGGAGATGACCCTGACAAATTGCCTCCCTACCATCGAGATGAAACATTCAGGGGTTCTTGGGGTCATGAAGATGAAACAATGCAAGAGGAATTTCCTTTGGATAGCCAAGACGACCCTTCTTTGCATGAGCAATTGGACGACTGGGAGAGAGAGCAATACTGGAGAGACCACAACTCTGATTATCAGGATGATTCTGTAGATGCATATGACAGAGATGACAGGTTGCAGTCTCATCATTCGCTGCCTCCGTTGTCTCCTCTACCACCTCTACCTCCTTTATCATCTGATCATAACAGACGAGATTCATGGTGGGATGACTGGAAAAGGCCAAGAGAAAGGGAACTAGAGAGAGATCTAGATAGAACTGGAAGAACCTCGGATATTTATGATCAAGATTTAGACAGAGAATGGGATAGAGACTGGGACATGAGACCTATGGATGACAGAGAAATGGGGAATCGTGACCTGGATATCCCTCCTCTACCACCATTACCACCTCTTCCACCTCTGGACAGATACCGTGAAGATAGGTGGAGGGAGGATAGGAACAGAGGTCACTATGACAGAGATCTCAGAGACAGGGGGGAGCTTAGGATTCGAGAATATCCAGAGAGATATGACACATGGCGGGAAAAGCAGGACTACCTTCCTGAAAGGACCGATTGGGAGAGGGAACGGTTGTCGGATAGGTGGTATCCGGATGATGGAGAGAGACTGCGGTCTTTGGATGACCACTCAGATTCATCCCTTCCTCCACCTTCACATTCCTCTGATATGCTGGGAGCAGATTCAAGTCTGGACTCTGACCCATCCTTAGGAGGAGTGATGGTCCTTAGCCAAAGGCAGCATGAGATAATTCTGAAGGCTGCCCAGGAGCTCAAAATGCTTCGGTGAGTTGTCTGGTACTGTGACTTTGAATGGGAAACGCCGTTCTGTGGGATTCATTTCAATCAACACAGTAATGGCTTCATGTCTTTCCCCCACTGCATGATAGTAGGAGCTCATGTGAAATAAGTTATTTGGAGTACCTCCATCACAGCTTTTGTAGATGGACTTTTTTCCTTAAATAGATGATTGTCCCTGTCCCCATGAATATGGCATTTCTTGTTTGTTGCTTCCCAGGAAGAGGTCTGTCGCATCACCTAATGAATTTTTTATTATCTTCAAATAAGCTTGTTAATAATTGCTTTTTAATTAAATAACAGTCTTTTTGTTAGTTTCAGATGAGCTTGATGATAATTGCATTTTAATACTTAGCTGTCAAGACTTACATTATTGTGGTTCTTAAGACTTATTTAATTTTTTGGATACTACTTGCTTTTTAATTAATGGATATGTGGGGTTTTTTCTTTTTACAGTGCTCCCTCTTCTGAAATCCAATATTGTCAGTAAATAATTTTATCAAGTTTGGTTGATCTTAGTTCTGGGGGTCAGCATAAAAGCAGTGATAACAATTAGGAAGATATGAACGTGAGAGTTCATCAACACCACATTTTTAGAAAGCAGCTAATAGACTCCCTAAAGCTTTAATAGTTGTTTATTATGAAATTAGTAATAGAAGAGACCAGGTTGGGTGGGGCTTTGTGCAACCTGGTCTAGTCGAAGGTGTCCCTGTACATGGCAGGGTAATTGGAACTAGATCACCTTTAAGGTCCCTTTTAATCCAAACCACTTCATGGTAGACACATTTTGCACTTTTCTTACAGCTGTTTTGTTTTTAGACATGTAAGATAGCTAAGCATCTGTCCCATATGGAAGGTCTTAGTTGCTTGCCGAAATGCAAGAAAAGTAATTTTTAAAACGGAAAAACTTTTATTCTGAGTAATTTAATCATTCACTGCAATTAAATTAATTCAGCAAGTGTTAGTAACTGTGAAATCTGTGTTACAAAGCAATATTTGCCAAAAGTTTGGAGCAACAGATTTTCAGCTTCCTGTGACTAGCTGCAAGCTAGTAGACTTAAGGACTGCAGTTTGGGAATCACTGCCAGAGTGGATAATTTGTTAGGTCCAAAATATTTTAAACATAAGAACTGAAATGCATTATGTAAGAAAGATGTATATGTAACGACTTTCTAAGCCAGTAAAAAGGGGTAATATGATTTTTTTTAATTGAATGTGAGGGTAATCTTAAAATGAGTTACACTGGTGCTTCTCATTAGATTCTTACAGGCAGGTGACGGCAGTCTGAACAGTAGAAACAACTTTAAGGCCAAGGGGTTTCTTGTTTGCAGAACGTGTTGGCAGGAGCTATTAATCCAGCTTTACTCTTCAGTGTCCAAGTGGAGTGGTTCTGGCCAAGCACAAAGGCATAACTGCATGTCTCAGGAAACCTGTGATCAAAAAGCACACAGCTAATACACTAAATACCTCCATGGTTAGATGGATGTGAAACAGGCATTTCTGAGTCACAGTGTTGCCCATGTAAAGTCTACTGTCTCCTTTTCTTCTTTGGATTTGGCTCCTCATGCTACTATACTACATATTCTCACCATGAGCATTGATTTCCTACTTTTTATTTAAGCTATAGACTGATAACACTTTCTTGTGATGCATGTGCAGAGAGCAAAAAGAGCAGCTACAGAAGCTGAAGGAGTTTAAACCTGACATTTCTACGCAGGACTCTCAAAGAACACAGAACACAAGCACAAGGCTAGGTGCTTTTCAGGTAAATTGTTCTTATGTTAATACCATGTTGGTAGTAATTACTGTTAATGTATATGTCCAACCAGTTCTATACACTGATGGTCAACCTTCTCTGTGAAATGTCTCCCCTGCAGCCCTTGCAACCTCATCAGTCTTCTCTTGAGGCAAAGCAACTTCTTAGTTTCTTTATATTTAACAAAGCCTTTTCTACTCAGTCAGTCCACCATGCCTTCTGAGTATGTCCCAGTGGGGACAGTAGAACATGAGGTTCAGCAGTCTAGGTTGGTATGGAGTTATGTGCAAAAACAGGTGAGCTCTTCCAAAGCAGGGACATAAGGCTCACAAGGAGACCCTACTTGCTATTCTTTGCCTAAGTTATGACAATTTGTACTGCTTTTCCTACTTAAAGAGCTCTCCTTTTTGAAGTTAGGTAAATTTGAGGATAAGACAATCAGAAACTGATGGATTTCAGTGTAGCATGGGCATTAGCATTCTGTTTGCTGTCTTTATTGGGAGCTGTCATTACCTTCTGTAACATAAAGTACATGGAAGCTCATGTTTGTGTGCATCCATGAGTTCATCTCCTGTTACGATGCAAGTCACTTCTCTGCTGCCGAATCTCCTGGTTAGTTCTGGGAACTCTTCTCAGATGCTTGGGTTTTTTGATAATTTATATCCAGTCAGAAATCAACTGAACTTCTGCAGTCATGCTAACTCAGGTTTATAAATCCTTCCTAGAATGAGTAAACAGTTTTGTTAAATGTATATTGAAGGAGATATCTAAGTTGATACACAGTCTATTCTTCATCACATCTTCAGCAAAAAGTTACTGATATCAACAAATTTAGCCATAATGTCTTCTGGGTCTGACATTGACCCAGACCAAGCTTTGTTTGTCTCTCTCTAGGGAAATGTTATGCAGTAAATGAGGCACTGCAAGTTTTCTTTTTGCCTAGGTGACCTATTCCTTGTTTACAGTGTCTGTAAAGTAAAATAATGGAACTGATTTGCTACCAAGAACTGCAGGTATGTTTATACTTGTAGGAAGTTACAAAACAAATTGAATAAAGTATCTCAGACTACTTCACTCCTTTGCCTAGAGGTTTTCAAAGAACTCTTGTCCTTTCTTGGAATTTCTGCCTTCAGATATTTCTGCTGTGACTTTGAGCTATAGCTACGGAGTTCAGCTTTGTATCTACAATCATTTTGCGTTTTGTTACGTGCTGCTAATATGGCTGCCTGTAACTTGGTGTCTGCTGTGATGCTGAGAAAACTTGTGACACATGTGGTTCCATGGGGATGTTTGGGTCATGAAGTGTATGTTTTTGTTTGGTTTGTTTTTTCATTGTGCAAGACCTTCCAATTTCTTACATTCATCTGATGTTGATTTCATTAAGGGTTTTCTAGGTACTTCTGCTCTCTGTGAATTTTCTAGTGACTTCCACAAAGAAACTGGCCCTGTCAATCCTTTTGCATCTCACCAAGTTACCCTACTTTCAGACTTTTTCAGCCTTCTCACAGGCAGCAGGAATCTTTGCAGCCAGCAAGAGTCTTTGAGAATAAAACAGTAGATACTTTTAAGCAGAGACAGGCCCACTGGAGCTTAAATTGGTAAGGTTATTTTGAAGAAGAAAATCAGTAGTATAGAAGCCTTCACACAGTGAACAAACACCAAGTTAAATCAGGCCACCAGTTTTAGGAAATAGTCCTCCTACTTGTAGCACCTTCATGGAGGTACTAGAAAACGTGTATGATTTGTTACCGATTCCCATTGCACTTACTGACTTAGAGAGGATGAGAGAAGGTTAGTTTTACAGATCTACATTAAAAGTGCTTTCTGCATCTAGGTCTCTTCTCAGCTATCTTCAGAGACACCAGTAGAAGCCCAAGCTATTAAACCTTCTCCTGCTGTTATTGTAAAGCCTCCCGTGTTGTTCAGACAGCCCACCCCTGTGACAAGACCAAGTGCCCCACTGGCAAGGCCTGCTACACCTATGACAAGGCCACATACTCCAGTTTCTGCTCCAACTACAACCCCAAGTCATGGTCAATCTTTAAAACCATCACCTTCTGCTGTGGAACAGGAACGCTGGGATGAGGATTCTTTCCACGGACTGTGGGACACAAATGAGGATAAAGGTGCAAATATGGAGTTCGAGTTGTGTAAACAGGAGTCAATGATGCCTCCACCTGTTTCCTCACCTGTGAAAGTACCTGCCGTCCACACCTCTGTTCCGTCGTCTTTACCAGTGTCCCTTTCTCCAGTTATTCCACCAGTTCCTAAAGCACCTGTCATTCAGCAAACTGTGGATTATGGCCACGGGAGAGGTGGGTATTACAGTGTATTTGATGTGTAACAAAGAGCTAATTAGGCCTCCTAATTTCTTTCTAAAGGTGTGTGCCATGCAAAGCGTGCATGTTCTGTGGTTGGCGTTGTAGGCTGTGTACATTGTGGTGTAATGCTGAGCAGTGCAGTTTTAAGGCATCTGAAACCTCCAACCCTGAGTTTAAATGTTTTCTCGGTGCTCATTATCAAGAGCTATTTCATATGAACTGAATGGTGTATAGCCATGGCTGCATCTAATAAATTGATGTGATCCCATCAGTACGTTATTTAGATTGATACTGATACTTTCCTTTAACCCCTTCTTAGGTAAGTATGGAAATAACTGTGCTGTAAGGTACTTTGCCTGGTTACAGTTCTTTGATGTGACTTAGTTACTTAAAGCAGAATGTGACTGGTGTTTGCATTGTTTATATACTGTTTAATGGATGTGAGGTACCCTGTGGACAGGGGGAGAGAGACAAAGTCTGATTCTGAAGAGTGTGCACCCTAAACAGGCATTTAACACATAAACAGTGAAGGGCTATGGTTTTTAGTGTTGAGCTTATCAAAGCTAAAATTCAACACTTGTTTTTAAATAGAATTAAACTCCTTCATTCTAAGTTTTTAACAGGAGTGAAATAATGTCACAAAGGAGTTCTTAAATTGTGCATTGTCATTTAAAGTGCAGTTTTTCTCTCTCTGAGGTGCCGTAGCCATTAAGTAGACATTCTACTAAAAGCTGTTAGAAAAATTTTCACTGTTGTCAGACTTGCAGTTAATATTCTTGACATTACAGTAGCTCTATGAGTTATTGAAACTCTCAGAGCGTTTTAATGTTTATAATTTTCTGACACTGCATGCTACCTAAACTCACTTTAAAAGGCAGAAGTCCCATTCTTAAGATGAAGTGGTTTATACACACCCACACACACATACAAACCCATTTCAGTCTTTCATAACCATGATGCTGTTTATGTGTAGCTCTTCTTGTATTATCCATTAGTAGAAAGTTTGGTAAGTTGTTCCAGTCACTTTTAATGCCATTGACTGACTGCTTTTCATGACAGAGGAAAGGAAATGGAAGAGAGATGTTTTAATACCCTAATTATTTTATGATTATTTTCAACCAGATATAACCACCAGTAAAGTGGAACAGATTCCATATGGGGAGAGGGTAACCCTTCGTCCAGAACCTCTACCGGAGAGACAAACATTTCAAAAAGGTAGGGAGTGCTTGGCTAGCCCTTGGTTAGTTAGCTCTTAAGAAAAGTTGTAAGGTATTAAAAGCATATTTTAAACTAAGTAACTCTTGTTTAAGCTAGAACTACTTTATTTTCTTCAGAGGCCTGTAAGAATAACAGTTTATGTTGTCTAGAGGAGTACTGCAGACAGTAACCCAGCCAGTTCAAAAATTCAGCTTTTGTAGCTTTTGTGGCATGGTTGTCTGTTACAGTTTGGAAGAGAGATACAGTGTCTGATTAAGTCCATCCTAACTCACATATCATGTGTTTCTATATATTTTTCCTGCATTCTTTGTTGTTGCTTTTATTTTTACAAAAACAGTAGTTTGAATTTCCATGGGTTTCTCCCTTCAGAGCATCCAGGTCGCTACAACAGAGAGAGGGATCGTGAACCTTATTTTGAGCGTCAAGGTAATTCCAACACAGATCATCGGGATTTCAAGAGAGAGCGGGAATTGCACAGAGACCGTGGTCCTGTGGACTATGAGCGAGAGAGATTTGAAAAAGAGCGGCATCCCCGAGATGACAGGTGTGTGATTTTGGAACACAATTGAAATCCATACAGTTGAGACTGTACTGTGTATCAGGCTGTCCATTTTGCCTGTGAGGTGCATGTTTATTTTGCTCTGGAATCCATAGTGGAAATCCTAGAAATATACAAAATACTCTTTTGGCAGGGTTCTTCCTACAACACCTACAAGGACTCAGTCTTACCGTGACAAGAAAGACCATCTGTCCTCCAGGCGAGGTGGTTTTGAGAGACCACCGTATGAACGAAAGACAGATCGTCCAGCATATGATCATGGGCCTTCCATGTTTGGAGGTACAGTTTCTCAATCTTGAGGGGATTCTAGGATATTATGAAAAATATGGGTTTGCAGAGGTGAAGATTAATTTGTAGAAGATTAATTGATTTGCAGTATTTATTTGTTCAGAATATATAATTCAGGAAAATTTTTTTAGGTGATGTCACTTAGTTTTGTTTCTTAGTGATGAGATCAGGAATGAAACAGTATTGTAGTCTGCTAAAAACTGTCTTTGATTGCAACAGGTTTAAAATTAGACATTTGAATTATTTTGAGGACGTGTCTGTGAATTTAACTTAAAATAATGAAGGTCTGTTTAAATCAACTCAGCTGGGTATGAACATCTTAATTTTTTTATTTTACTGAACTAAGAAAATTCTTCTGTCCAAACACTGGAATTTGAAGGTGATCGTAGAAATTACCCTGAGGAAAGGATTCCTATTTCTGCTCCATCAATGCCCCGTCAGCCACCACCTGCTCCACGAATGGAAAGGAAGCCAGAATCTAAAAATGTAGATGATATTTTAAAGCCACCAGGACGGGAGAGCAGGCCAGAGAGAGTGAGTATGCATTTTGAAAGCAACAATTGGTTTCTACAGAGTCTGTATTCAGACAAAATGCTCATGGGTGTAATATATTGGTACATTTGTGTACATTTGAGTAAGCTATGGAAATCAGCTTAGTTCCTTTGCAAATGCTTTGCGTGCTGTACCATAGCTATTAGGAATCTACAGGAGATAGAAATTTCCTGGGAATGCTAAAAGGAAATTGGTATCTAATATTCAGGTATTTTGGACTCTTCTGAGGTCTTCAGTTTGGCTTTTGATGTATCAGAGGAAAGACTTTGCTTTACATAGAATCAGAGATTTGGCAGTACACGTATAATATCAGAAAGGACATGATTTGGGCTATAAAACTGAACCAGATCTATAACATCTTAGCTGCTGAGATGATCAACATCAAAAACTCTGAATTATGCGAAACTACTAACGTTCCTCACGACCTAGTTTGTGAAACAGACACTGGGGTGTGGTACTGGCTTTGCTGGATGGTATGCAGAAGTATGAGCCCACAGCACATCATTTTCTAGAAGAAACTTTTTGCAAGTGATTCTGTTAAATGTAGTACAGTATCCTATTACATGATCTTTCTTTCAGATTGTGATCATCATGAGAGGGTTGCCTGGCAGTGGAAAGACACACGTAGCAAAACTCATTAGGGTATGTAAAAAAACCACTCACTATGTAGTGCTGTATGGTTTTTAAATGTGTTTCCTCTTCTTTTTGTTTTTCTCTTTGCCTGGAATTCAAGTCAGTTGTTATTGCATTTTCCATGTGGCATGTGAATCCTCTTTACTATTAGTGAACAGGAGGGATATACTGCTCTCCTCTTGTTTTGAAAGTAGAGTGGGGAGCTGCTGTTGGCCAGAAGTTTTTTGAAGATCCTGTGTAGTAGAATGGAATTTTTGCAGCAGGAGTATATATTTTCTTTTTGCTTTCTACCCAGGATAAGGAAGTGGAATGTGGAGGCCCTGCACCAAGAGTGCTTAGCCTGGATGACTATTTCATCACTGAAGTGGAGAAAGAAGAGAGGGACCCTGATACAGGGAAAAAAGTTAAAAAGAAGGTACTGTTAATTCAGTTGCTTATCTCGACAAAGAAACAAGATATTCTGGAAAAACACAGTGGCAGTCAGAAGTTAGTATGTGTCTTGGGAAGAGTGCAAAGGTCTGTGGGCTTTTTTTTCAAAACAAGTCATATAATTGGCAAATTCTTAAAAGCTGACCTGAAATGTGCTTTTCTCATACCAGGGTGCTTTGTCGTCATGACTTTCAGCTCTTGAACGTGAATGTTCTTATAGATGTCCTCATTTCTTAAATGCTTTTGTTCTCAATAAAGGTGATGGAGTATGAATATGAAGCTGACATGGAAGAGACCTATCGTACCAGCATGTTTAAAACTTTCAAGAAGACGTTGGATGATGGGTTCTTTCCCTTCATTATCCTTGATGCTATCAATGATAGAGTGCGACATTTTGAACAGTTCTGGAGTGCTGCAAAAACCAAGGGGTTTGAGGTAATGGAGCCTAAATAGAATTTGAAATTGCTAGCAGATATATGATGGGATATCTAAACTTTGGAATACAAAGTGTCTCCCATGTTCAGGAGAAATGCTGTTGTGTACAGTTAGAAATTTACCTTCCTTAGAATGTTCAACTGCAGAGTGTACCACCAGGTAGAAAATGAGTTTAAAAATTGATTTACAATATTTAATATTTTCTTTCTCTTTCTAGGTGTACTTAGCTGAAATGAGTGCAGATAACCAGACGTGTTGCAAGAGGAATATTCATGGACGCAAACTAAAGGATATCAGCAGGGTAACTATATACATTTGCTGTCCTAGGATTAATTATAAGTTTACTGTGCTTTTTGGCCTGCAGTTTTTGAAAACTGTAGACTATGTAATGGTTGCACTTCTTCTAAGAACAGGTAGTTATTTCATGGAATTGATTGAAGTTAGTTTTCTTAAGTACAAATACATCTTGTTAGTGATCAGTAACCAAATGAATCTGTTAGAATTTTAGAGGTGCTCCATTTTTGTTTGTGTTCTGTTAGATGTCTGATCACTGGGAGGCAGCACCACGTCACATGATGCGCCTGGACATTCGTTCTCTATTGCAGGATGCTGCTATTGAAGAGGTGAGAACCTCTGCTTGTTAAAATTACATGTTATGTCAGTGTGGCAGTACTGAAAATATAAAGCAGACAAAGATATGATCGCAACAAGGCGGTTATGGTTAGCACTGTGGAAAGCCAGAATCACTGTCAGGCAAGTGTATTCCATTATTCTTATCAGTTATCCAAATATGAAGGTATATTATTTAGTTTTTAGCACCTTTTTGAAGATCAGATTATGCATCTTTGAGCAAGAGTTGAAGCCGCCTTGCTCTTGGCAACTGTTGAATACCAAGAGAATCTCTGCTTTCTTAGATGAAAGCAGCAGTTTTTTCAGGTTGCTGGATTATTTGGATCGTATTTTGAGAAATTAGTTGGACAAAATAAAGAAACAAATTTGAACTCAGTCTTCATTTTGATAAATACATGTAGCAAGGAAATGAATCAAGAAATAACATGTAGCAGAAGATTACACTTCCTGTAGAAGTATGCTGCCTTCTTATTCCATTTGTCATGACAAACTGGTTTGTCAGCTTTCTGTATTGTTGCATTCTTCTTTGGTAATTGTGTCAGGAGCTCTGGGAATAAAACGTATGTTAATCATACAGTCTTTGAAAATATATACCTTAGTTGCTTGTGGCTGTCAGAACAGCTCTTGCCATAGCGATAGAAACTGGTTAACTGCTGAAGTAGGCAGGAGGTCTTTGCAGTTTGTCATGAGGTCAGCAGGTTATTTCTGAATCTCCAAATCCTTTGTGTTGGAAAACAGTGATCTTTAAGAGGACAGCAAAAAGGTCAGCTCTAAAGTAGGCTCAGAGAAGGCAGATTTAGGTTTACAAGGTTTTACAAATGATACAAAGAACAGTCCATGCATGGGGAGTATTATATATTCCCCAGTATACTGGTATCCCAGTCCCTGTTAGAGCTCTGGACCCCAGAAGGTATCATATTAGATGAGCAGGACTAGATGTGTGTCTTCAAGCATCCATGTATTTTCTTATACTGATCTCTGGTTATCATTATTTTTTGCTGTATTTTTAAAATATATGAAAGATAAATACTCAATAGAGATGTTCTATGCAGAGAGAGCCATTCCAGTGATACTTTTCTGAAAAAAAGTTTTGAAATGCGATTGTGTGGGAATCAAGAGAAGTATCTTGCTGTTACAGACAATGATAGCACAAGGAATGTATGTGAAGGAAGAGAATAAATGATTTGTACTTTTCCACAGTTGGTCACTGTTGCTAGAAGGGAAGCTGCTTCTGAAGAAAGCCAGAAAGGACACAGTATTCATATATATTGCATTGTCATACTTTCAAAATCAACTTTCTCTTCTCTTTTAACTTGGAATCTTCTACTTTGCTAAAAAGAAAATACTTAGAAGTCAGGCAGTGCCTTCTAAGTCTGTGCTTGTTCTTTGAAACAGGTGGAGATGGAGGATTTTGATGCAAATATTGAAGACCAGAAAGAAGAAGCCAAGAAAGACACAGCAGAGGAGGAAGAAAGTGAACTGGTAGGAGACACATCAGCCACCTCTAACAAATATTTCATTAATGTGTCTGAGGAAGAATCTCAGTCTTACAAGCGCCAACCCATTGCCATTCTTAGCAGTGTGATCTTACTACACACATATCTAGTTGTTTATTCCTTAAACATTTCTGGGAGAACTTTAATGATAAATCATATTATTTCTTCCTAATTATTTGTAAAAATATGTGAACATATGTTACAAACAGCATTATCAGTGGAGCATGGCAACGTGCCTCAGACATTTTAAATTGCAGTACACTATAGCATTGTCTTTCGGATAATCTAAGACTTACACTAAGTGGAGAGATGAGAACAATGGGCAAAGATTAATTTAGCTTATTTCCTTTCACTTGTCTAAAGAACTCTCCTCAACTGTCACAGTATTTGACAACAGTTATGAAGACTGCTTTCTCTGCCACGGTTCACTGACTTTGATTGTCAGGAGGTATTTCCAAGATAAGGAATTAGGTGTCTTGGATAAATGAAGGTCACAGAATTGCCCTGAGGGCTGGCTTTTTTAGGTATGTATTTAAAAGGCTGCGGAAGGCTTCCTGCTGTAACTTCTTGGTATGTGTTGGAGCTGCAATTGGTCAGTACTGGAAGAGTTGAATGTCTCAAACCCTGGTTCCCACAACCAAGCAGTTAAAGTCCATTAAACAGGAAGTAACCAAAAATGTCTGGGATGAGCAAAATGCTTTCCCTTGATGGAAATGTACTGTTCCTCAGGAGTGGCAGTTTAGAAAGCAGTTGAAATACAGAATTTAAAAAGCTTAGGAAAAGTGGATTTTAATAAACATCTGTTTTTTGCAACACGACTCATTTATTCTCTTTACTAAATTATTTGGCACAGAGTATGAAACTGCATAGAGTGTGGTTAGAACATTTCAAAGATGCATCCATGTTTACAAGAATATGGCTGCTTATCTCATTTCTTGGAAATGAGCTATAACTAAAAGGGAACGTTGTCTTTAGCTTTTGAAACATCTGTGCATAAATGTGGGTGTGTATGTGTGTGTTCATGGGTTTGGGGGAGTGTCCTAATGTATGGCACATATAACAATAAGCCTTTTCTTTATGAGACAAAGAAAGCTTGGTGTGAAAATGATGCAAATTATTAAATAACTAAAAGTAATTATTCAGATAGGAAAAATAGCAAACAATTATCTGCAGTATGTAATCTCTGGTATTCAGTCAGATGGCTAATCTCAGAGAATTATATCAGACAGGTGGAACTGTACTTGGTATCTCTTGCCTTCTTGAGAGCAGTTGGTAAGGGTTCTGCAATTCGCTTTGCTGTATTTAATCCTGTGGAAAAAGAGAACTCTGAAGCTCATGCCATCTGGCAGATATCCTTGAAATATCCAACTGTCTTGTACCAAAGGATAAAGTCTGAATCTTTGCTTATCCTGTGTGAGGACTGGAATATTGTATAGATTCAGCACACAATAGGCCATTTCACACCATCAAAGTCACTCTTCTTGCTATTATCAACTCCCATAAGGTTGTTGTAGCATTCAGACAATTCCTGATTTTCTGTGCTTGATGGTATGAATTAATGCATTTAACTTAGTGTTCTCACCAGTGTATCATACATCACTTGTTTAATGCAGGCTTCTAGCTGTGGTGTAAACTTTCTGAGCAAACTTTGATGTGCAACTTGGTTTAAAAGTATAAATGTACATATATACATAAAACTTATTTGTTACAAGGAAATATTGCAGCACAAACTGTCTTGGTTTGCGTTAATTACAAATCTGATTAAAAACAAGAAAAAACACAGAGGTCTGATAGCCTCAAGTCACTGATGTATGCTTGATAGAAAAAAGGTCATTCAAGGATTTCGGAAGAGCAATGCTGAGCATAATCAAATGCAGTGTAGCTCTCTGGAATATACTGGAATTTAGTCTGGAATACACCAATTTAGTAACACGTAGCTTTACCAAATACATATGTATGTTTACCACAGTGGAGCAGACCTATAAATAGAGCAGGAAAAAAGTCAGAGTCATAAAACTGGTTTGTGGTTTGTTTGTTTTCTTCTTGACATCTTCTAAAGTAGTTCTTTTCCATCTCTATTAAAAAACATACTAAAAATAATTAAATTCTTACAGGACTTCCATTCACTACATTGAGCTTTTTATGTAACTGCAGAGGAATATGAGTACTTTTATACCAAATCTGAACAGCTGAAATGAAGGTTGATCAGTAAGGATTTATTTGTCAGACTATAAAACGATAACAAGAAGATAACTAAAATACCTTCTTGCTAAACTTAATATCATTATGCTTATTTACAAAGAATAAACTGGCTAAAGATTGTTACACATGATGACATTATTCGTAGGGGAAAAGTGTTTCAAAAGAGTGATTGAGCTAAGGGTATTATTTTAAAATGAAAACTAATACTTAAATCCTAATGACTCAGCAGATACTCTCATTTAAACAAAAAAAAATTGTTTAATTGTGGATTAACCATTCATACATGAATTTAGTATGTCCCTTGAAAATGAATGAGTGAAGCTTGTGTGTAGTAAATCATATAGTCATAAAACCTTGCGGTAACATTTTCATTTGCGTTTGTAAAGCTTTGAATATTCTTTAAACCTGATCAGTTGTGTTGCAGTCACTTTACCACCTGGGATAATACAATACAGTAACTGTGCACATAGCATCTTTGCTGTCTGTTAGACTTATTCCGGAGTTCTGTGTTTGCAGAGGGCAACACTCTTGTTATGATTTTCAAGGGCTTCTAAAATCACTGAATGGCAAGTGGATGCAGAAGTTCTGAAATACCGAGTAATTGGTCTCCTTCATCTGGTAACAAGAATTGTGCCTTACAAAAAGAAATACCTTAAGCTCCCTAATTATAATGCTGTTTCCAGTTCAAAAGTGATATGCATGTGTGTCTCTCTCTAATCCTCCGAGCTTCTTTCTGTGTATGATTTAGGGTTACATTCCGAAAAGCAAATGGGAGATGGACACTTCTGAGGCAAAGCTAGGTGGGTATTTATTTTTTCCTGTTTCTTATAGTTGGTTTCTAATGATGTATGCAAAACTTGAGTTTTTGTTTTTACTGTTCCTCCTTACCAAAGACAAATGTGTTGATTTCATACGTGTGTCTGAAACTGCAAAAACATCTATACAGAAAAGGAAATTGTCTTCTACCAGAGACAAGAGAGTTACTACTTTGAAATCATCACTGGTTTATATACTCATTAATTGTTCTTCCACCTCTTCAAGGAAAATACTTTGTCTTGAAATTTTAAAAAGCAGTACTTCTATTCTTTATTCGTCTCATCCACATTTGTAATTTTTATATAAGCAAAGAGTCAACTTACATTGCACTGTATTCTTTTTCATATTGCATACCTTTTTCAAGCCTAAGTGTCATCAGTAACTTCTTACATTCTTGGAGACATGCCTCATAGTTAACTGTATTGAATATGTTTCTCATGTTCCAAAATTAACATCTATATGGACGAAGTAGCGTCATGCTTCAAATCTGGTTCTGATTAGATATCAGTGTATCTTTTTAACAACTTAAGTACTAAAAAGTTAAAAGTTCATTATGCTTTTTAGTTCCAAGAGAGTACTAGAATTCTTCTTAGCAGTATGCAAAATGGGCTTTCCAGAAGTACAAGAGCGCTATTTTTGCTGTGCCTTTTGTTCTGAGTAGTGCTGATGGTTGCATTAGATGTAAGTGCTGACATTAGAATTCTATCAAAGTCAAAAGCAACTTTCAGGCAGAAATGCATGCACCAATGGAAGAAGTATACATGGAAAGGGGTTTCTGGTCATCAGTTGATTTCCTTTTTTTACTTAACAGTAATGGTTCTAAGTGAAGATTTTATAAGACAGTCTGCACAAAACTGCGTTTATCTGTCATGTCTACGATAAGTAACAAATACATGAGTGGAACACAGCATGTCTTAATATTCTGAGGTTTGCTTCTGTATGTGTGGTACAGGCCTGTGTGTCATTACTTTCCAATAACCAAAATCACAATTGCACCTTAGAAATAGCATTAGAAAATATGGCTTACATGAAGCAGCCTTTCATCTTTTGCTGTTAAATGCTTAGCTGCACCATCTCTTCTTTGCTGTGCTCTAAGTCATGTAAGTATTTGGGTAATATATTGATGTCGTGGCACCTGCAGTACAACCAGAGATGCTTTGGATTCAATGGCTTTGGTATATCAAACAACTAGGCAGCTAGAGAGAATTAATTCAGGATTGATCTGAGTTGTTGTTATAAGTAATAATTTTTTTAAATAACATAAAATTATTTTTTATGTTTATAATGATTTTTCCCCAAAAATCATAGTACTGGAAATCTGTGCTGTTGAAGAATGCTCTGATACATAATGTTAGGTGTAGTTTCTAACAACGTGGAGATTATGACTGCAGCAGAAATTTACAGATAGTTTTCAAAATACTGCTATCAAATACTGCTGTGCTGCATTTCCTTACAGAATGAAAACTCCGTAATATAAACCAAGATTTCACTTAAATATAAAATGGGGAGCAAGCAGCAGAGTCACTTTTATGCTTAAGTAAGTTAATTGCAAGGCTGTTGCAGTAGTCCTTTAACAGTCAAAGTTCATTAACAGACTGGATGTTAGCATGTTGCAAAACACAGATACAGGGTACTGAGAATGGCTTTCTATTGAATTGGTATTCACAATTTTACTTCTATAACTACTCTGTAGATTAATTTTTACATATGTGTAGGACTATATATTAATAGTAAATTCTGACAGAACATACATTTAAAAAAGCCCAGGCGTTCCTATGTAATAAATGCAGTTTCTTTGGAAAATTGCTCTGCCAGGGCAGGCAATTTTTAGCTCAAGGTATGTATTGTAAACACTTGCAGTCTGTGAGTAAGAATTATTATATTTAATAATTAGTTCACAATAAGACTTTCTAATTATTTCTGGAGAAGCGTATAAACTGGTATGCATTCGTTATTCCAAAGTTGAGTTGTTTCCTGGGAGCTGTTACTTCCTTGTGTTAGTCCCAGAGGGCACACATTTGCAGAAGCTGGTGTAAACACAGGCTCCAAAAACAACACTCTGTGAGTCTTGTTCTCCTTTTTTGTTTTCTTTCTGAGTAGATACTGTTACAGAAAAACACAATAAGATCTTGCTGATTGTAATAAACCTGAAAAGTTTGAGTTCTTTAGCTGCAAACACTGACTTGTGACAGTTGTCATAGTGAATGCCCCAGAGCTCTCACTTTGACTCAGATTTACTTTGGCAGGGGTGATGCATTCCTCTTGAGTATGTGTGTGGTATATTATTGCCTTATGTGTTGTATACAGCCACAGTTCTATTCTGAAATCTTATCACGGGTCTGTCTCAGTACATAGTGCACATGGGTTTTTCTATGGAAATACAAAGTAATGGATTCTTACTTTTGAACTCTGACTGTATTCTAAGTGTTTAGTGCAACACTCCATTTCCAGGTGCGGCTTAGTGTTGAGTTCTACAAACTTTCAGGAAGGGAGAAACAAGTTCTGGCGCAGCTGAAGCTTTGATACCATTGTAAAGTTTGCTCTGGAACACAAATAGCATTTTACATAAAGCCTCATGACTTTTGTATAAGAAGGGCAAAGTTTAGCTGATTGATTCATATAGTTTTGAAAGGAGCTAATAAAGTCAGTTACTTTCAGATGCTTTATTATTAAAATTCTAAAGGTGAGTTTTCAAGTTCTGTGTGTTTTCAGAAATGCTGCTACTTTGTTGTTTTTAAAAATGATCAAATGATGTCAGTAGTTTAACACTAAACAGTCGTCTGCCTAAATATTCACAAGCACCAGTGTTACAAAATGTCACCGTCTCTCATTTTCAGAAAAGAATATTCTGAATTAATCCGTTGTGGTAGGCTTTTGACACTCCTGTAGCGTCCACTGCATGGCACATGTACCTTAACCCATGACAGTATGGATGGAAACAGAACCCTCTGGAAAAGCAATCCAACTTCAGACATGGAAAGAGATAACATTTTAAAATAAATTCTGTGAAGCAGTAACAAAAAGAGACAGGGAAACTGCATACTGAAACACCTTCTGAACTCCTCTATTGATGTTTGAGCATTACACATCTCTTGGCAGTCTTTTCAGTTGTTCTGTGTGCAGCAGGAAGTGGGAGACTCAACTTTCACATTGGTAATGAGGTGAGCTTGCATTGTAGCATGTTGCCTTCCAACAGGAATATGCCTGTCTACAGGCACATGCCAACAGACAGCACCTCAATTTTTAGTTCTTCATGTTCCTAAATGCTTCTCAATGCATTTGCTGATCTCCTTTTCAACATTAATATTTTTCTGCAAACCCTTGACGCTGTGAATGATCTACATTGATTGAAAGTAATACCGAGAAACAGTGCAAGTACACTGTAGGCTGGAGTAACACAGGAATATTGTATAAATCAAAATTGTCTTCTAGAGGGAATGTCGCCTTCCAGTGGAGATTGAGCATGAAATTTGTCAGATTTAACTTAGAGCAAAAGAACTGAACCATGTAACAGATAGAAATATTCTGAACATTTTTCCTAAATGTTGCCTTTTCTAAAAGCAGAGGAGGATTAAAATGTTTTGTTAGAAGAAATTCTATCTATTCCAGAAAATGGGGCAAAGATGGAGTCCAAAAATTTTAGAGCTGTATGAGGGAGAAATAACTTATTTAGTTTATGGCATTGAAATAATAATAGCATGTATACAGTACCATTGTAGTACATAGAGTTACATTATCTCCACTCTTACTCTTTTCTCTCCTATATTCCGTCAAAAAAACTCATCTCTGAACTAAGATTCTTTAAATACATACCTTTGAACATCATCTGCTATCCAGAAAATAATGCTGCCTAGTGTTTGGTTTATTTCTATGGCCTTTTGTGAGTGAATTTAATTACAATGGTGATTTCTGAAACAATATTTGTCATCACTGGAAATGATTTACAAAATATAGTTGCCAAGTTTAGTATTCCTTCTACACATACTTGAATTGTTGAGTTATAAAATGGTAACATACATGGACAGAAGTAATAGAATTTCCTTTGATTTGTAAAGCTGTTTTTCCTTTTCGTGCTTTGTTATTCGTAATCTTGCAATGAATGCTTCATCTCTTTTCTAAAAGCAGTTTGCCACATGATTTCAAGAAAGAGTGTTGCTTTTTTACTGAGAATAAGGGTCCAAAGAGGAACAAAATTTTAGAACCTAGGGATGGAATTTTTTCTTCATGCCATATCGGTTCAATAAGAAACAGAAGAAAATTATGACTGTTGGACAAATGTATTGCTTAAATATTCATGACTGACCTCTTACACCGTGAAAGAAAAGATTCTGAGATATTTGTTTCCCTAGCTCTGGCGGACTTTTTAAGTAGTTTACCTTACGGTGAGCAAAAAAGAAAGGCGGGAGGATCAGGGTTTCCAAGAAGCTTTTTGTTTAGCAGAAACAGTATCTCAAAAACTTGTCTTTGATGCCTTAAATTATATGATTGTCTGTTGTTCCCTGATACTGCATGTATGCCATGTTTGACACAGTATAAACCCCAAAATTTGTGAAAAATGCTACAGCTTTATTCTTGTGTTCAAATACGGAAAGGTGGATCTCTGGTTCCTAGCAGTTGTTGGCTCTGTCGTACCTGTAAGCATAGACTCCGTATAGTGTGACCATCTGGAAGAGCAAACTCTCCCTCATATACAGAACAAGGCTGAGTGTTATTGCCACACAGTTAACATGAAAGATCAATAAAACTTGAAAACTGTGTTGAGTCTTCTTTAGTTTTTTTCCTACTCCCATCATTCCACCTGTCAAGACAAGCTGGATGTACAAATTCTGCTGCTTTTTCTTTTGAAAAATTTCCCACTCTCATCTTATTTGTGTGAATAATAGAAAAAAAAATCTCCTTTAACGCTGAGGCTCTGTGTTTGTTCTCAGACAAGCTGGATGGTTTGCGAACTGGCACTAAAAGGAAACGTGACTGGGAAGCAATTGCCAGCAGAATGGAAGATTATCTTCAGCTTCCAGATGACTATGATACACGTGCTTCTGAGCCAGGAAAGAAAAGGGTAATAAATTTTAAAATGACTTACTTGTCTGTATATGACCATTTAACAGTCTGTGAAAGAGAGTTTGTGTCAAGTCATTCAATGTCTATAAATATGGAAATTTCACTGACTCACTTTTAATTTTGATGTTCTGTTAGATTCTGTAGATTATTCTTGGGAGTAGGGTCTTCCAGAGGTAAACATATACACTGTAACAAAACTAGGAATTGTAGATAATACAGATTAACTATTCATGACATGATTTAGGGAACTGAAAATGGAATCACGTCCCATTTCTTGCTAGGGGAGATGATGCACTTTATTTCAGAGCAACCCACACTTTGTGGTGAGATAGTGTAATATACAGTAGAGATTCCAAGAGAAGAAGATTATTTTATTAAGCTATTTTTTGTTCAGTTATAAGTAGACAGAGAAACAGTACACTGTTCTTGCAGTCAAAAAGATTTGTCTCAGGAAAGTATGAGTTATGTAGGTTTTACATCAATTATGTCTTGTAGATATTGAGAGATAGTGTATAACTGTATATAGTTCTGAACACAAAATGGTACATGTTCAAATGCTGTTGTGAAAAAAAGGGAAAAAATCATAGAGGAAAATGAAAGAAAGGTAATAGAAAGAGGTAATAATTTTTTTTTCTTTTCTCCAAAGTAGAAAGACCAGCTTTTGTCACTAAAAGTAGTTAACTGTCAGCGTTTGGCCATTGTTTGCTCTGTAATGTCAAATAGAAAACTGCTGGTACTGGACAGCATGCCTGAGAGGAATGGAGATACTCAAGACATTGACAGAGGAGGTGATGGTGGAAGAAAGCTGACATCACTTATTAGTAGGAACATCTGGCAAAATCCAAGTAGACTGTGAATAGGAAGTGCTGGCAGAAAGTTGATGTGTCACTGACCTGAAGGGGACTAATCAGTATGTCAGGGAAGAGCTCCTTCAGTTACTATTTTTTCTTGTCTTGCAATGGTGTGTTCCAGCTGAGTTTTCAGTGACTGCAGCCTTTTCTCATCCCCCCTCTCACTCCTTCTCCCTGTCGCTCTGCCTCCCAGCAGTGTTTGGGTTTGTGGATGTCACTGTGTATGCTTGAACGGCATAAATGCAAGGGATCTGCATTACTATGAAAAGATACAGAGGTGATGTGGAAATGTAAAGATGTCAAGATAGAGATAGCAACTGTATGATAAAGTTTTTCACTGTAAAAAGTCGTGGAAATATTTAAATAGAAATATATCACAGAAGCTAGAGAGGAAAACTGTCTCTCATTCATTTCTTCCATTGCTGAGTTGCTGTATAATACTTCGTAGTTGTCTTCTAGATGTTTCATAGTCGCCTTGTAGATGTTTTCATTGTGCAATTGAAAGGCAGATTGCATAGAAAATGAAGACACTAAAAAAATCTTGGATAATTCTTCCTGCAGAAAGCATTGCATTGAACAGAGAAATAATTGTACTAATTACACTTCAATCCTCAGAATAATAGTACTGAAATGGGAAAGGGTAATTATCTTCTACTCTGTATTCGAACACCTGTGATATTCAATTAAAAATAACGTAACTCATGTAGTTTCAATTTTTACCTTTCAGAAAACAAATAAATACTTTTCTGTCCAAAGGAAAATGAGTACAAATTAGTATTCTTGTACTCTTACTTGCAGTGGAAAGCCTAGACTTGTATCAGGATTTCTTAAGAGTTTGTGCTGATAAGGTGTTTTCTCTAGGTGCGGTGGGCAGATCTAGAAGAAAAAAAAGATGCAGACAGGAAAAGGGCCATCGGTTTTGTTGTTGGACAAACAGATTGGGAGAAGATAACAGATGAAAGTGGTCACCTTGCAGAGAGAGCCCTCAACCGTACCAAATATATATGAAAAAGTGGTTAAGTGGATTTTTGTGCCTTGAAGGTAAGTTTTCAGTCTTCCCGTGTGTTTATAGCTTGATGTTTTTTAAGAGTTGAGGTTGGAGTTCACGTATTTGTTAGAGTTCTCCCAGATAGGACTATTTGGTTTGGAACCTAACCTTGTGTAGTATGTGTCAGCTGTGCTTACATCAATGTGTACCCTTCTGCACAATAATATCTGACAATAAAAGGAGAAGTAGTGTCAGCTATCAATCTTCCAGCCTTATTAAGAGGAAGCTTATGATTTTATGCCTAGTTCTGTCTAGTTCAGATTTTGCTTACTGTATGTTAATTCTGACCATGTTAATTCTTGGTTTACTTGATGTAACAAACTTTTCCTTTCTTTACAGGCCTTTTGCTCTGATGAGAAGAGAACCAAGGTGTCATGAGCATCTTGCATGGGTCATGTCACTCCCACCTTCACAGTTTTAATTTGTTAGTTTCTGCAATTCTCTTGAGATACTGGCAGATAACCAGTGCCCTCGAAAACTTATCAAAACCCGCTTCTCCTAAGTGAGAGAGACAGTTTACTTTTTAATATTTTTGGGGAGGGGGGAGGGTCAGTAGTTTTAGCTGCTCTTTGTGAGATAAAGCGGAAGGGTTAGACAGACATTATTTCCACTGTACCATCACAGAATGTTTATCACCTTTGCTCTGTGGCTGTTCTCGTTTTATACTGTATGTACCTTGTAGCTTATTGTATTAGGAAGCAGAACAATAAATTTCACTATAAACTCGGTGTTCTTGCTGGACCCTATGGTATGGTTTTTTGTTTGACATTTTAAATGTGGTCTTTGTTCACATGTTGATAGTGCTCATCCTTACCTGGAAGAAGTACTGTACTTGTATTCTGGAATGTGTCCTGTCTTCTAGATTTTCCACCTGCTCTCCTTCTCATACACAGCTCCATTAAGACCTAAGATCTTGCTTGTCTTCAGGAGTTCATGTTCCCAGAGAGCAAGAATTACTATTTTTTGGATCCTAGTTTTTCAATTATGTCAAATTTTCATTACTATGTGAGGAGTATAAATTCTGTTGGATGGCTCTGTAGTATTCAAGGTAGCAATGTATGAAAAAATTTAATGTTCAATATGAAAACAGATACTACGAAGTTTTCCGAAAAGCAGCCTTTTGTTACATCTTTTAGTCAACACTGTTCACTATCAGGCTACTTAATTCCATTCATAAGTCTACTGTCTCATGGAGAAACATCATTAAAGGAAGCAACACAGACCAGAAGTTATACCCTTCTATTTCTTTAATAAATATGTTAAGTTTGCTAAAAAAAAGATAAATGAATAGCAGTCCACACTATTAAAAGTGGTACAGATTCTTCATAGATGCTGATATATGGCTTCTGCAGAGCATCAGGTTTGCTGATGAAAACTTCCTTCTGTCCTCCCAGGTTTCAAAGCAAATGCCTCGCATTAACAATGATGTAAGCTGGCAAGATATTTAAATCTGAAAATAATTGCTGTTTTTATGGTGAATGGAATTTTTTCTTCTGATGAAGGGAAGGAAATGAAGTCCTGAATTTCCTTCTCTGCTATTATTTGTTGCTCTGCTGAGTGATTACATTGCCGTTTGCACCTAGGTTGGTAAATCAACTAGTTCTGGTGTGGTCGTAGTTCATACTGGTAAAGGAGAGCATGGTTCTAATAGGTGGTTTTGTTTGCCATCCTAATGTTTTGGTTTATTGGATGCTTCTCAGCCTTGTCTGTGGTGCATGTTTAAAAACACTTTAATAAAGGAGGGGAATAGGTGAGCTTGTGTTATGCTCTTATTATGTTTAATAGAAGAAAACTGAGCTCCCTGAATACAGCATTTTTAAAATCTAAGGTATTACCTACACGTTTTCTATGTAAATGTACTATTACACAGCATATATACCTTTTTTCAAAATGTTCCTAAGTACTCTGAATTCTGGCTGAGAATTGTTGACAAAGGGAAAATAACAGCTAAAAAAATGAATATTGTATATTACTGTGGAAATCAGGCAACCTTCACTTTGGAGACGTTACTCTCAGGTACGTGTGAAATGGCTGAAAGCCTTTACTCAGTTTTCCATAACAAAACTTAAGTTCTTATGTTGCACCATCATTGAGTTGATGCTGTTTCTTGACTTTTAAGAACTGATAATGGTTTTGTCTGTGTTTTTACTCATACAGCTGAACCAGAGCCTTTTCTAACTTTTTTTTTTCCAGATTAAAGAATATTTCTGGAGCATGCAAATGGATAGCATGTGACAGAAGTTTGTGTTTAAAAATTTTGAAATTATTTTAGCAGCTAACACTGAGGAGGTCACGCTGTTTATTCTGTGATGCACGTAGAATTAAAGATAAAGGAGCAGAAAGTATACATAAAGTTATATTTTACTCTGATGAGAATGGACGGAAAATCTTCAAGTTTAAGGCAAAATACAATTATGAAAACATACCATTGTAGACTTGTCAATCTGTGATCAGAACAGGCTGAAGGGCTTGGATTTTGTTGTTTCTTGAAGTTCAGAAGTATTCTATAATTTCTGCCATTTGTTTCAGTTGGTTTGTTTCAGGTCAGTCTTCAACTGCTTGATGGGAAGTGAGTTTGAATAAAACCAGCTTATGCCAGAATTACAACTTAGAGCAGATTATGCATACTCTAATCCTTCAGTGAGTAGCAAAAAGTTAAAATTCATCATTGCTGCTGGCAGAACTGAGAATATCTATCTAGTCCCTTGCTTGGCTCATAGTCAGACCTTGGTGATTAGTGATTTTGATTTTGGTTGGAAAATCCTTCAGGTCAGAATCAATTAAGTCTTGAACCTGATTTAGTCCTTATTCATCATTTGCTCACTGATATTGGCAGTAGAATCTCTCAGCACTGAGCAGAAAGAATACCCACTTTCATTGATGACTAAATAGGAAAATATGTATCTAGCACTCTGGTATAATGATCTGTCTTTGACTATACATGCAATTGTGCTACCTCTCAGTTGGACTGTGTCTGTGCAGTGTATCAGATTGAAAAATACAGTTCTGAAAAAAATCAGCTGTCACAGAATGGAGCTGCTACCTTTTTAGCAAAGTTGATTGTTACAACAGTATTTTCAGTAAATTATGGTTTCTTAGGACACTACAGTTTTTTCTGAAGACCATCTACTTTTTTAATATTGAAGCTATTTGTCTAATGATAGAAATACATGTTATTTTTACAAGGGAGTGCAACATTGCTGTGCTATGCAAATAGAGCACAATTGTCATCTTCAGTCACCTTATGTTTCACTGTAGGACTGTTCATTAAGCATGGTGGTCTGACTATGGTATCAGAGTGAACTTGTAGCAAAGAATATTAGATAAGTTCTGGAAATTTGGGTTTATGTTTTCTTAAATGTTTACATCGAAACAGATAAATCATTTTCCTTGCATTATTGCTTCCTAGTCTTTAGAAGGGAAGAAGTGATGTTGGTACAAGTTAGTTACACTTTTTACCCATCAGATTGCATTTGGCATTTTTTGGACTTTGCTTCAGTCATCTTTGTGAACCTTGTTCATTAATTGTCTCTTGCCTGTCTGTTGATGCATAACACACATCACTGCTATTGTCTGTAAAGCATTGTTTTAACTGTTTTCTGAAGCCTTTTAATCTTAGAACAACCATTTAGATACCATGGAGATACTGAGTAGGGTTTCAGTAGCTGCTTTTAAGTATTGAATTGGGAAAGTATTGAGCTATGACATTACACTGAAACAGATACATTAAGCTATCCTCAAAGAATTATTATAAATTTTGAGTTGCAAGTCACGTAAGACAGTATGCTTCCTACAGAAGAATAACCTGTCAGTGTTCTTTTAAATGAGAGACAAGAACAGGACCTTACCAGACAAAAGCAGTTTTTCCCAGTTTGAGATTTCAACATCATTAGAACACTTTGAGAAGCCTTTTCAAAGGGATAAAGTAATTCTGCCTGTAGTACAGCTTGTTGCCACCAAATTTATTGTTACCAGAAGAAAAAATACTCTTCGTCTCTTTATGTAATGCAGCTGTTATGGTGAATCATTTTGTACTCTTCAGACACAATTTCCATTTAGCAGGCTGTGCCGTTTCTTTACTTACGTTGCTGACACAAAATTTTGGAAACCTACATAAAACTGGACAGACCTTGGGATTTGAAGAAAACATGGTTAAGGTAGGTTGGAATCAAGTTGTGGCTTTTTGCTATGAAGTTCCTACTGTTTCTGCCAGCACACAGCCAGCAAACTGTGAATGGACTAAACTACAACCCAGGAACTCTCCCGGGCATACTGTAGCTCAGCATACACGGACTGGAAAGGAGGAGCAGCACTGAGAGTTTTCTTCACCTGTGAAGAGTTCACATGGCCTGCATCCTCAGGAAAACAAATACTGATGCATACCTGGTTACTTTTTTATTAAGTCTTTCTTCATTACTTCATGTTTCCCAGATTTCTTCTGATCCACTGACAATTTGGGATCCAACTGCACCAAGACAAACCTGCGTTCTATGGGATAATGTATATGAGGAGCAGAGATGGCCAACTCGGTTGAGATCTGCACCCTTGCAGCATCAACTGTTCTTAAACTGTGGTTATACTCAGTTTTCTTGTCATAGTACAAATGAGAAGATAAATATCAAAAGTTTTCTAGAACTTAAAATATGTTTTGAGTCTCTAGGGAAATCATCTTTATTCTCTCATAAAACTTGAATCAAAGTTGTTTTCTCTTTTCCTGGTCAGCCATTCCTTCAGATGTGAGTCAGAATCCTTCAATCAACTGAAGGACTTGTTACTCCAAGTAACTTTTTGAATTTCTGTCCATTTCTTCATGGTGAAACTGGTTTTTTTCATTCTTAATTGTGGAATGTTCCAGCAATTGCAATGTCTCTTCCCGATTTGCATGGTACTGGCTTGACAGCCTGGAGCCTTAAGTCTTCCTCATACCTGTAGGTTGGAAAATTAGTAATGACAATATTTCGTTCAGGTGAATTACCACCTTCTAGCTGATTAATACTGTTCGGAAGCAGAATGTGCTCTTTTGTTCATGGATTTTGCATGAATTGGTTAAATGCATACTGTTACCAAACAAAGGCACAACAAGTTACTGAAACTGGAGAGGCAAAAATGTTTTGAGGTTGGTTATGTTTTCCATTCTATGCTGGATTTCTAGTCAGGATGATCTGGTCTCTTTGAATTGTAGAATTTATTATTTCAATATGCAAAACCTTAAAGCTCTTTGAGGGAAATAGCACAGTTTCATTTTTTCCTAATATTTTTCTGCCTCTTGGAACTCTCAGATGGAATCTTTTTGGCAGGGAAGGCCTTTCCTTATGGCTTGTGCTCTGCCATGTCAGTCATTCAACTATTTCTCCATACTGTTTCCTCGTACTTGCATACAGGGGCAACATTTGTTTCCATAACTGGTCAAGATACACGTGTATGAATGGATGTTCAGCTTCGCATAAGAAATTCCTGATGCTTTTTATTAGGATAGCATCTGAACTGGCTGCTGTGGCCAGTATATTCCTTATATGAAGTTGATGTGTTTGAACATTTATTACTCTTGGGAATACGTGAAGGCTGCAAGGTTGTCCTCACTTCACCAATTCCTGTGATGTTGCTGTCTTTGGAGAGGAGTAATAACTGCAGTGATCCTTGGAAAAAAGAACACCTTACAAGTGGAAAGTCTCCATTTAAATGAAGTAAAAATCCAAACCAAACCCAAAATCAAACAAAGCAAAACAAAAAAATGAGAGTTCAGTTAGTTTTACTCTGATTATTGAGATGGCATCTGTCTTGTGTGGCTAGAATGTGCTGTCTGAGATGTCTGCTTTAGCAATTGGCTACATATAAATATATATATTTACGGAGGAGAATGTGAAATTAGTCCTTGCTATTTTTTGCCTGCAGGTCAAAAGTATAACTGAGCAAGCTGATTTAGAAAGCAGTTTGTCTTGAAAAAAAACTGTTAAGGGTGATTGTATGGAAGTACATTTTCATTCTCTTTAGAAGCACAAGCCATTAACATATTACATGTAAATCTTGTAGAATGTTGCTTCTGTGGGGATAAGCACAGAAAGGAAACAGAGCTGCAGCTCATCCTTGCTTCAGGGTATAGGTGGCCTTAAAATGTGAAAAACTAAATACTTGTATTCCCAGGTACAGACAAAGACTTTAATGTTGACATGCACCATATATGGATGACAAGGTATCTTAAGCAGCGTTTAAAAATTATTTTTTTAATTCTGTTTGAGTACGTCTGGTGCAGAACAGTAAGTGTTTTGTTTGACTGCCGTTAACTAATCCAAGTACTAGTCATTTTATACTTGTAGTTTCTAGGTTTTTTAGATGACTATTATAATTTGAAGGACAGAAAACACAGCTTTGCTGACAAACATACTGTTTCAATTTATACATCTGTGGGTGTTCAAAACTTGTGCAAGTGATGAGTCTTTACTGGTATGCTTTGAGGTGTTTGTTTTTCCATTTCCATTGAACTGCAGTTGCCAAATTCTTTTCTTTGAAGAAAGCGTGGACAGATTAATTAGTCTGGTAGCAGATCTCATTGTACTCTTTAACTAGAGTCAGTCACACAGAAATCAAGACTTTTCAGATAATGGCAACCAGATGGCACTAAAGTGTTGAGTTCCTGTTAGGATTAAATTGGAGAAAGAAAGACTTGATACTGATTCCACAATAATTTAATTTTTGTGGTTTCATATTACCTAATACAGTTCTAAACCAGTAACTTCTTCATGAAGGAAACTGGCCACCTTTTTGTGGAAAAAATGTCAGTGGATTAACATTGCACTGCTGTATGAAGTATCACTTGCAGTCCACAGTGAAGATTTTGTGCTCTATTGAACCTACAGACTGTATAAATATGGAACAAGGTCTTTCTTCTTTAAAGAGGGCCATCAACATTAAATGGTCTTTTTATACCCTGATAAAAAGATTGACAACTGCTGACATCTAATAAAACCGGGATTTACCTTTCTAACAGCTGCTTTTGGAGTGTAAGGTCTTTAAATATATAGCAAGAAATAATGTTTCTGAAACTTACAAGGTTCCTTATTATATTTTTTGTGGGTTGGGTTTTTTCCTCATGGTATAAAGAAAAATGAGAATAAATATCCAAATAAAAGCACTAAAGGTACTTCTTGCAGAAGAACTTTATTCTATTTCAGAAATTACAGAACTTCAGCTTGATGAGAGGCACTAACAAGGTCTGTCACAACGAAACGTACTTAAGCTTTAATGTGAACAGTTCAAATAGGTTTTTGCAACGTACAATATGATTTCTTCTCATTTTGCAGTAGTACTTTACAGTTAAGGAGGAATGCAAATACCCTTTTCTAAGGAGTTTACAATCCACATGCTCCTTTATTAGGAATATAATTATTTATATCTCCTTTCCCTTCTCCTAGCAGGCAGAGAGAATCTGCTGTAAGGCTGAAGGGATGGCCCCAAAGTAAACTTGAGTATAAGCTTCCTCATTTTTCCTTGACAGTCAGTCTGTTATAGCCCTATTTCAATGAATATGGTTTAGATATAGCTTTGGAAGAATATTCTGGTACCCTTTAAGCAACAATTCTACAAATCTCTTGGGTAGAGACACGAAAATGGTGAGTATGCTGCATTGCTAGAAGTGTGCTAACACTGCACGTCTGTTACCTCCTACTTGAAGATGAACTTGGAGCAAAATAAAAATCTAACTAAAAAGCTAGATTTTCCTCAGTAAAACCTGTTTTAGCTCTGGTTCATTTTGAGGAACTGTTGAAACTTGTGACCTTCAGTTATAAATATTTCTCCCATCACCCCTTTGTCAATTGTGTCAGTACTGGCTTGCAGAAGGTTGTCTCAGTCCTGCGGATTTCCATCCTTCTCCTAGTCCTCAGCTAGACTTACAACTGCTACGTTGAAGGAAAGGACTATCTAGAAGTTGATAGGCATGATTTATATTTTGCTTATGCAGTAGCGCTGACTATATCATGTTATTTTGCACTATGCTTTGATAGTTTCTTGGATTCTGCATCTAACTCATAGTCCTGAATTTCATTTGAAAAGCTACTGTTGTCTAAAGAATTTCTCAAAGGCTGTTCTTCACTGCATGCTCTGATGCAGTAGCATCTAGTGCAGTAAGTTTTGGAGACAAGATCATCAACAGTGTCTGTTACAGCTGAGCAATCTCGCCCAAATTGTTCTTCTCAAGGAGTATTACAACAGTTTTCTCGTAATTCAGGTGTTTCTTCTCGGTGTATGACCTTTTTAGTGTTAAGTTCTGGAGACAGAAAACATGGATGTGCGTTCTTGTCCACATGGGTTTTTGTCATTCCTAGTGAAACTATTTTAGAAATACACACTGCTTACAAGTTTGTGCCACTGATGCGAGGTCCAGAGTTAGTAATGAGGCGACTGATTTTCGCAGGATTGTAATTTTATGTATGTTCTTCATCTAGGTGTTTTTATTCACAGAGTGATTGATTTAAAATGTCACTGCCAATACTCTTTATGCATTGTCAATACTCTTTATGCAGCAGTTTCTTATCAGTGTCTTATGTAGATGAATGATTGAGGTTGAAACTTTGGTATATTAGGCCCTCCAGTTGAGAGGATATACCTTTCTAATATAAAGTTATATAGCTTATCTTTTGTAGTACACATTGATTTTCCTTTTCTGGACTATTCTGGCATTTGCTTCTATCTTAACTTGTCCTTTGCTATGTGCATCAAGATAAGAGACAACTGTTTCCAACATTGGGAGCTGCTTGTTAGCCTTGATGTACAGGAGAGACAAATAATTAACTTCTCTTAATGTGATAATTAACCTTACTGGGCATCAATTTTTTCTGCATTTTCTAGCACAGATCATGAACAAATATGTAACACACCTCATATATAGATTACATAAAACTTAAATGTGTGATGTTGGTTCCATTTACATTGAGTTCTCCAGCTGGATTAGCCCGGTCCAGCAGGGATTTAAGAACTGTACATGGCCTCCAGAGCATTCTGCATTGATATTTCTCAAGTTTCAGTCTTTACTGAATTTCTTTTTTCTCTGTGTTTGTGTCAAGTTCCGTAGGCCTGGCGAGTAGAGTTCAGTATAGCTGAATGTACAGATGGAGTCTGTATGTTGTAGGAACATTATTAACTGTCTGCAAGATGTAGGTTGCTGTCTTTTTTTTTTCTTTACTATGACTGATTTTACTGTTCCTCACCTTGGATATACCAGCAATAATGGGAATAATGAGTTTAAAGCCATTAATATTTTAAAATACTTTACAAATGCACAACTAGTTGACATCTTCCCTGACAAAAAGGATATAAATTAGCAGCTTTTGGAAGCAGCAGCCTACCTCTGGCAGTGTCACTGACATATTGCCCTTGAACCCTATGTACACAGGGATTCCGTCCTGCGGCCGGGATGCGTCTGAGCCAAGCTCTGAACAGTTAATGTGGAGCAGATAAGCCCTGAGCGGGAGTGGCACAAAGATGCATGTCTTCAGGGATGCTTCTCAGAAATCGCCTTTTAACTTCTCATAGACTAATTAAGTTGATTTTTATCTAGAGATTTACCCTACTGAGTCAATTCTCTTCCATTTTGCGTTTGGAGGGATGCTACATCTTAATGTGGGATGGTGGAGGAATTGCTTGTCATTTTGAACTTCTGTGGTGTGGATTCACGTGCTGAGAGACACTGAATTTCTGAAGCTATGCTATGGTCTTTATGTAATGATAACATAACTTTGCTAAATCCTAAGAGAGCAGAACAGTGTTGTCATGCCAGAGGATTTTCCCAGTGCTACAGTTCTGTTTAAATGTCTTATGGGAAAAATAGACATTGGAGAGGTGTCTGCATAAAACCTTCCTCCCTATTAACTCTCAGTGCTCCTTTATTTGTACCAGGGTTTAGGGCTATTATATAGATCTTCCCCATGTAGGGCCTAAATTTTTTGTAACACCATATTGACCTTGTCATTACCTCATTACTTTTACAGATTTCCGCATGATATCAGAGTTACATGTACAGTACTTGCATTTCTCTATCCTCTCTGCCTTCTCTTCCCCCAGCTTTCTTAATTGTTATTCAAAAAGTCTGAGTATCCTTTCTCAACTTTAGCTTCCAGCATTCATTATTGTGTTTTGGGTGTGGACTCTTAATTCTATGTTTTATTTCCAGTGAAAAAAGCCCCTGAATGCTTGCAAACACATGGCCATTCAATAATATACTGAATAAAGACAATTGAGCTGGCACCAGAAAGCTTATAGGAGCAGCTTTGTGTGGTGGTGAACTGAATTTTGTAAACTGCTGAAGAAGCAAGATCCCGGGATCACTGGAGTATGTCACAGGGATGACGCAAAGGCCAGCAAATTTTTCTGAAAAGACCTTTGGGACACTACATGCTGCTTTCAGGTAATATCAGTGCCGTAATCCCAAGGAACACCTTCCACAGTGGTTCCAGCATTGTTTGCAAAGAGGAGCTGATCTTCAAAGGATTGCTACTGTCACTAGTTGCTAGAGAACAACTTCTGCAGAAAATACACCTGGATAGTGCTGAGGCTGATGGTTGGCTGACATAACAGGCTGTACATTAGTACTGAGAGAGGTAGGATCACCTGATGGTAACTATGAGTCTCTTGACCGACTGAGGCCTTAATACTTACTATTTGTCAGGAGACAGATCTTGAGAATTGAAGTTAGAGCTTTTGCATAACCAGTAAATTTGGGGGCAAATAGTCACAGATGGTGGTGTGGTGATCGGAGTAGATCATGAGGAGATGGTGGGCTTCACTATGAGTGTATTGGTACAGACTGGCGATGGGCTGTTACCAGAGAACAGGATGGCCATTGGTGTTCTCAAGTGTGTAAAGGAAAGAAATTGCTGATTTTTGCTTGAAATACACAAGGCAATTTTACAGAAACAACCTTACAGCAGCTGAGGGAAGAATAAGGTTCTATAGTTTTGTCTCAGCTATTCAAGAGTTCACACAGCAACAATTTGTTCTGCAACAAACAGATGCTCTGTGTCATTGCAGTCTTTCCCACAGTAGCTGCTCGAGTAAAACTGGCCCAAAGATAATTCCTTCTAGCATAAGATGACCCCTTCTAAAAAATGATGTGTAATCACCTTTATGAGTAAGTCCAGGATCTGCAAGGATTTTGTTTCCCTGGTTGGTATGACTTCAAATGCAGAAAGTGTTGCCACCAGCATCCCGGTTACATTGCAGATATGGAAAATGCTTACACAAGCAAATCATACTGTGTTAATGGACATGTCTCCAGTTTAGTGCTAACATATGGGTGAGTATAGGGTTGACACTCCTTTACATGTCCATGAATAATCAAAGCTCCATGAAGTTCTTAAGACAGAATGTTTGTGACCAGATCAAACACTCTAGCCTTGGCCTGGCTTGTTATAGCCAAGAACCTGTGTCATAAATGCAGAGACATTCACTGGCTGGACCATTATTGAGATGGTGTTTTCAACTTCCAAATGCTGCCAGTTCTTGCAAAGATTGCCCTAGTATTTTGAATAACATTCCTCATTAAAAGTTTAGTTAGAAATGGAAGTGAGATTGCTTTGAAGCTCAGGGATTAGAAATAGCTGCAGAATAAATTGTTTGTTTGAAGTGACAGAGAAATGCAGTGAAGCTCTGACAGCAGTGGTGACTCCAGGTGCTGCACAGGAGCTTGTGCTCTACCCAGAGGTTATTTGACGTGTCCACTGCCAACTAAAAAGCACTTGGTGTTCTGTGCTCAGTTGGAAATGCCATTCTATGGGCATGGCCTTCCACAAAAGAAACAATCCAGAAAATCTGGGCTCACAGCTGCTCACAGCTGCAACCTGGGACATTATAAAATATGAATAAATGACAATTCTGCTTTATAATGATAACTTAAGAGGCTTTAAAAAATACTGTTTCCACAGCATTACCTTTTGGAAACTCTGTGTACTATTCTGAAAGTGTTTTAGATAAACCCAGCCTTTGTAATTGTTTTTATTTGAACACAGGTTGCGCTGCCAGTCATAAGGGCTCTGTAGATGCAGAGATCTGTAAGGCTGGCCTCAGTTTTCCCTTAAGCATGAATTTTGGTGGTTTTGAATGTTCTTCTTATGTCTGCTATTTCTTACTCACAGGCCTGGAAATTAGAAATGGCAAACAATTACTTAAGCTGTTGAATATTCTGTGTTTGCTCTCTAAGAACCTAATGAGGACAGGTTTTATAGAGAGATTTATAGATATGTATATATGCATGCTTGTTTTCAGATATTTTAAATAATACAAAGTACTTTTAATAATGTTTTTTGTGTAAAGCTATGGATGACACATATATGGTGTGGGAAATCCAGTAAAGTATTTTCCTTGAAGTTTCAGGTTTTTTCCTCTGTCTTGTAATTTTCCTATTCACAGCTTTTGACTTCACCACTTGCTTTTACCTCCTTATTTTCCATGATTGTGGAAAGACAAAAAGTTTTGGGTACAGACTGGCACTTTTAAAAACAATCATTTTAAGTCTAGTAGAACAACTAGTGAGAACGTAATAAACACCAGGAGGGAAGCTGCTACATTCAGCTCATGCCAATTGGACTTTATGCTCTGTCATTAAGAGCTGCTTAGTAGGTAATTTACAGTGCCCATTTTATTGGATTAGCAAAACCAAGGATTGTATTTGACCCTCATAAACAAAATAAAAGTTACTCTATGAACTTTTAATCAAAAGCCTAGTGCTAAAAGATATGACTAAACCTGGGAAGCCTGTAGAAATACTGCAGAACCTGATGGTAGGTGTGATTGCTTGCTGTAAAAATGCTGAAAAATCATCCCAAAAGGAGAAAAGAGAAACCTTCCCAAATTTTAGGTCATTGTAATGTTTGTGTGTTACCAAAAAAAAAAAAAAGTTGATCATGGGTCTTAGTAGCATGGGGCTTCACTTCCCTGTAGTTGGATGAGAAGGAAGTAGTATATAAATATGGACTGTATCCTGACATGTGTTAAGTGCTGACCCACATTTGCTTTTCCTTGAGATCTATGCACCGCTCTCCCTGGCTATCCTTGAACAGCCATTCTCAAGTATTCTGTATCAGGCCTGCTTTTAAAAATGAATTTACTAGTTTAGTATTGATGTGTGCGCAGACACACATGCTTGTTCTCTGGCGGCAGCCTGCCTCCTATCCTCTCCCACCCCAGCTGCCCCGCCCCTCGCCCAAGAAGAGCTGGTACCAGCCCGTGAGGTTTGGGTGGTGGAGGACAGTCTGTACGCAGCTTCCAGCAGATGCTGGCTGTGCTCTCACCCCTTTCATCCCTTTGTGCACCCTTGTTCAAAGTATCTCTCTCAAAAGTCCTTGGCCTCCCTGGTTCAGTGCCTACCAACACTGCCTTGTCTGGGTGGAGCTCCCAGTGAGACATCTCACATTTTCACTGTACTCATCTCTCCACCTGAGTTGTTGTGCATCCACATGAGCTGCTACAGCAGTCTGGTGAGCCGGGGTGCTCCAGAAGGGAGGGTGCAGCCCTTGCTGGGTGAATCCACTGCTACTGTTTCACCAAAACAGAGCTTTTTATTAGGTCAAGGGAGAACAGCTCATGTAGCTGCTGCTGTGAAGCTGGCACCTGGCACAGCCCCAGTTCCTGTCCCCAGGTCCATGGTTCACAGTAATACTGTATTTCATGTTGTGCAAAAGGAAAAAGCTTTTGCTATCAGCTGGTGATACCTGTCTGCCATGGTGGACCCTGTTTTATCCTTGAGACTGATCTCCACTGTCTCCGTGTGTTGCTTCACCTTCTCCTGGAGGTGATGCTGGGTCTGCAGCACAGAGCAGCTCTGCGCACAAGAGGCAGAGGAAGGGCCGTCTTCTCCAGATAAAAAGTGAAGTCTGATTTCTCAGATGTGGTAATTGTACGGTAACCTGGATTAATCTGTCCTTCTGGTGCATATAAGGGATCAGCAAATGTTGCTGAGCAATGTTTCAGGAGCAGGCTCGCCAAGGGATACTCACCTGGAGAGAGCTGCCCTGGTGCCAAATAAGCATCTGAGATGTGTGTTTGAGAGAAGGACCCTTTCAAGAACATTTTCTTGAGCTGAGAACCTCTAGGGTTGGTTCAGTCACAGTAGAAGGTCCAAGTTGTTAAGAAAAGAATAACCAGCTATGTTTTATTCCTTGTCAGTTTCCTCCAAGCTATTTTGAGACACAAGGTGAACGTTCACTAGAAATTTCTTCAAGCTTTAATTAGCTGTACATGAATAATAAAGGCTGTTATGGTATTAACATAGATGAGTATGTAACAGCTCTGGGCTCTTGCCAGCTTAGTGTTGTCACATCTCCCTCTCTCAGCTGCCACAGCCTGGAGCAGAAATCAGCAATGCTTGATGTTTAGCAGCCTTTGCTGCTGTTCAGGTGTATGGATGGGTGCTTGGATTATGAATGCTATTGGAAATGTAAAAGGATAGCGTCAAGGAATTGTTCCCAGAGGAGACAGTTATGGGATGGATGTGGGCTTTTTTGCACATACCACAGAATTTGGATAGAGAGAAGGAAAGGATTTTTTATTAGAAGATGAAAGTCAGCAGTAGGTGAGTGCACTACCCAAATTGCTTCCTCAGGTAATTAGTGGGAAATGGTAAAGCAAGAGCCCACCCAAGCCTGAGAGTCATGACTATAGTCACTGTATCCAAATGCTTCTTCAGCTCAGACAGGCTTGGTGCTTTGACCACTTCCTGGAGAGCCCATTCCAGTGACCAACCACCCTCTATGTAAAAAGCCTTTTCCTTTTACCCAACTTAAACTTTCCCTGACTCGGCATCATGCCATTTCCTCAAGTCCTCTCACTGGTCATGAGAGTGAAGAGATCTGTACTTGCCCCTCCATTTTGACTCATGAGGAAGTTGTAGACTCAGTCAGAGTCTACGGAGACTCAGTCCCCTCCAGGCTGAACAAACCAAGTGATCTCAGCCAATCCCTGTGTGATATCACCTCTAGACCTTTCATCATCCTTGTGGTCCTCCTATGGACACTCTAATAACTTATGGCTTTTTTATATTGTGGTGCCCAAAACTGACACAATATTCAAGGTGAGGCCACACCAGTGCAGAGCAGAGCAGGACAATCACCTCCTTTGACCAGCTGGTGATGCTTTGCAGGGTGGTCCCAGGACACGGTTGGCCCTCCTGGCTGCCAGGGCATTGCTGACTCATTTTCAACTTGCCATGGACCAGAATCCCCATATCCTTTTCTGCAGCACTGCTCTCCATCTTCTCATTCACTATCTCTGTACACAAGCAGGGTTGCCCCATTCCGGGTACAGAATCTGGCACTTGCACTTGCTAAACTATGGTTGGTGATTGCCCATCTCTAATTTATAGAGGTCTCTCTGCAGGGCATCTCTGCCTTTGAGGGAGTCAACAGATCCTCCCAATTTAGCATCATCTGCAAACTTACTTAGTATTCCTTCAAGACTTGTGTCCAAATCATTAATGAAGATGTTGAAGAGAACTGTGCCTAAGTTGGAGCCCTGAAGAACCCCACTTGTGACTGGATATTGTGGAATTCACATCCTTTTTCCCTCATTCTTCAGGCTCCATCACCCTAGAGTAACCCAAGCTCTCCTCACCTCCCAGCAGATGTGCTGCCTTCTCTGTGTGAGTGCTTCTATGACCTGGATGGAGGGAAGGCAATGTGAGTCCCCTCCTTCTTCTTTGCTAGTTGGCTGCTGTTTTCCAAGGCTCTCATAGGAGCACAAGGCTGTGACTCAGCTTCCTCACTTCAGCATTGTGCAGCAGTCTTGTGCCTCCCTAGGTGCAACCCTTCTGATATCAAGCGAACAAGGAGCCCCAGAGGAGGCAGCTGCACTTCAGGCTCCCCAGACAGCAGCCCTGCTTGTAGAAGAAGCACAGGGTAACCAAAAGGTGGGTAGATGCTCCCTCTGTATCTCTGAGACCTTTGTGCTCTCTGTCGCACTTGGCTGAAGGTAGACGGGGTTAAAAAGCTGTCAAGGAAGATGCCAGCCAATACAAATGGTCTTTTGCAGAGTCTCTCTAGCTTTATTTTTTTTTTCATCCAGTGTAATACAAGCTCTCTAGTTCCCACTTCCCTATGGCAATATGGCAAATACTGAAGTAAAAATACTGCTGCAAATACTTTATCCAGTCCTTTTGAATATCTTCATTAATGATCAAGTTGTAGAGTCTCCCTCCTTGGAAGTACTCAAAAACTGACTGGACATGGTCCTGGACAACCAGCTCTCAGTGGCCCTGCTTGAGCAGGGGGTTGGACAAGATGATCCCTAGAGGTTCCCTACAACCTCAGCCACTGCATAACTCTGTGGTTCAGCCCTCAGCCTCCCACCTCCTGCTTTACTGACACTCATGAACTTGCATGTTTCCAGAGGAAGCAAGAAATGGCTCTCCCCAGTTACTTTGTGTAAAAGGGTTTTGTTTCACCAGGATGCCTCCAGCAATCAATCTTATGTTTCCTAATTATTTAGCAATGGCCAGAAAAATTTACTGACTCTTCCCTGAGCCAGGCCATCATTTCCTTTTCCAGTGTTGTTGGTTTTGCCTACACAATGCATTACTTAAACCCCCCATTCCTGATCCTCCCGACAAGTTGCGCTTCAGAGCAGACTGACCATGTGGCACGGCATGAGGGGCAGGTTTCAAGAAGCTAATGTTGGGTGTTGCTTGGCCCCACAGAGATGCCAGCAGGAGGATTAAGCCCTTTTGCTGCAGTGTTACTTTTTTCCCAACAAAAGGCAAGAAATTCCCAGGCTAAGGCTTTGGAACAGAAGTTATCAAATAGGTCTCTAGGGATGTAAAGGGGTAACTTACACCATGTGTTTATTTAAAAATGGACAAGTAAATTTGGTGTTGGGGTTATAAAATATACAAACTTCAAGAAATAAACAGAAGAAGGAAATCTGGGTGACCACTTGCCATGGGGAGAACCCTATTCCAGAGCACCCTTATCATGCTCTGATTACCACACACTTACCCTGCGGATCACCCTCATGCACTTTTCTGATGCTGGAGCTGTGATTTTCCTCTCATGAATCACTTGCTGTGCCCTAGTACCCAGCTGACACCTTGTAGCACACCCAAAATCATCTTGACTTCCTCCCTGTTTTTTTCTCCCTGAGAGTTTTGCATGGGTATGTTGCTTCTCATCCACAGTTGCACATTGCTGCCCTCCCGGTGCCCTCCTGGCATGTCTCTCCTGGGTCTTCTCTCCTCACAGCCTTTCCCTCCCCACTGCTACCTCTGTAAGGATTAGAAAGCCCTTACCGCAAACTGCTTTGCCATGCTTCATCAGGTGGAAAAGCAGCTGCTGAATCCTGATGCAGGGTAAAGAAACCTCCTTGGGTTTACACCCACTACAGCAATGGGGCTGCAGATCTCAGAGCCCAACTTCTTACCAGTTTGTGTTAAATCCACAGCAACAACCCAACCCAAACAACGTGCTCTTTCACCATGGGCACATTGCAAAGGAGAGATGCTTGTGCCAGCAGGAACACAGTATGAGGGGACACAGCTAGGTTTTTAACGTGGAGCTGTCTTCCCAGTTAATGGGTTGATAGGGGCTGGTTTTGGTGCTGAGCTGTGCCAGCTGTGCCTGCTTTCCTCTGGCATCACAGGTAACACTTCTGTGGAGTAGCTGGTCCTGCACTCACTAACCTGCTTGGTCACAGCACACAGCTGTATGGGGGATGTCTTGTGAAGCAGCAGAGGGGAGTGTTATTGTGCTGGCTACAACAAACACTGTTTTTACATCTTCCAGTCACAGTCAGCTATCCCCTTGGGGTGCCTTAAATGCTGGAATTCACCAGCTGTTTTCTTTGGACAGTTATATGTTGTATCTAGACAGAAACCGAATCGTGCTGTTGAACCAGGCTCATCCATCAGTCTGCTGCCCCAAGAAAATTTTGCCCACTAGGACTTCCGCCTGCTCTATAAACAGCGAGGCTGTTACTCTGGTCCATGGCCCTCTGGAGGAGAGAAGGAAGGTAGCTCAGCTAGGGTCATGAGGAGGGCTGGGGCAGGGCAAATTCCCAGGCTCCAACCTGATGGCTTCATTTCTGTCCTGCCCTTCTGAGGGTCCCCACTGGCTTTGATCTGGGGAATAAAATACACAGCATAAAATCCCAGCACCTGAGGCAAGTAATAGGTCTCACCCAAAGAGCTGTCTTACAGGTCAGAGAGAGAATACCCTGAATAATGCACGCTGTACACAGTGCCCATTAGGTGCTTAGCACATAGTGGCTGCACACAGGACCTGGGGCTGCTTTCACAGTGACTCAGCTGTGGAGCAGTTCCTGGGAGCAACCTGCAGCTTTGAACCCTTCTGGGATGTCGCTGTCCAGTTTGGAAATGATTTTGTAAATGGGTTTCTTCCAGGAGGGGTCAGCATCCTTGCCTGCCCTGACGGCACTGAAGAACTCCTGCAGTGTCAGGCTGGCCACCTCCAGGAACCGCGCTGGCACCTGCAGCAAGATGGGCATCAGCCCACGGCACTACCACGTCCCTGGCTCTCCCTTACCCCCGCAAACCCCCCCACCCCCATCCCCCAGCTCCCCCTCCTCACCTCAAAATCGTTCCCCTTGTTATAGTGCATGTTGAGGGCACGGAAAAGCTCCGAGTCCCGGGAGACCTGGAGGGTGCAGGCATCTGCAACACCTTCTAGCAGGGCCTGCCGGGCAAACTTTTCCACCTGGATGTAGTAAAACTCACGGAAGTTGCTGAACCACTTGATGAGCTGGGAGGTGATGCATCGGCTGAACTGCCAAGGAAGAGCCAGAGGATGGGGTTATGCTAAATTGGAGCCTCCCTACCCACGAGCCCCCACAAACCCAGCCATGCAATTCTGGCCTGGTCCAAACCCAACCCTGCCTCAGGGCTGTAGAAACACCATCTGAGACAATGACATGGGGGTGTCCGTGGTGCTCTTCCCACCAACATTCAGATCCCAGCTGCCCTGAAGTGAGGAGGCACGTCCCTGATGTGCTTTAATTCCAATACCTCTTGCACAGGGTGAAGATCTGGCAAACCAATTCTGCCACAGCCCTGAGCGTCTGCTCCAGGATGCTGCCCATGCTGAAATGGGTGCTGTCCCCTGGCTCCTGCCAGCAAGGCAGGGGGCTATGAGAGCAGCCTCTTCCTCATGGTTGCCCAGTGTGGCAGGTTAAGTGCCACACTGTATGGGAGCACCAGCCGTGGGTTAATGCCGCTTTACCTGCACATCAAGGAAGTAGGTCTTCAGCAGAGTGGAGCTGGGGTAGCGGGTGAAGAAAAACATCAGCTTGGCCTTCTTCAGGTGGCCAGGGGTCAGTGCCTCCTGCATCTGCCTTGGGGTCAAGGAAAGCCTGCACACACAGCCCCACAGCTCGGTGTGTCTCTGAGCACCAGCCTTGACACACACATGCCCAGTGCCCATGATGACTGCTCTCCATGGCCTGGACGTGGGCCAGAGGGGGTTCAGCCCTGGCTGGGCAGCCACTGGTTTTTCCCTTCAGCATCCCTGAAGAAGCTAATGTTCCCTATGACAGTCACAGGTTCGTGGAAACAGAGATTTCCATGAGACACCTGTTCATAGCATAGGATGACGGGATGGCTAGTAAGGCCTAAGAGCCTGCTTGGGAGCTCCTGACTTATACCCACAGCTACACTACAGCATCTAACCAACCCTGAGGACCAGCAGTGCCCCTCTCTGGCCTTGTGGAGATGGGCAGGGGCTGTGCCAAGCTGTGGCTACAGATGACAAGGGGAGCACATTCCCCAGGGACCTCTCTAGCTGACCCGAAAGGATATATGGGTTGAGGCAAAAGGTGCTCCATCCATCGCAGCTGGCACCTCACTGCAGCCATCCCTGCCAGCCGGCAGCAGTGCCAGACTCTCTACGTTGGCAGGGCTCAGGGGCGGGGGATGGTGCTCTTGCTGTCTCAGAACTGACGATCTCAGTTTGACAGTTTCCCAGTGCACGTTGAGGGGCTCCAGAGGACCTCTCTCCAGAGCAGATGGCCTTCCATGAGAGTCACTGCCCCAGAGGCCGTGCTGGCCATACAGCTTGCTCAAAAGCTGGCTGTCCTGGATGGGGATGGCCGGGTCTGGTGAATAACCCATGCTGGGTATCTGAGAGGATTTTCTGACACCCTTTGAACTGAAGCCAGCATGGGAGCCAAGGCTCTTCCCCAAAACTCCTGACAGGACTTCAGCCTGGGCTGAGCCCAGTGAGCCCGGTCCATTCATGGGAGATGGCTTAGCAAGTGGCTTTCCGCATTCCCCTCCAGCAAAATACTCTCTCCTGGCATCTGGCCCCAGCACTAGGAGGCTGCGGTGCTGCTGCTGGTGGTGGCTGGCTGCCTTTGGCCAGACAGTCTTCAGGACAGAGTCCACCACCTGGGATGTTACCCCAGCTAGCTCATGCTTCAGTGCCTGTGAGAGGAACCTCACTGCTGAGGGCAGGCCGCCTGTGTCACCTCTGTTGTCATCCTCCTCCAGCCCACACACCTCCAGGATGTTCCTCCAGAGAGGTGCTTTGCATGGGTTGCTGGTGGCAGTGGCACTGTCCTTGTCCAGTCTGTCTCCAGGCCTTCCAGGAAGCTGCACTTTCTCAGAATCTTCCTGGGTTTGGGGAGCATCCCCAGAGTCACAGACCTGGTAGAACTTTTCCTGAAGCCGCCTCAGCTGCTGCTCTAAAAAGCAGAGCTGCTCCTTCAGCTGCTGGCAGCCCTTGGCATGGGAGCTGCCCTCTGTGGGGACCACTCGTCCAGCTGTCCCCGTACCCTGCTGGGGCACCCTTGGCTTCCTCTTGTTCTCCCGGGGCCTCTCACCACTCCTCTCCCTCTCATGCCTGAAAGCTGCCTCCAGGCTGCTGCCAAATGCCTGAGGGGTTGGTGGGAGGCTCATGCCTTGGATGATGCTCTCCACCCTGGCACGCTTGGCTCGTAGATGCTGGTTGGAGAGCTGATCCCCATCACCAGCACAAGGCATGGCAGCCAAGGCACAGGTCCTAGGGAAAGACAGGGATTGTGCTCCTTCTCCAGGAGATGTACCACACTTGTCCTGAGGCAGAGCCACTGCCTGAGAGGAAGGGAAAAGGATGGTGGGATCCAGGCTCCTGCCAAACATCGGGTGGCTGAGGAGCTGTGATATCAGGGATGCACTGGAGGAAGGCGAGAGAGAGTCAGTCTGGAAACAGGTCTCCGACTTCAGCTCCTGACCTTTCCTTGAAGTGGTACAGTTTCTGTCCTGCTCAAAGCTAGTCCTGCCATCCATCGTATCTTCTTCATGCCTGGACACTGGAGAGCTGATCCTCAGCTGATTGGGGATCATTTCCAGTGGTAGACTGGCAGGCTTCCCAGGTGTTTGATGTTTCAGCTGCTAGTGGTGTGGAACTGGAGAAAGAGCAAGAAACAGGACCTCATACAGCAGTTCTCCATGCACAAGGTCAGAGACTTTTCCTTACAGACTTTCATGACATCACCATTCCCCTGCAAAAACTTTTTCACCAAGAAATGACCCAGGCAGAAACCTCCAGGCGCTGCAAAACCTGTGAGCAGACTGTTGGGTGTCACATCACAGCAGCAATACTCTGGGCATGGCCACTGCTCCCATCTACCAAGCAGGCATTCATCGTGCCCAGAGCACATTTCACCTGGTTTGGGCCCCAGATATGCCTGGCAACAAAAACTTCCCACACCACCAGCTGCATTCACGTCAGAGGCATTTGGGGAAACTCCCCCCTGGACTTGTGGACTCAGGTACCAGGGTGGTGAGCACCAGGTGGAGCCCTCTGCCATGTACACCTGGGCAAAGGTGGGTTTGGGTGCTCCTGGGCAGTGGCAGAGCTCGGAACAGCAGCTCTATCCCTGGTGAAGGCATTCACAACATGCAGCAGCTAGGCCAGGGCATGGTTGCTGCTGGCTCCTGCCAGCCCCCAACATTGGCCAGCAGAGCCCTCAAGGCACAGGGATGGGTGGCACTGCTGTGGGGCTGGGCCAGCACAAACAGGCTGGTGGAAGGGGGCACAGCGAGGGTAAAAGTGTGATGTGACTTTCTGCAAGCGGAATACACAGCGAGATGTTCAGGCTAACACAGCACGGGGTTCCTAAATGCTTGGCAAAACACTGAACAAGAAGAATGGGGATGGGGATTATCAGGGAAGAGAAAAACTACTGAGCCAGCAGCCCCAGGCTTAAAATTGTCATGCTAGCTCCAGGCAGAGATCCACCTCTGCTCATTCCCTTGCTCAGACAGCTTTGTAAAAGAAGGTGTAAAAGCTTGTATCCTGGGCAATTACACAGTAACTGTTCCTGTGGGATGCTTCTTCCTCATCCACATTAATTAGCAGTAGCTTTGTACCACTGAATTAGGACAGCTTGTGTCTTTTCCAGACTAAAGATCTTCAAAGTCTGAGATTCTTTTGGTACACCCAGAAATGTCTAATAATTTTCAATACCATCAGCGTCCTGTCCCCGTGACTGCTCCACAGCGAGTCCTGCAGGCAGTGTAGAAAATGTGTTTCTCCTCACTGTTTTTTAGTAAGCTGCCTTTCTTCAAACAGCCCTGTATTCCAAGAAGATGTCTGGGAGAGCTCTACTTTTTTCAGAGGTCTCATCTTAACAAACCAAGTCTTTTCTGGGTTATCCAACACCATTTGTTGCTCTCCGGTGTTGTCTCCTCACCCCTCCTGACCATTAGGGTTTCGTTTTCTTAACTGTTGTGAGCGCTTTCAAACTGCTCAGTTTATCCATGGCAGCACAAGCCTAGGGTGCCGGCAGTCCTCAGCATCCCACCTCACCCTTGTGTAACAAGCTTCGCCTGCAGCCACCTCTTAGCCTGCCAGCTGCATCCAACAAAGTCACACAGCAAACACACTACAGTAATAGATTCCATCCATCCTTAAGCCTTGCCGCAACAGCATGGGCACAAGACAGCTGGTCCTGCTACTTCACTTGGTTTGTAACAGAAACACCTTCTTTTGGCACTTGCTCACAATTTCTCACCTCTGCTGTGTTCAACAGCAAGGTCAGGGAGCTTACCTTCTCCTGTGCTGAGGCTTCCCGGTCCCAGGAACATGGGCCTGGGCCCCCTTGTAAGCAGATCAACTCAGAGCTGGCAAGGAGCCCTCCCCTTAAGGTTTCCAGCACCATCATCTTTCTGCTGGAAATTTGGAAGGAAGGAGCAGAGCCTGCAGTCCCAGGCTGGGCCAACTCGCTCTGGGTGGCCTCATTTGCCCCTGACAGCCTCCCCAGCACCGCAGGACCAGGAGGTGCTGCCCCAAACAAACTCCTCCTGCTGATGCAGCTCTTTCCTGGCCGAGGTAGCAGATTGCGTGCGTCGGTTCCTACTCTCAGTACCAACCTTCTTACCTGAAGAAAAAGACTGAGGAACGAAGTGAGGATGCTCAGAAGGCAAATGTGCCTTTTCCAAAATTGGAGCCACCCCATATGGGCTCCCCGAGTGCTTCTCGGTGGGAGAGCTGTGCAGCCCTCCAGGACTGTAAGTCCCCCCAAAGCCTTCCCCAGCCGTCGCACCCCTCTGTCTTCAGCCAGCGGTCCCCGCCGCCAGCGACTCGCACCTCTCGGCCCCACTCACCTTGGCGCAGGGAGCGCAGGGGCGCAGGGAGCGCAGTATCCCGCAGGCAGGAGCCCGGGCCGTGGGATGCCGCAGAGGCAGCGCCAGCGCGTCCTCCTGCTGCGCTCAGGTCTTTTAAAGAGGGAGTGGGGAGGCCAGAGGCAGCCAACCAGCTGGGAACGACTTCTGAATATGCAGATGGACATCTAGGAGGTGAGGTCCAGCACCGGCGTCCGGCAACTTACCCTGCCTTTCGGCCTTCTTCCACGCTTGTAGCCCCTGGAGCCAGACAGGCAAGGGCTGGCGCCGGGCCGGTGGCTGCCCAAGTGGGCTAAGAGTCAATTTGGCCTGGAAACCCCATCCAGGACCCAGGACGGTGAACAGTTGGTGATACGATGCAAATACACCAGTGCCACAGGCAAGGAAGGAACCGTCTTGGAGCCCGGGTACTACTCATCTCCCATGGAAAGCGCCCGGGCGTTTCCAACGTCCCCCACCACAGGGACACGGATGCATTTTAGCTGATTTGAAGGTCTGCAGTGTAGGACATGGCCAGGAAACGGGACAACACAGGAAAAGCAGCAATACAGAATCCCTTGCTTGTCGCAGTGCTTTAGAGACAGTGCTGCAGTCTGCACAGCTGGCATCCCTCCCAGCTGAGCACACCCTAGCCCCAGCCCCGGGACAACCCTACCTGCCCCAGGCGCACGTGTGGTTGTCAGATGTTTCACTTTGTGCAGGAGCTGTGGGTGGGTGAGCGGACAAAGCCTATCCACGTGCACTACTCCAGCACTTCACCTGCTTTGCCTCCACATGCTTACTGAGCGTGGCAATGTTTAGCGTATTCATTGGGTAGACGGGGGGCTGTGGTTAAAAGCAGTTGACATCAGGTGGTCAATGTTGTTCAAGGATATTAGCCCTCGAAAGACAGATCACAGAGAAATCCCTGGCAGAGAGCCTTTCTGGCTCAGCTGCCTTTTATTAGTGCAGTCAGCACATCCTCAAAGCCTCAGAGACTATCTCCTGTTGAGTTTTATTCAACCTCTTTCCTTTGAAAATGATCCTATATTTTGAAGGTGGCTATTTGCCATTCATATATTATTAAGCAATGGATAAATTAAGGATATGTACGCAACCCAGACCTGGCTCCTTGAGAGACGCCTGGCTGCCAAGACAGCCTTTTATTACTATCCCAGGCTAATTCTCAGATTCTGCAAATAGGTTCCTTGGGTTTTCCTCCACCAGTAGTTCCCCACTTGGAAGCAGACAGAAAACAGAAACCAGCTGGCGGATTCTCAAACCTCTTCAGCATCCAGACCACATCTGAGGAACAGGGTTTACTTGTCGACTCGTTTGCCTGTTTGCCACAGTGGGATGACCTCATTGCCATTTCTCACCTTGTAACATCCCACTGGCTGATGCCTGCGGCAATGTCACTCCGTGCGAGCCCCACGGATTGCCGAGGTGAGCAGGAAAGCCACTGGTGCGGCTGCCCTGCAGCAAACCCGGAGCTGCTTCAGGGAACGGCGTCATGCGAAGGCGCCTTCTGCTAATACACAGGATTATTTACCGCTACGTGTATTTATTATTACAGATACATAATTACATCTATTATTACAGACACATCTACGATTACATATAAGAACATATGTTTATGTGTGATAAATACACGTTATACGCGTATATCGCTATTACGCACGTGGTGAGACACCCCCGCGATGGTTCCTGCCCGCGGCCGCTCCCCCCCGCCCCGGGCGGCGGGTCCGGCCCCCCGCGCTTCCGGCTCCGCGGGGCCTGGTTCCGGTGTCCGCCCCGCGGCCCCTCCCGCCGCCGCCGCCGCCGCCGCGATGGTCGACCCTCGGCCCCGCGCCGCCGTCCTCCTGCCTCTCCTCTGCCTCTGCGCCGCGCTGCCCGGCAGCGCCTCCAACAAAGGTGAGCGGCGGAGCGCCGCAGGCACGGTCCCGGGCGGCGGCGGCGGG
>VXBA01000726.1:376001-412346 GCA_013399895.1 Serilophus lunatus | reverse complement strand
GCTCCGGGCGCCGCCGCTCTCGAGCTCCACCGACCCCGCCCGCCGGTGGCTGCAGCGTGCGGGGCCCTCGCTGTCGGCGGCCCCCGGGCTGCCCTGCCGGCCGGGCCCGCCCGGAGCCGCGATCGGGCCTGTGCTGCCGTTTCCGCGCTCGCGTTCAGAGCGGGCACCGAACGGCGGCGACGGTGGGGGCGGCACCGGGGGCTGTCTGAGCCCGGCGGCCGCTGCACCCCGGAGCTGCCCTTGGCCAGCTGGGCCCTGTCCTTCGGTGGCACCTGCACACACCTTCCTTTCGAGCGGCAAACGCTCCGAGCTTTATGTGCACGCACACACAGAGACAGGTGTGCACATCGGCGGGAGGAGAAACGCCACTTCTCCTCCAGATCCGCAGGTGGAGCCTTGGGGCGTGAGGTTTCACCTCAGCCTTCCTGTGATCGCGGGCAAGCGGGTGTTGGCAGCCGGTTGTGATGTTGGACATTTCACTGCTGTGCTGCCCCGTAGGATACTCTGTGTTAAATGTTTGTCTCTGAGCTCCATAAATAGATTCGTGTTTACAGGTGTGTGTGTGTGCACACATAAAAATGCGCTGTAAGTGACTTGTAATTAGCTGGATGGTTCGTTAGACATGTACGGGGATACTAATCGATTACAGTGCAGTGAAAAGCAAGCTTATTTAAATGGCATTTTAGCAATATTTGTGCTTTGTCAGCTCTCAGTGGTGCTGTGCAATTACACAAAACAGGAGAGAAGTCAGATTCAAACCTTTTACAAAACTAGTCTGCAAATAAGGAGGTTTTAGCTGAGAGCTAGGAAAATGAGGTAATTTTAATTAACCTGTTAGTTGTACTGGAAAAGTCGAGTGGTAGGAGTTTGATTTCCATCTGAGCAGTGATATGGGGAATGAATTTTGAGGCAGAGATAATTCAGGCTTCTTGGAGAGACAGAAAAGAAAGAAATTACAGGACTTGGCAAACCTTTCATGGGAAAGGTGAGAACAGTATGCGTGTACAAAATTCAGAAGTGGAGGGTTGAGTGGGTGAAGAGGAGAGTCTGTGAGGGTAAGGAAGACTTGGCTGGATTTTGACTGTCTGAAAAAGACAGAAAGGTCCTGAATTCATATATCATGATAGAAGAGTATAAATCACGAGTGTGCATCAACAGCCTGTAGCATGTCAGAGTCAGGCAGCTGTTACAGGGTGACCTGGAAAAGATCAGAGAAGAGCTCGTCTGAAAAAGAGGGATTTGATCAGGAGCTGCATTCAGTGCTTTGAGAATCAAGTCCTGTTTATCTGGGGAGATGTTTGTAAAGAACTTTTCCTTCCCTGTGTGATCCTCCTCCTGTGCCAGTGGAGTTGTCAGCCTGTTGTCTTAGTAACAGTGTCCTTCACCACTCGGCATTGTTACCTCCGTCCCTCCTTGGCATCTGCCCTCCCATGCTGTGTGTAGTTGTGTTGATATCCCTGAAAGCTGTGCAGAGGGGGTTTTGTGTGTAGCAGTGGTTTGTTGCTCTGGAGAACTGATTGCTGCTTTTCCTGCTGTCAGAGCTGCCCATCTCTGGGCTTCTGGTTTGCCTCTGCTGAAATGAGCTGCATTGCCCTGTGCCTCAGAATACTTACCTGAGCTGGCCCCTGTTCTCACTGGTGGCGGACAGGCTGCTGCTTTAGCTGATGTATTCCAGAATTTGTTCCAGTGTCTAGTGACCTCCTGGAAGGTGGTGGCTCCTTGGAAAGGTGTGGCCTGAGACGGTGTGTGCCAGGGTCACTTTGGCACAGTGACACTTGCGGAAACAATTCTGAGAAGTCCCGTGAAACGAGGGGGGAAAATTAATCACTTGGTGCACGAGTCACTACCTGATTAGACCGAGACTTCTTCCTCTGAGCGAAGGCTTCCTTTTAAAGTGACCCAAAGTGCTAATGCCAGGTAGCAAAACCAAAATATTTCCCTTTTTGCTGAAAAAGTTGCAATGGCAGGCAGGTTTAGCCAGGTTATACTGGGAACAGGTGCAATCACAGTGATTCGTTCAGGGGAAAAAGGGAACAAAGAGCCCTGGCAGACCTGCCTGTGCATCTCTGAGGTACTGTAGTTAAGAGGTAGGCAAACAGCAGTTCTGCAGAATGTAGGCCAGAGAAATCTCAGTATTTTTTATTAATAGTTTCCTTCTCACATTAAGCTCTTTCCCTCATTTCTTAACCTAAAAGGCAGTAGGGTAGAGTGATGCCACTTTTTTTCCTTAATTTTGCTGCAATTTTGAAACACAAACTCAGCACCTCTCATGGAAGAGAGCTACAGATGTATTTTTTCACAGTGATTTACTTCAGGACAGGCCTTCTAAACTTTGTTTTTGTTTTAACTTCACAGTAAACTGGTCCTGAGCAAATAAAATTGTCTGGTTTTGGTTGTCTGAGGCTGTTTCTTTCTTAACAATTTGTTTTCTGGCATGCTAGGAATACCTTTAACCACTTTTTAAGAAAGCACCCAGGAAAACATTAGTGGGCAGAGGGGAAACTGGTCACTTGATACTCTGTGTTCTGGGACACTACAGAAAGGGAGGAATGGATCAATACAGGAACTACCATATGTACTGGAGGTATGACTGACCCAGTGGAGTTAAACTGAAATTTGTCTTACTGATTCTGCCTCAGGGCTGGCTCTGCACAAACCAGGTCTGAGTTAGCAGGGGCAGTGCTGCACCAGTTTCAAGGTGAATCTGGTTGGATCCAGGCCTGTTGGTAGTTTTGCTGTGAAGGCTTCACTGACTACATGTTTTTATGCTACAGCACACAGTCCTGTAGACATTGTGCCAGGCTTAAGTATGTTGTTGGTCCTTGGTCTCTATGTTGTCTTACCATACATCTTCTCAAATTATTTTGATATTTAAGATCATTTGTATCCCATCCTCCTTGCTCTGCTGAAGCTGAAATCAGGGTTTATGTGCAAACTTCGCTTCAGATGCTGAAGGTGTGAAGGAAATCTGACTTTTACCTCTTGCCTTAGCTGCAGGATAAGGATGCTTTGAGCTCTTGAGTAGCTGTTGCCCTAAACTAGTTGACTGCATTTTAGTCATGGTTACTGTGATATTTTCCTAGTGCTTTTAAAGAGTTCTTAGGTTCTCCAGTCCTTCAGGTTTGATGCTAGAGAAATGTATAATAACAACAGGGAAGTAACTGGAATGTCTTTGAAATGTCTTTTGAGAACTGTTATGCTGAGCTAGGAGGGCAGTCAATGATTACATGAGTATGAAGTGAAACATCACAAGAAGGTGGAATACTTGGCTTACTGCTGGTAGAAATTTTGCCATTGAGGGGAATTCTGGCTTCTGGAGTTCAAAGGCTCTATCGCTTTAGAGCAAATTCTAAAATACTCCTAGGTGCTGTATTCATGACTATAGGAGTAAAACATCATGGGATGATTTTTCATCATATCCATTACCTACCCTTGACCTTCTCATGCATAGCCAATTTTACTAGAAATATGTTCCTGCTAGAAGAGGAAAATGTGCGTGAAAAGGTCAAAACAGCTGAAGCCACAACTATGAAAACCCAAAAGCATCAAATTTAACATTACTGCAGCAGAAAGCACCCTGGGAGGAGACAAAGCAAAGAGAAGGGGGGAGGTGGTCTCACCATCTCTGGCTCTAACATACTGTGGGAAAGTAGCATGCCGGCAGACTGGAGCATGGAAATGGTGGGTCCTGTCTCTGATTTAGATCTCATGGAAAAACCAGTGTCCTTCTAGAATAGATCTGTCTCCTTGCAATACTGATAGATCCTCTTCTCTCTTGCAGGGGAACTGTACTCTGACAAGATGCTCTCCGTGTGGTGAGTCTTACACTTTTAATTCAAACTACATAGAAAGAACAGAGCTGATGAAGGACGTTGATAATAGGTTTGATTGGGGTTTATTTCAGTCAAGAAGGAGTGAAATTCTGCCTGATCCCTTTGGTTCTGGTGAGGATTTCACAGCAGCAGCACATCGTGTTTCAAGCATTGCAGTGCTTGAAGCATGTGCTGTTGCAGAGCCCTAGCTCTCTAATAAACTCATGTGAAAATGATGGGTGCATATTAAGTGACACATGAAATCTGGTTTGCCTCCATTTTGGTGTTTAAACCGATTTTTCTTAGAGCCCTGTTTTTAATAGCTGTACTATGTTTATATAGCATTACATCACTCACTTCTGATTCCAGTTTGAGAAAGCAGTTAAATCTGCTTACCTTTTTTAGTTTCTAGAGTTCTAATTCAGCTCCTTAATATGGGATGATGTAAAAATTGTATTGCTTTTTTAAAAAAAATCAAGTGGGGAAATGGTCTTTCCTTCTGGCATTTTGTAACTGAGATAATTATGTTGTTCAGTTACTATGCTGACTGTCTTTAAGATCAATCTGGAAAACTGCCCAGTGTTCTGTAAGACAAAGGACAGAAGTTCACTTTGCAATAAAAATTGCAATGTCAGGGCATGTGAGCAGTGTGGGAGGGGGACAGTGGGGTATGTGAAATGGAGAAGCTGTGAAAGCACTTCCCTGTTGTGAGTTCTGGAAAAGAATTCTCTGGACAGGGAGTGGACAGAGAAGAGGAATGATGGTGGTTGGCTACTCTGCCCTACACTCTCCTTTCATTCATTTCTTCCCTCCTTACCTGTCCATGCAACTGTGAGGCGTCCTAGGAGGTGCCTCTTTGGGAGCCGATGCCTTGCTCCGTCCCTTTGTATGGGTGAGGATATCTCAGCACTCCTGGGTGTTCCTCATAACTATCTCATGGTTTCATTCTGGCTGGGATGGCTGCTGCTTTGTTTGCACTTTCCAAAGTTATCTTTATTAGCTTTGAGGTCAAGATATAACTGTTTTTTCCATCCCTATAAATCTAGATGAAGACAAGACTATTGTTCCTGGCAAGCTGGGCAGGTTTGATGGCACTGGGGTGTCTCTGTATGGCTGTATTCCCCACTTAATCCCAAACTTACTTCAAGCTGGGCAGTGGTGTCTTCTGCATTCTTTTACCCGATAGGGACACTTGAGGGCTGGATAATTTTGCTGTGGGGTAACTCCTTTCTCATTCACAGGTATGGCTGGAAGCCAGGGACTGGCTTATGCAAACAGCAGGAAGCTTCTGTAAGTATCCCCAGGAAAGCTGTAATGTGGAGAGACTGGGGCTGCTCTAGCCCTGATGAGATTTAGAGGCTGAGAAACAATATGGTTGGCTATTGTGAAATCCTTGAGCACATCGTAGGAGTGTGGAGTAGCCCTAACAAAATTTAGGTTTTTCAGGTCAGGAACCAAAAAGAAGCTTTGTCTGGAACAGATACAGAGGTCAGGGAAGGGGCAGGAATGGGGAGACTGGTAACTAGAGGTGTTGTTTGCTCTGTGATGGTCTCATGGTAGGTTTTCTGTCAGAAGTGGGGTCATTTACAGAGGTGTTGTTCATATGGCAGGCTTTGCATTGCTGAGGTGGTCTTGTAAAAGTGTATTTGGGTAAATAACCCTAAGAGCACATGTATAAAAGCCTGAAATACCGGTCTGTTTGTACAAAGTAGTCTGTGCTAGAGCACATGCTAATGCATGTTTGTTTCAGTTTTCCAAAAGTGATGTCAGTAGATATAAAAATCATCCTTTGGAACACTTGGGATTGCCAGCTCCCTGTGAAGAAACATGGTGGAGAGAAATAGTTGTCTCTTGAATGTGTTGCAATAGGCAATTTATGGTTCTTTTTTTTTTTTTTTTTTTTTTGAGGAATCTAACAACTTTTGTAGATGTTACAGTCCTAATCCAGTGGTAAAAAAGCAGTTACTGCACTAGTCTTGAGTATAGGGTGGGATGTGTGGTCACCCTTTAATCAGTATTTAAACCACAGGGGTTCTGTTGCATTGTGTTCCTAAATTAAAATTCTATATGTGTGAATTCTCACTGAGTTTCCGAGAGCACTAGTGATGGTAGGATGTAATGTTTCCTTTCTTATTGGATTGTTGCAGCTTGAACAGTAAGTAGAAGACCAAGCAGCCTTTCACATCAGTTAAGCAAATGACAACTCTGTACTTGAGGTTGGTGCTGGCAGCTGCACAGGAACGAACTTCTCTGTTCATGTCTTTCTTTCTGCAGAGTGAATAGCTCCAGTGTCTTCACTGTCCGGTACTTCAGAACCACTGCAGTACGTAGTAAGTAAAAGTCAGGAGTTAGCAGGATGCTTCTTTTGCTGCCTCTTGCTGTCCTGACAACAGCTGAAGCTACCTTCCATCCTTGGTCAGGGCTCACCACTTGTCCTGCCTGCATGGATGGCTGAGGATTTATATCCCCGGGGCTCTAAACATATTGTCTGGCATTCCTGTCACAATGTGATTTTCAGTTAAATGGAATTTTCTGGTGTTTAAATATTAATCAGTATTGAAGCAAGGAGAAAGCCAGCAGTTGATGTCTGATGGCCTACTCCCTTTAAAAGAGTTGTGATGACAAGAATGAAGCAATGCCATAAGTTTTGAGCTCTGAATGCACTCAGGTTTATCTGTCTCTCTCACAGGGGATGACGTAGTTACGGTGAACACACCAGCCTTTGCAGAGTCAGTCACAGAAGGAGATGTCAGGTGGGAGAAAGGTAAGCAGTTGCCTCTCCCCTGAAATTCTCAGCACTGTTGCTGTTGTGTTGGACAGCTCAGGGATGCATTATAGTTCACTGTCTGACAGCCTGCTCTGTGCCTTTCAGTCTGTGACTAATGAGGCAGTTAATTGCAGTTCTCCTAAGGGATAAGGATTGCAGTTACTGCCTTGTCACCCCTAATCATAGATGATGTTGGGTGAAAGGAGATGTCTGAGCTGGAGTCATACGCTTAACTGTCCAGTAGATTGATTGTTTGAACTAATCTTTTTCTTTGGAAGTTGTGGAGAACTGAGATGAAAAAATCCTGGGTTAGTGTGGGAGACTGCTCTGGGTAAAGAGGGGAGGCTGGAGCACATCTCCCTCCTCACAGTGGTCTTCATATCTGTCATTCAGCTGTTGGAGACACAGTGGCGGAAGATGAAGTGGTGTGTGAGATTGAAACAGACAAGGTAGGAGTTTTCTGGACCAAAACTTTTCCTAGTTCTGTAGCAGGTACCCTGTATGGCTCCTGTCCTGCTAAGAGCTCCTAGAGCCTGCAGGCTCTTACTGTGTCTCCTGCTCTTTTCATGGAGAAAAGCTTTTCTCATCTAGTATGAAAGCTGGCTGTTCCTTAAGTGAGAATTCTTTAATAACTCTTTCTTACTCATATCAGTGTTACTGATGTTTGTTGGAGCTGCAGTTCCACTCCTCCTTCCAGTTCCAAGAGTGGTCTAAGCTTTGAAATGTGTTTGTGTTTAAACAAAGGAGAAATCTGCAAGCCATAGGTTGTCTTCAGATTGTTTTAAATTTAGGCTTTAAGTTTACCCACCCCTTAAAAGACTGTTAAGCTTTGAAATTCTTGCTAAGTTGTCTTCCAAATTCTACTTTCAGTGTTGTCAGGAAGATGCTGGCAGCAGGTCAGTTCTTGACTGTACCTGGAGATCAGGCTATGTGTGGCACTGCTAGGTTCTCCTAAAACTTCTAACTATTGGCACAAAATCCTGGTGGAGAGTGTGAAAACTGATGCAAATGGTGTGAGATTTAGCTACTCTCTGTGCCAAATTACAATGTATATCTGCACATACTGGCATCTTCTCTTGAGCACGTGTTCTCCAGCCAATGTCTGGGGGAATTTTACTGATTTTCCTTTTTTTCAGACATCAGTGCAAGTTCCAGCCCCAGCAGCTGGTGTGATTGAAGCCCTTCTGGTACCTGATGGTGGCAAAGTGGAAGGGGGGACACCTCTGTTCAAACTCAGGAAAACTGGAGGTAATTCAGGCATATGTAATTTGCACAGGAGTTCCTGTTTCCACCAGTCTTTTTCTGAAGATGAAAGCAAAGCATTTAGAAAGATCCTGAGAGAAGTTAAATAATTCCTTCATATGCCTCTGTAACTGGAAGAAAATACTCCTGTTGTCCATTAGGAAAGCATAATTTTAGTTCTTCTGAGAGGGGAACTTGTGTTTTATTCCCTCTGGAGGAGACTGAGCTGTAAGCTAAAACTAGTTGGGAGTTTCCCTGATAAAACTCCTTTCTCTGCCCTCTTCACTGTAGCAGCCAGTCTCCTGGACAGTGAGGAGATTGAGGGTGTTGATAAGTAAAGCACCTTCACCATGGGTTTCTCTTGTGGTGACTCCTGTCAGTCCAGTAGTGCTGAGAACATAAAGGCACTCTTAACTTTTACCAGGTTGGTTGGACTCTCAGATCCCTGGCAGTGGAAGCTGTTGCCCATACCATGATTCTTCCTTGTTTTTCAGCTGCTCCTGCCAAGGCTAAACCAGCAGCAGCCCCTCCTCCTCCTGCAGCCCCTGAACCTGCAGCTGCTCCTCCCCCTCCTGCAGCACCAATTCCCACTACAATGCCACCAGTGCCACCTGTGTCACCTCAGCCCATCGACAGCAAACCAGGTGAGCCAGCAGCTGTTTTTTCCTGTTTTCAAGCCTCTCTTTTTTGGGGAGAGTGTGTAAGGTTAAAGACAGCAAATAGCCTGGCATTTATGGTTGAAGGCCTCCTTTATTATTCCCCTGTATGCTCCAGACTGGAGATCTCAGCTATGCTCATGGAACCATCCTAGCCCAGCTGAAAGCTGCTTCCTTACTGTGTTGCTTAAGCAAGGAGCTCAAATGTGCTTTCTACCTCAGAGCTTTTTCTACCTGGCTTCCCTTTTTGACTGATGATTTTTTTCATTCTCAGTGTCTGCAGTGAAGCCAGCTGCAGCCCCAGTGGCTGCCCCTCCTGGGGAGGCAGTGCCCACCAAAGGTGCCAGATCAGAGCATAGGGTAAGCTGTGGGAACAAGAACCTCACCAGGGCTTCTGTTGCTAGGTGATAAGCTGTGTGGCATAAGCCTTGAGCTTTCCAGATATGTCTGTAGCTACCTGTACACACCCAGCTCTTAGTGGAGCTGTGACAGATGGTGAAGTTCTCTACATGAGGGAACCACTTATGGATGGGGTGGAGGAGGAGCCAAAACCAATCTGATACAAGTCTTTTCTAGGCAAAAGTCTTTATCTTGAGCTCTGCTGACTGAGGACAAGACTCAGTGGGATTTTCTTGGTCTGTCCGCATGCCCTCAGCAGAAGGCTGAGGCTGTTGCAGCTGCCTCATGCATTCTTAAGAGAACGTGGTTGAGCAACCTGCTTTGTAGCAGTCTTGTTCTTCTCACATTGAAAAGCTGTGCCTGAAAAGCTATGCATGCTTGCAAGTTCTGAGGCCAGAAGTAGTTCTACAGTGATGCATTTCAGCACTGCTTTTCAAGTGAAGTTCTGAGGCCAGAAGTAGTTCTACAGTGATGCATTTCAGCACTGCTTTTCAAGTGAACTGTGTGTTGAGCTGTGCAGTGAAATCAACTCTTCAGCCCACCATGCTCCTTAGAGACCAGTTGAAAACCTTGGCCCTAGACATCTTTTGCTAGTCAACCAGATGGCAGTAGAAGGGCTTTTTGAGTTTCTTGTCCATTTTGCCCCTTGGATGAGCTTGAGGCAGATTTTGCTTATACCTTTTTAATTTTCAGGTGAAAATGAATAGGATGCGCCAGCGTATTGCTCAGCGGCTGAAGGAGGCTCAGAATACTTGTGCCATGCTGACCACTTTCAATGAGATTGATATGAGGTGAGGAGATGTTTTTTTCCCTTTGTGAGTAGAAAGAGATGAAGGCAGTCATCTTTAAATAGGAGTCGAAACCTTGCTGGTTCTCTTTGAAGAAATTAGCAACATGTCTTTTGAGATCTCTTTCTTAGGTGTGTACCACGGTCTGTGCAGCTTCTCTGGGACCATGTTGTTGTTGTGCTGTGAGGGGTACTTACCTTCCTAATGGCCTGGCATTCCTTGAAAGTCATCTACTGCTTGTAAAAGGGGTAGTTTGGTTTCTTTTCTGTGTGCTTCTTGGTGGAGGACTGGTAAATGTTAAGCAGATGACCAGGAGAGACTAGTATCACTTGTGTAGTGGCTATTGGAAGATGGCAAGATGTAGCATCTGCTTTCTGCCACCCCCGCCGGTTACTGCTTTTGGAGGTATTTAGCTTCAGGTGAGGTGGTTCTCCAGGGTTCATCAGCCTTTCAGGTGAGCGTTGCACAGGTTTGAGGTCTTTGCTGTCAGATGGTACAACTTTCCAGAGACAGACAAGCATCCTTCCCCATCCCCTCCAAGCAGGTGGGGGTCTCCTGACTCAAGTGCTTACGTGGACTGAACGCATTAATGGCTTTGAAGGGTGGGCAGCTTATGTTACAATGCATTAAGGGGAAATTGTGCTCAAATCAAATTGCCTTGTGAAATCCTATTCTGCTCCTTAAGACAAAACATGTAAATATTTGGGTCTCAGAACAATAAGGCTGGCAAAATAGTCTTGATTAGAGGGAAGTGCTGCAGCTTTATCTCCTCTCAGAGGCTCATTGAGGTGTCGCTTTACGCCAGCATGGGGCTCTCATTGCATCTGGTAATGTGGTTTGGATTGATTGCTGTGAGGTTGACTCGTGAGGACCTGTGCTGGGGCCTCTTGCTTCCCATGGGGGTCAGTGTCTGAAAGGAGGCCATAATGAGACGGTTCCATAGCAAACCATGTCCTCATTGCTGCAGTTGTTGTGTCTTGGGAGGCACTAATGTCTTTGGACAGTAATCCTAGCCCTAAACAAGGTTAGGCACAGGAAAGCAAACATTCTAAACCACAGAGAACCCTGCTCCTTGCTGAAACTGTCTCTTCAAAGATTCAAGATCTCTGAAGAGGGGAGCGATGGACCATGCAGTTTCACAGCCTCTGGTGTTAGCCCTGGAGAAGGAATACAAGCTCCACACCTTGGTTTACTTTTTGTAAATGGCCTCAGTTTTGATAAATAGACACAGTGGGAAAACATGATTAGTCTGATAGAGGGCCGTCATCAGGCTGACACCCACTACCATAGCACCTGGGAAGATGTCTTTCCTATTCACTCAACTCCTAAAGACAACTCAAAAAGGGTTGGATACAGAGGTGGTGTTGTGCTGGCTGGTGCTGGACTTGCAAAGTGATTGAAGTCTTTTGCTTTGATCACCTCGCGTATCTTTTCTGCTTTGGCATTTCTTGTTTTTTCACTCTTCTCTGTCAGCCCAGCCACATCTGCAGTTGCTGTATGTGGTGCCACATGGTTATGAGCATTAGTGTCTCACAGAATCAGTGGCAACATCAGACCTAGGCAGGAAATGCCCCATCTTGCATCTGTGCCTGGCAGTGTGAGCCGTGCAGGTTAACCCTGTAGACTTGAGTTTGTGGTCCAGGACCAGTTCCTGACAGATCCTTAGAGCCACATTCAGTACCGATCGCATTCGAAGGGTTTTCCAGCAGGCTGGTGGGTTTCCACTTGGTGGTGCACATTTTCAGTCTTTGGGGCTGGCACTGAAATCTATTACAAAGTGAGGGAATGGTGTTTTCTTATTATCATCTGTTTTCTTCATTATCGTGCATTTTGCAGCAACATCCGGGAGATGAGAGCTGTACATAAGGATACCTTCCTGAAAAAGCACAACCTGAAGCTAGGTTTCATGTCAGCTTTTGTGAAAGCTGCAGCTTTTGCTCTGCAGGACCAGCCTGTTGTGAATGCAGGTGAGTGGTGAGCGAGCCTTGCTGATTAGTTAGTTGCATGTCTCACCAGTGAATGTGGCAGAGTGCAGCAAAGCAGATGGCCGAGTCCATGGCAGGACTAATAACTTGGACAAGCAAGTCAAATACACACGAAGAAGGAGGACAGTCCTGCATGCTGCAGCTGATTTTGCCAAAGCCACTTAAGTAGGTAGAGGACAGCTGGCCAAGAGGGGCTCTGTTAGGAAGGGGTAGCCAGGATTGGGGCTGGGGCAGAGGGCAGAGCCTACTGGTTGGCATACAGGAAACTGCTGTAGGCACGATGCAGTTCCCAGGGGTGTCAGAGGTGCTTGCTGAAACCCAAAGGAGTGGAATAACCAAGGGGAGAATAACTGAGAGGGTATGACCTGTGTGGGCTGGATTTCCTTTCTGTCTATCCTGATGCTTCTCCTGCAGGTCCAGCAAGAGCTCATTCTTCTCTGGAGTTAGATTTAAGCTAGACATGAGGAAGTTATGTTTTTGTGGCTGCTTCTGGCCTGTTGAACCCTTGATCTTGGATACTGCATGTGTAACAACTTTTTTCTCTTTCTAGTGATTGATGACACGACCAAAGAGATTGTGTACAGGGACTATGTGGATATTAGTGTTGCTGTAGCAACTCCCCGGGTAGGTACCTTGGATGCTTTATCTGTGCTTCCTGCAGCCTTTGATCTGGGATGGTCATATGCTTTGAGCCAAGTCAGCTTTGCACTCTGCTGCAGCAGAAATTAACTGATGAGACTGATTGTGTAAATGAGACATCTGATAAATTGTGGACTGTTGAGATACACTTTGAAAGAATGTAGAGGACCAAGAATATTCTGCCACCTTACTAGGAGGTGTGGTAACAGGGTCAATACAGATCTCAGTTGTTAATGAGTAGGGCTAAGTGAGGGAAACCCTTTTTTGTCTTGGATCCATGAGGGTATAGCATAGATGGTAAAAGCTTCGCATGTCTTGTCTTTTGGCTAACTCTGGTGTTTTGTTGCATGGAAATGTTCCTCTCCAGGGACACTATGGGATGGAGATACAGATGTTGAATTAGTGAATTACATTCTTGACTAGAAGGTGCTGTTGTGAGGCAGAGTTTTGATCAGAACTGAAGTTCCATCACTGTTTCTGAAACCTAGGGGAGGCCCAGCATAAAGGAACTCTACTCTTCTCACAGAGAAAGAGGTGGCAGCTGAAATCTGCCCAGTGCCTCACCTGCTTTTATGAATGTGGAGCTGGATCCAGACAGACCTAGTTGATTTTATGAGACAGGCTAACAAAGGCAAAGATAATGGCTTGTTTATAGTGTCAGCCCTTGGTGTGTATCATACCAGGTTTCCTGTCAGGCTGCCAGGGCACGAGGCAGCTCTACTTACTACCTGCTGTGTGCTGAAGGGGAGGCGGGAACTCTATGGGTCTGTGGCCAGGCTCTGCCCCATAAAAGCTCTCTGTGTGTCACTGCACTGAGTTTGCAATTCGTGTACTTTGCTTCTCCACAGGGTCTGGTGGTCCCTGTGGTTAGGAATGTAGAAAATATGAACTTTGCTGACATAGAGCGTGCTATCTACGAGTTGGGAGAGAAGGTAAGGAAAGTTGGAGGTTTTTCTGAAGAGGGTTGGGATGCATGAGAGGAATTGGGAATGCTGGATAGGCATGAATTGATTTGGTCTCTCTGTGATGTCTTCTAACACACTGAGTAGTGCACTCACTGGGGAGTGATTCAGTTACATCTATAGCTCTGCCTGTGTCTTCCAGGAGAGTCCTATCTACTTGTTGCCCTTCCAAAAGACCACAAACTGTGCATTAGTGACATGGTGTGTCTTTACCTTTGTCGTTAGAGGCCAAGGATGAACAGCCCTGGGGTAGAAGTCCCTGTATCTGTTTCCTGCAAAAGCAAGAGTTGGAAGCAAAGGCGAGAGAATCCTTGCCTAAAGCCACTTTAGAGCATCAGCCCTAAAGACAGGATGCATTTTCAAGTAGTTTGTGCTGGTTTTCAGCTGAACAGATCAATAAGCAAAGCTTTTGCAATCACTATTTATTCCTGGAGAGAATGAATGTCCAAACCATTGTTCTTTTCCTCTCTGTGATCTGTGTGGCTGTCTAAGACCTTGCTTTTTCTTGTAGGCACGGAAGAATGAACTGGCCATTGAAGATATGGATGGCGGCACTTTCACAATCAGCAACGGAGGGGTTTTTGGGTCACTCTTTGGGACACCTATCATTAACCCACCCCAGTCTGCCATCTTAGGCATGCATGCCATCTTTGACAGGCCTGTGGCTGTGGGAGGCAAGGTAGGTGGACCAGCACTGGAGGTTTTAGTGAATAAGAGACAGAGCTCAGCTGTTTGAGAACCATAGCCCATATGCTTTTTGGTGTCAACTCCTAAAAGACTTTACTGTGAAAGAGAAGCAGACTAATGGATGTATGGCAGCTTTGCTGGCCCTGGCATTTGCCTCAGGTATGCAGAGGGCCTTGTCCTATATGTGAAAGGGAGAACTGCATATAGTCTGGTTAGGTGTGGGGAGGAAGTTGTAGCCTTTGTGATGGGGAACAGCTCCAGAAAGGGACTAATCTTGTGTGTGGTATGGCCCCAACCTGGGTAAGTGAGAAGGTAATCTTGCCAGGCAGTACACATCCAGGAGGGCCTGAGCCCTGGATTCAGGGTAGGAAAAAGCCAAGTCTTCCCTGAATTCACGGGAGGGGATCATGCAGGCAATAGGGCTGAGCTCACTAATCCCTGTCTTATTCATTCCCTTCAGATCGAGGTGCGGCCCATGATGTACGTGGCGCTGACGTACGATCACCGGCTGATCGACGGCAGAGAGGCGGTGACTTTCCTGCGCAAGATCAAGGCAGCGGTGGAGGATCCCCGCGTGCTGCTGCTCGACCTTTAGAGCAGCCACACCCCCACACAACCCACCCAGGACAGGCTGCAGCACCAGCAGGGACAATGCAGGGCATTCAGGAACTGGCAGGGGTCATTCCAGTCTCTCTTCCTCCGCTGTGATTGGAGCTGTCCCAAAGGGAATTACAGGGACAGCGCCTACCTCCTTTCCTATTCTGTTTAATGAAGGTTTAGTATCTCACAAGAACTGTCATGCAGTGGGCCAACCACTGCAGTGGGCACTGCCTTTCCAGAGGTATCTGTATGGCATCCTCTCCCTCACAGCACCACATTCTCACCTCTAGCTTGTCCAATACCACTGGAAACTGCTTGCTGCTGCTGTGCTAGGGTACTTTCCCCGCCCCTCCATGACGGGTTCAGCTTTATTGCCTAGCACTAAGGTTTCTGGGAGGGAGAGGAAAGGCTACTATCCTGTCCATGTTTTGCTTGAAAATATTTCACACTCATTTGCCTTGCAAAGGCAGTTTGGGGGACCCCCAGGCTGCTTGCAGCAAAGGTTTTGATCAGAGCAGGGCTTGAGTTAGATGTCGTGCTTCTGGCAGTGCCCTAGTTACACTCCCTCCACAGACAGTAACATGGTGGCAGCTCCCCTGCTTTCCCGTGGAGATAATTGATTGTCTCTCACCAGCCTGGTCACTGTGGTGTGAATGTTCTTGTCCAGATGGGCAGAGCCTGTGACCTCTGTGGAGGTAGCACTGTTCCTGGGCACAACCCTTTCACCATTACAGGCCCGACATGGGGATGAGAACAAGCCCCCAGCAACTCCTTGAATCACAGCTCATTGGTGGTGGATCTGACTGCTGGCTTCCTGTGTGCAGAGGCTTGGCCTGGTACTGGCAGAGACACAGCTGGAGGGGCCAGGCCTTTCACTGTAATGTATCCCAGCCCACGGGTGCTGGTTCTGGGGGGAGGGGTCAGTCCTTAATCTGATAGCGCACACATGTATTGAGGGGTGAGGGGGTTGCTAGTGCCTGCAGAGTCTATTACTCTTACCCCCTACACAGAACTTGTAACTAAAATATTTAACACAGCGGATTTTAAATGAAATAAAAGTGGGCAACAACTGCGAGGTGGGGTGTGTTTGAGGGCGAGGACTTGGGCATCAATAGCATCTGTAGTGTAGTGTAAGAAGCCTGTTACCTGATGGTGAGAGAAAAAAGGCAATGGGAGCTGGGGCTGTGACAGTGGTTCTAAACTGAGGCTTCTCTGCCTGGGAACTCTACTGTCCTCAAAGTCGCTGACAAAGAATTGGCTTTTCCTGACAAAAATGAGGGGTTTTCAGAGCTGGAAGTCATCCTTTTTTGGCCTAGCAACAGAACTGTTACAGATGGTGAGGAATTTCCAGTGTTTGTTAAAGGATATGATGGCCAAGTGGGAGACCTGAGACTAGCTGATAAAGTACAGGTTGAGTTTTCACTGCTACAGCAGGGTAGAGTTGTAAATCAACAGGGAAAAAGGCTACTGGGAGTTGCAGGGAGAGAAAGGAGTCAAGATCCAAGAACTCTAAAGCAGAAGCTGTCTGTGATGCTGAGTGTTTCAACAAGGAGAGTTCCTTGGTGAAACAATATGTAATCATTCCTAGATCATGGCAGGGTTTTCCCAGCTTTGACATCAACTTCACAGAATGGTTTGTCCTTCCCAGCTATGAGTGAAGAGGGCAGCCCCTTTTAAAAGAAAACGATTGCTGTCACAGCTGGCACACTGAGGAAGGGGAGAGCAGTTCCTAGTACTGGAGCCTGCATTTTCCTGGCAGCTAGGGACAAACCACTGTGGGGAGACAAAAGGTTAGGAGAAGAGAAAAAAATGCCTTCCCTTTTCCAGGAAGGGCAGAGTCTAGTTATTCTTGCACAAGTAAGTTGAGTAAAAGAGAAGGTTTTGATTAAAAAATGCTTTTAGCCCTCAGCCCTGGGGATGGGCAATGCCTGTATTCTGCCTGGAGCTGCAGTGACGCCTTTGAACTACCCAAGGAGTGAATGTACAGTCAAGATCTTTAAATGATGCAGGCCAGCAAACTGCTTTTTTTATCAGCCTTGTCAGGGCTCTCTGTAGGAGGGTCATGCTTGAAGCTTCATTTCTTCTGATCCTCCTGGGTGACACCCATGGCATTGAGTTAGTTGCAAGAGGCCATGCTGTGGCTTTGGCCCCAGGTTCCTTTCTCCTGAACCTCCTCTGCATCACAGGATTAGGAGGCTGGTGGACAAGGGTGCAAGCCTGCAGCTGGAGAGTTCAGCCAGTGCAGACTGCCCTGGAGAGGAAGAGCCCCAGGCTCAGCTTCTCCTGCTTTCTGGCCTGCTTTAGTAGTAGTGGTCAGCTCCCTGCTTAGTCCTTCCCTTTCTTCACAGACTTTGAGCTGTCCCTCCCTACCTTTGCTGGTGCAGGATCTGAGTTTCTCATGGGCTCTGCTTCCCTCTGGTGGACAGGCTCTCCTACTGTTCAAGAGCCAGGCTGAGCCAGTAAAGGTGTTACTGATAGCAGTAACTTGTTTGCTGGTGGGAAGCAGGAGGTGGGACCGGCTAGCCACGGAAGTTTCACTCGTGCCAGTAATTTGGGGATAAATGAGCAGTATGAGGGAGTGCTGGGAGAGGAGGGCCAGAACTACACTGCTGCCGCTGCGAGCTCATCCTTCAGCATGTGGCTTTGTCTTGCACAACTGAGCATGGCAGTCTCTGCTTTGGGCTGGTAGGAGACCAGTTCATGCTTCTTTTTGTCCCATTCTGAATGTATGTATACTTGGCCTCCCATCTGTGCTGGCTTTCAGCATTTACCCATTTAAGCCCTCACTGTTTGGTTTACCAGGGCTGACAGTGCTCAAAGCACAGCAATGAGGGTGGCTGGGCTGCTGTCCTGTGAGCAAGGAAGGAGCACCCAAGCATCAGAGGCTGGAGCCACATCAGGTAATGATGACAAAAGGCTGGAAGAAAACGTGGGCAGTCCGTGTTTCTCCCAAATCACAGTTGCAATCACAGCTGTGCAGACCTGAGAGGCTGTGAGACAGGCAGGGGTTTTGGCTGCAGGGTGCTGATGGCCAGGGGAGCAACACCAACCCAGGGCTCTCTGGCAGGTTTGAGAAACAGATTTAGGGCTCTCGCTGAGCATGCTTGGCCAAGGTCTGACTGGGGCAGCTCAGAAACAAAAGGACACTTCTTCAAGCACTAAGGAGTGGTTTATTTTTTCAGAGGGCGAGGGGGAGAAGAGCAGTTTCCTCCTGTCTCACCCCTGCGGCAGGCATTACCCACACACACACATGCAGTCACAGATGGGCAGAGACCATGGGCTTGGGCTCCAGCCAGCAGGGCCCAGAGGGGCTGCATTTGAAAGCCACAAAAAATATCAGAGCAGGGATGTTACTACTGTGGTAGCAGGGAGAAAAAACACAAAAGGGGGAGTTCTAGGGTGCAATGGTAAGCTGAGCAGGGGATGCCCCAGAAGATGCACATGGTCTCTCCCTGAGGGGTGAGCACCCAGGCTCTCTTTCCCACCAGGGAGGACCTGGACAAGAAGACAGCCTGGCCCAGTCTGCAGCCTCCTCTTTCCAACAAACAAGCAGAGACAGGACGTTAGGCTGCAAAGCCTCATGCGTACCTCACCCCAGTGCAGCCCTTGAGGTAAACTTTCTTCAGCAGGCAGAGCTGCCAGTGCCACCTGGGGTCACAAGTGCCAGGGACAGTGGCTCGGTGCCCAGCTCCCTGAGGGAAGCACAGCCACTGCCTAGCCCACCAGCTTGTTCCACGGGACAGTGCTGAAGAAGGAGTGAGACTTGAGTTTTGCTATGCCACCTCTTCCTGAGCCCAAGCGCCGCTTTGGATTGTACTGCAGGAGCTGCAGAGAAAGGGAATGAGACAGAAGGAGGGTTAGATGGGAACACTGGTAAAGCTCTCCAGTCCACCTTTCCCCAGCCTCTAGCCCCATCCTCCCTCCCATCCACCCAAGTCCCTCACCTCTGTGAGCAGTGATGTAGCAGCCAGGCTGAGCCCCTCTGGCAGATGCAGCTGGGTGTGAGGCTGAATCCCTGCCGGATGGTTTTGGGACAGTGGCTGCAGGAGGCAGAGGGTGATGGTAAGCAGAGGCACTAAGGAGAGTAGGAGCACCCTGCTGCACCTTCACTTCCACATAGCCCTAGCCCGACAACGCAGAATTTAAGACCCAGAGCCCTTAACACCCAGAGACCATGCACAGGCACTAGGAATCACAAATCTAAAGCAACCTAGCAAATCACTGAGCTGCCAGCGGGGCAAGGCACCCTCTCCAGTCCCTGCACAGCAGGAAGCTCTGAAGCAGGTGCTACAATGTCACCTCCTCCCTCCCTGCACAGCTCCTCAGCCTCTTACCACTCCTGTCAGCAACTCATACAAGAGAGAGCCAAAGCTCCAGTAGTCGGCTGCTTCAGTGGGCTCCACAATCCCCCCAATTTCTGCAGAAAGAGCCAGAGAGGAGTTAGAGTTGGAGGCAGAGAGCATCAGTGGCCATACCATGCTGGGCAAATCTCACTGCCCACAGAAGCCCTCTCACCCCAGTCAGTGGCACTGGGCAGAATGCAGGGCACACATTCCTTACCTGGAGCACTGTACAGCTCCTCCCGTGCCTGGCTGCAGTATTGGGGCTCCACCTCTGTCCACTGGCCAAAGAAGGTGAGGCGGATGTGACCTGTGGAGCAACACCAGAGCCAAATGCAGGGAGGTTAGGATAAGATGGATTTTGGTTGTAGCACTAAGCCAAGCCATATTGCACAACTGGGAACAGCCAGGGCACTGGACACCTGTCATGCCCTGAACACAGAGGCACTGTGCATCCCCGGGCATCAAACATGCCCCAGCCTCCCCGTGCTTGCCCAGGATGCTCAGTACTTAGAGCTGGTGTGATAGGTTAGGTGGCTCCATGCTCACAGACCTCAGTGCAGACTGTGGTGAGGAAAGGTTTTTAAAGAAGGGATGGGGCAGGGGTGCAGGCGACATGGCTAGCTTTCCTCTTGCAAAACTCTGCATTTTTCTTTTCTTAAGCAATTTGTTTGCCCCATATGTTGCCAGCTGAGCAGTGACTTGCACTCAGAGCAGTATCCATGTCTTAAAGGGATTAGATGACTCCAGGATACTCCAGTGGGCAGTAACTACAAGCAGGAGAAAACTCCAGTCCCATTAATCTCTGGCACAGTTCAGCTGGTCTCAGCTTTCCCATGCTGGGATTTCCCAGGCAGTCAGTCCCCAGGAGGGAGCAAGGGCAATGCATTCCTGCAGCTACAGCCCTTGATTCTCCTCCTGCAGAGCCACTGCTTGTCATAACCACTTGGAACATCTAAGTGAGGTTGCACTTCCAACTTCAGAAACATCCAAACCTCCCCAGACTCCCACACTCCTGGGAAAGCAAGCTTAAGAAAGTCCATATCTCCTTGAAATGAGCAAACAGCAGTCTCTCAGCTGAGAGACCAACCTTGTCCTCCTCAGGGCAGCAGTGTGGGGCACTACCTACCAGCTGCATCAAGCAGCAGGTTCCTGGGGTTGAGGTCCCGGCACAATACACCCTGTTGGTGAAGTCCCTCTAAGGCCAGGAGAATTTCTGCTGCCCACAGCTGCACCTGCTCTTCCTTCACAGCCCACACTCTCTGGTTCTGCCTGTGGGAAGCCAAAGCCCTGCATTGTCCTGGTGGTGGCTGCTCGCCAAGCCAGCCACAGGTCAAGCTTGCTCCCCGTGAGGGCTCCCTCACTGCTGCATCAGGCCCACAGGGCTTGCCAGAGCTGGACAGAACAACTCCTGCAGGAAGCTGCCTCTGACACAAGTTCACGAGGGGCTGGGCCTGGAAGACCTCAGACACTTTCTGAGACGGTGGTTCCCCTGCCTGTGGCTGGCCCCCTCTTACAGTCTTCAGCCTGGGGTCGAGGGCCTGGGGAAGCCTAGGGTCTTGCTGGGAGGCTGTTCTCTCCGATACGCAGTCTCTGCTGCTGGTTAGATCATCCCAGGGGTAGACAACCGGGCCCTGGCCAGCAAGGTGGCCAGGGCATTTGCCTGATGCTGCTGGAAGATAGTCCACGATACCGGATGCAGTCTGTGTCATGCTTAGATCCTGTCTGCCAGGTGCAGCCCTCTTGCTGCTGGCAGGAGCCAGGAGAAGCTGGTGGTGGTTCCCTGATCCGGGGTCTGTGGAGCCAGAAGACTGTTCCTGAGGGAGCAAGGCATCAGTGTTTTGGTGAGTCACAGAGCCTGCAATGCCACTGTCTAACAGAGCTTGGCTGCCACCCTGGGAGCTTCCCACACCATCCTCTTTGTCACAGTCCCTCAGGGCTTGAATGGTGTTTGAATCGGCAGAGTCCTGCTGGACACAGTACTTGGAACGGAGATGAGACCACAGTGTCTCCCCTGGAAATCAGAAAGAACAAGTGATGAGGCACAAAGCAACCCTGGTTCCCCCACTGTGGACGTGGCCCATTCATGTAATGGCCAAGGCCCATATACCGAGGATGTGATAGAGCATCATTAATCTCCCCTGCAGCAAAGCTCAAGTCCATGCAGAATAAGCCCCATCCCTACAAGCACACCATGCTCAATGTCACAACTCCTCCCAAGACCTAGAACAAAGTCTCCTCCTAGAGCAGTCCTGCTCCTCGTTCTTCATAATTTCCTTGTTCTGCCACTTCTATGTCACAGATCAGCCACATCTTCACAGACTCCCCTCATCCCACCACCATTCCCACTTTCCCGAGAAAGCCTTTCCCTCCTGTATGACAGAGATGCCAGAGACCTCCCACAGCATGACCCAGAGCCCATAGATCGGCGACAAGCCAGAGCAGTGAGCCCTGGAGCCCACAGCATGCTTCCCAGCCTCACTACATTCAGTGCTGGCTGCTTTTTGCAAATTCATCCTACAGCAATACACGAGGACTTGAGGCTCCAACACACATTAGCCTCAACTTGTCATTGCTGGACTCCAGCTGCTGTTCCCTACATAACCAGTAGAGAGTAAAGAAGATCCTTGGGACAAGGCTCTACCTTGTCATGCTTCTTCACCAGGATCTGAGATAAGTTCTCAAATATGCCTCCTCATTGTACTCAAACCCCAATGTGCTCTCTGCTTTTTATGCCAAATTTTCCATCCCCTCTCTGGTCTGATCTCAAAGTCAAGTGTGACCTCTTCTTTTGTAATCAAGGAAGTGTTTTATAAAGGTCTTGTCAAAAGATTGCTTTGTTCTACAACATCCAGGTGAACTACCTCACTTTGTTCTCCTTCACCTTCCCATCATGGTCAAATGGTTGTCAGTAAAATGAAGAGGTTTTTCTTTTCAAGATACTGGATCACAGCAACTTCTTTACTTAAAGGCATGACCATTCCCTCCCATGGGACACAGTGGTCTCTAAGGCTAGCTTCCATATAACACCCCTCAACACATAACCTCTTTCTCCTTGTAGATCTCCACAAGCCCATTTCTAGGTTACATCCCCAGTCAGTTCTTATCAAGCCTCCAGAATTCCTACTACAGGTGAGCAGCTCTGTCCAGACTCTCCAAGACCCAGTACCCACCATCCTTCTATGAAGAAGAGAGCTTGTACTGTCACTATAAAAAAACAGTCCAAAAACAATAGGAAAAAGGTATTTGGAATTTTAAAGAAAGGGAGGTTAGGAATAAGCCAGGATGTTTCACAGACAGGAGGCAAAGCTGTCTTCACTCACCCTGTATGTGCTCCAAGTGGAGGAAGATGGAGTCCTCACTCATGTAGTAGCACAACAGCTTGACCATGAAGGGGACCCCATGAGGGATGATGGTCTGTCGCTCACGGGTCTCAACGTGGGATTTGGAGAGGCTCTGAGGAGGTACAGGTAGATGGGTGTTACAGCATTGTAGAGACTTGGGACTCGCTGCAACCTAGCACCTAGCAGGGCTGGAGGCCAGCTAGAAGGCAGCGTGCCATCTTCCAAGCCCCATGACTGTTCCTCTGCATCGCCTATGATGGAGCTCCCTCCCTGTGTGTGGAAACATGCGGCTCATGCAGAGAGGTCTGTCAGTCCCCAGCATGCAGGTGTCATAAGGCAGCCCTCTGCAAAGCTCTGCCCAAACAAAGCCCATCCCACCTGTACTGTGGGACCCAGAGGGCACTGCTGGCCCAGAGCAGTGACCACCCCACAACCAGCCTTGCTCCCTTAAGGCAGAAGCCTGCCATGCCCCTTCTCCTCTTCCCCTGGAACTGATGGTTCTCCCTGTCATGCCACATCCTCCTTGTCCAGTTATTGAAATCCTTTATTGTTAGTTCTAAAGGGATTGGAAAATGCTCTAGAATTTGTACTGAGCACACCTCACAACCTTTTGGAGGGGGTGACACAGATTAACATGGGTGCAAGTCTTGGCTTGCAGTGTTACAAGGCAGGGAAAATGACCACAGAGAACCACTTCCCTCCTGATCACATAGGATGGCTGAGGCAGCCAAAAGAAGCTTTGTGAACCATGAACTTCCTCCAACACCTCTGGGAGCTGCTATTTTTGGGTCCTCTCACCTGCCCTAGCTGCCTGCTTGAACAAGGAGGCCCTAGCATGACAGGGAGAAACAGGCAGATGAAACTGAAAACACCCACCTTGAGTATAAAGGTCCCACCAGTGACCAGATCCTGGACGATCTGCACCTGGGAGCAGTATACAGAGTACTTGTCAGAAGTGGTGATTGCTTCTACTCCAACACACAGCCTACAGGAACAACCCAAGAGACTCAACTCTGAAACTGAAACAAACTCCCATCTAACTAGAGGAGTTTGGTGGGGTTCACACTCCTACTCTCAAAATGACAAAATGCAGGTTATTAGCAATGAGACAGCCATGCAGCCAGGAGACAGAAAGTTAATTCAACCAAGAGGTGACTCCAACATAATTTTTGCTTTCTTCACACTGAAGGGTTTCACAGTGCTCCTTTTGGGCTCTGTGGGATATGCTGGGCTCAAACCTGGGCCTTGGCAGGACAGGACAATCAGTCCTGACGAACTGAGAAGTGGGAATGGAGAGCAATGTGCAGTGTGTATATGGGGTCACCTAGTACATCAGTAAGCCTGTAAGATGCCGGTAAGCCTGGCATCTTCCTTCCACGATTATGAACTAGTTTTTTCACATAGACAGCTCATCTTATGCTGAAGTCTAGACTATCCATCGTGACACTTAGGCATCAGGCATGGACACATGTGTGGAAAGAGCTGGATGCATCAACATCCTTGTAAATAACTTTGGAGTTCTGAAAAGCAAAAATAATGAGGACATGAAAAGATTTCCCAATTAACTCCTCATGGATCTTGAATCCTGACCTGTGAATTTTTCTTGGTGGGAATGGCATGGATGGGTACTCCCACGTTCCTTCATGGGCATACCAGGGGCTGGCATCCCCATCCCAGCTGCTAGAGCCCTCCAGTTTACACTCTCTCTGGTGCAGCCCCGGCCTTACCCTCCCAGCTCCACATCAAGCCATTACCTTATCAATCAGTCCCACAACCTTACACCGTCTCAGGTTCTCCACTGCTGAGCTCAGTGTCCTGATCGGCCGGAAGCGCAGGCTGCTGTAGCCCTGCAAGAAAAGAGGACGAACGAACTAGAGGTAAAATTTCTTCAAAATTTGTAATGATTTCCTGGACCTTACCCCTCAACGCTAAGGGGCTCTATATGGAAGGTAGTTGTCTTTCTCCCCTCATCCTGCTCACCAAGCTCGGAACCTGCCCTCCCTCACCCTCTTCTCCCTTCTTTAACTAGGTCCTTCCCACAATTCATCAAGAAGCCATTACCTTTGGTTTCCATACAGATGGGAGCAATTACAGGGAAGATGACATTTTTAACATTTGACAAGGTGGTTCCCTGCAGCGGTTTCAGTCTCCCCAAAAACGGCATGTTCACTGTGGTAACAGCACGCTAAGCATACATGCTTTGGGAGAGGGGGCTCTAGGAGCAAGCAGGACCTACATCAGCTCCCCAATACAGGCAGGGCAAAGAGATTACAGTTCCCTCGCAGTCGCTGGCATGCCAGGACACTCTGAAGCTGCCATTTTCTCTACTGCACCATACTGTTGCACGTGGCAGAGGCAGACAAGGAAGCTCACTGTGTCCCCCAGTTTCCCAGTGCCACAGATTCGCTGCCATCCCACCCACGTCATCCCACACCAGCCCCTTACCGTGGCAGTGGTGTTGCCACCCCCTGCAGCCCGCTGGAGGTGGCAGTTGAAGATTTCCTCTGCACGTCTCAGGTACTGTGTGATCTTCCTCTTCACAGCCTCCCGACGCTCCTTGTTGGGGTCAACTGCGGTTGGTGCAAAGGGTGGCTGTGAGGGGCCTGCCACACCTCCAGAAGGATACCTTGGTGCCCTGCCCACAATCCCCCAGGGGATGCCCCACTCCCCTCACCCTTCCCCTGGTAGGGATGCACTCCTTGGACAGACGCCTCAGTGCCCTCACCACACTCTTTAGAGGGATGTCCCAGTCCCCTTGTCATTCTCCCTGGAGGGACACCCTGGCCTCTTGACTGCATTCCCCAGACGGATGTCCTGGTCCCCTGGCTGGTGTTCCCGGAGGGCTGCCCCGGTCCCCCATTCCCGGGAGGTCGCACACACCCTGCACGCCGCGGAGCAGCACGTCCACTCCGTTCTGGTAGTGGTTGAAGGCCTCCTCGTAGTCCTCGCTGACGTCCCGCTCCAGAGCCAGCCGCAGCTGCCGCGCCGCCTCCACCAGGTAGTCCCGCCGCCCGCCGCCCTCGGGACCCGCCGGGGTGACGCGGCCCCGCAGCTGCCCCAGGTAGACGCGGGCCTGGGCCAGCGCCCGGGAGCAGGGCTCGGGCTCCGCCCGGCTCATGGCCCCGCGCCGCCGCCAGACCGGGAGCGGGGCCGCGGGGGCAGCCGAGGTGCAATGAACCCCCCGGCCCCTTCGTCCGGCACCTTCCTGCGCCGCTTACCGGCACGATCTCCCGACCCCGCCGCGGTGCCGCACCCGGGCACCGCGGCCGCCAGCATCCATCCCCCGGCACCGCCGGGCGGGGCGGGAGGGGCGCGGCGGGGCGGGGCGACGCGGATTGGCTGCGGTTGAGATCATCATCATCATCATCATCATCATCATCATCATCGCCCCCCGCGGAGTCCGTACCCGGGAATCCCCCCAGGTCCCGCCCCTACTCGAGGCAAGCGCTCCATCGCTCCGTTAACGCGGTGAGCGCTGTCGCTCTACTTCCTTTATTGTCATCGTTATTCACCATTAATTGCCCTTAATTAACCAAGCTCCCGTTAGTTAAGTGCTGCCTTTGACGCCGCGTTTCCTTCCCCCCTCCCATGATGCTTAATAATGCCCCTGACGCCGGGCTCTCAGCCGGCCTTTGTATCAGCTCTTGCAGACTCATTGGCTATTACAAACTTATTTCAAACGTACAGAACAGGGAATATTAGCATAAATCCACTAAGGTGCAGCAAAGTCACAGCATAGTTGAGCTCCCAGCTGGTGGTTAACAAACACTTGGAACGTAGAAAATATCAGTTTCTTCAGGCTTAGCCTAGAAATGTGTATTTCTGCCCTCCTGACCTGGCTTTTTCTTGGAAGGCCAGGAGGGCCTTGCAGAGCCCACTTGATCACTGCAGTTATTAGCAAAGGAGATTTGCTGAGCCGGGAGTGCTCAGCCGGTTATTGCTCAGGACAACTGGTTTGCTATGTCTGTGGGATGGTCGATCCCAGTTTGAATAATCACCTTTCCAGAGGAGTGTCAGGGGACCTGCAAAGAGAGGAGGGCTGGAATGAAATCTCACGGATACCCTAAGAAAAACTGCTAGGATTGGTTGGGAAGAGATAGGCACCTGCATCTTCATCCATCCCTTGCTAACTTGTGGGCATGTCCCGTTCCAACAGGAAGTAGTCCTAAAAAGGGGGCTTCATTTTGATAGGAGCTGGCCTTGCGCTGTGCCATCACACCAGCCTGGTTGGTCTCTGTGTTCGGCCCCTGCTGGAGCTGTACTTGCTGTGGGGCAGCTGGCCAAGGGGGCTGACCTGTGGTAACTTCATACTCTGCACACACTGATGGTGGGGGATCTCCCCCAGAGCAGCTCTCCCTGCAGCTCTTTTGCACAGTGCAGGCTGCTAACAACAGAACAGGAAAGTATATCCTGTGCCCACAGCTCAGCTCAGCATTCAGCAACTAAACACCCTCTCTCTTACAATGACTGTTTCTTTGGGAGTACAAAAGTATTAACTGTGCCTCAGAAGGCAGGTCTGGAAGGACACAAAGCGGTCTACTTTGTAAGACAAGCTGCTGCCCAGACATGATCAGCTCACCTGGTTCTTTGGTTTCTCCTCAAAACATATCCAGGTTCCTTTTCCCCACCAACCTCTGCCTAACAGAGACCAACTTTTTTCTGCCTGTTTATACCCCCCCAGTCTCTGGGGCCTTTTAATTCCCGCTGGAGCCTGGAGGCTCCTCCTTTAAGTGAAAAGTCTGAACAGGCAAGAATTGAAGCAGGGCCTAGGATGAGAGCAGGGGTGTTGCTGGCACAACTCACCTGACTGACTTCAGCAGATTTATGAGGGCCTGGAGAGGACAGAGAACACAGATAAATTATAAAATCCGGTGCAATGTATCTGTAGATTGGTCTGGGTATTGAGGCGATGGTGGTAGAGAGATGTGTGAAGAGGAGTTGCTGTGAGGGGGCAAAACTCTTTTGAGTTCATCATCAGTCACCTCTGAAGGAGCCAGAAGAGAGTGAGCTGAAGGCATCAGCAAGAAGTGCCCCAAGGACTGGCCTGCAAGGAAGAGCCTTGTAAGAGAAGACACGTACCAGCCCTGAGGCAGAGCTGCCCTTACCTGTGGGATTCCAGGTTCCTATGTCAGTGCTGGATGGGGGACATTAAATTTGGGAGATTACTTTTATTTTAACCTATTGAAGAGCTTGTGGCCCTTGCTGGGAAATGGGAACTGCCAAAGCTAAACCATCAGAGGCAAATAACAGGGAGCAAAGTGAGAGCTGCCTTTTTTCTCACAGCCTAAAATAGATGCATGAGAGCTGGCAAAAGCTTAAAACATGCCAAGGCTGCAAACATCACTGTCTGCAACAGGCAGAAGGACTATGCCCAACTTTGTTAGGATGCAAAATCTTATAAGTCACAAGCAAGAGGTTAGGATCCCAGTGCATCTTTATTTGCACAGAGACACGTGAGACACCTTCACTGGCATGTGCCAGGAGAAGCTGCTCCAATGGCATCCTAAGATCGGGGAGGCTGGAGGTAACCAGAAAAGCATTAATGTCAGGGCTTCATCAGCTATGATGTTACATCTCTGGGCCAATCTCTGCATCACCTTTACAGGTACTTCCCCAAAAACACGTAATATTTTGTTCCCGATGATTGAGCCTGGTTTATGTTTTGTCTCCCCCATAACTCTTCTTCCAAACCATCTTACCACAGCTCTGGCTCCTAAACCGTTGTTAAACAAACCTTTGCTCTGTAAGGCTGTAAGATACAGGGAGTCCAGGGATGCTGATAACACAGTTGCATGCTGCTCCCCTGAGACAGCTGCCTGTCGGCCAGGGGTACACAGGGAGGGGAAGGACAGGGGATTTGGGAGCACCAGGACTGAGACATGTTTGCTGCCTGTCCATGGAGGACCCTGCTGGCTTTGGGGCTGGGATTGGTCATGGTCCCTTTGCAAGGGCACCAGTCTTCTCCTACAGCCCTGTTCTGCAGCACCTGGGGGACATGGGGTTTTGTAGATGTAGCTGACCTTGTTGGGGTGCTCAGGTGACACATCTGCTGTGGCCAAGGAGGGCTGCAAAAAAGGCACAACTGGGAGCACACAGAGCAGGGACAGGCAGAAAGTGGTTGGTCCCCTTGAGAGGAAACCTGAGTGGTGGACACCAGCCCTGAGGCCAGGAGCTCTGCTCTCCCCCTTGGGGTAGCAGGCCCCCATCCTGATTCTCAAATCACCATTGGGTGTGATGTCCTGCTGGAAGTCCCTGCCATCCTGGACTCTCCCCTCTAGCAGGGACAGGGATGGAAGCCCGTGTTTCCTTGAGTGTGTGATGCCTGCAGCAGCCACAGACACTCCAGGAAGGTGCCAGGGCTCATTTGGTTCCCACTGTCTCCCTGGAGCGGGAGTGAGCCCTGACAGCTGGAGATGCAGCTCCAAAACCTCCTATGTAACTGATGCCTTCCCCTGCTCTTGCCCTGCCCCAGCTGACCTACTTTTTGCTGTTGCAGTGACACAGCTACATCCCTCCCAGACATCCATGTCCTGTGTGTCCAACACTCCTGCCATGGGAAGAGCAGGGGACAAGGCCACAACACAGCACCCAAGTGGCTCAGATGATGGAGGGGGTGGCCATGTGAGACAGGCACCCGGTTCTGCCAACTCTGATGGAATATCTCAGTGCCAGGCAGCAGCCAAAGAGGTGACACCTGACACCAGGAACTGTTTGGCACAGCTGCTGGCCATGAGTGTGTTTGAATTTCTAGGGATTTTTTAAATCATCATTCTTGATAAACTTATTTTTATTAATTAACATACTTAGATTTATGTAATCTCCTTCTTAAAAGTTTAATACTACGGCAGTGAAACTTTTAATATTAAAACCAATACGAAACCGTCATGTACAACCTTGAGTGCTGCACACAGTTCTCCTTGGCCTTACAGCATAATCAGCCAGGCTGAAATGACACAGGGATGCGGAGAGCCTGCATGGACCAGGATAGGCCACTGGAGCTAGGGTACCATGTGGCCTATGCAGACCCTGAGTGATGTGGAAAGAGAAGCAGCAAGTCCCCCTCATCCATGAGGTAGTGAAGGAGGAACTTAGTGGTCCATTTTTGAGGCAGAGCCTATGTAGGCTGTGCCCCAGGACACTTTGGATGCCAGAACTGGAAATGAGACCCAAAAAGGATACAGCAAGCTCCTGAAGGATATGCCCAGCTGCATGGGTACAACTCACCTAGTCCATGCCATGCTATATGGTTGCAGCATTGAGGTTCACATTGCCTCAACACCCACCACCAGCTTTCCCTGACAAGGATCTGTCCTGTCCCCATGTCCTTGTGCCAGCCCCAGGCTGCGTGAGCGTTGCAGCTCAGAGGAAGCCTGTACCAAGTACATGCAGCTATGTCAGATATGGGAAGGAACTGCCTTGGGCACCAATTCCTGCTACGTTAGGCTCCACTCTTGTTCCTCAGGGCAGGATAAACCACAGGTTCCATCATTTGAGGGTAACCTTGAAGCCTTTGCAGATCTTGGCCCTCCAGTCTTTTGCTTGAAGCTTCAAGAATGACCCTTAATTTGTTTTAACCTGGTGCCAGGGGTGGCCCACAAACACATTGGTGCCTGACTCACCCTTGAAGTTTCCAACAATATGCACTGCTGCAGGATATGGTTTGCACAGACCAGCATGGGGATGCATTTGGCAGGCAGCCCCAGGTCCCCTGCAGCAAGGGTGGGAAGGGGGACAGGAAGAGACCCAGGAGCACTGTTTAAAGCATGGAAAACCAGGGGCTGTGTCTTCCCCCTCGACCTGGACACAGAGCTGGCTGAATGGAGAATGCAGAAAACAGCAGCACCCACAGTCACCTCAATGAGGGCCACCAGCTTCTTATACCCCAGGGTATTCCCTCTAAGAGATGGGGACCCCAGGCCAGCCTGCCTCCATGTCAGGAAAATGAGCCTTGGTGGGGTGTTTCTGGAGTGGGTAGGTCCATGGGCAATCTGACCGCACTGTCCTAAACCTTACACCAACACTGCTAGGGAGGACAGAACAGTGAGCCAGACGTTTGGAAGGGGTGGGGGAAACAAGATGGTGAATATGGAGAGGTATCAGTCCCACACTGTGGCATGGAGGAGCAGAGCAGTTCCTCCAGAGGTCTCCCAGTACCCAATTGAACTCTAGCACGTGGGTAGCCCCCAAGCCCGGGGAGTGACTTAGTCCTGGCCTGCTGGTTGCTCATCTCCAGTATTACACAAAGGGCAGTCCTTTTGGTGCTGGAGGATTGGTGCTAGGACAAGTCCTGGATCACTACAGGACTGCTTTCCTCTATCTTGATTAGGTGCCTATGGGGAAGTGGCCTGCAGACAGTAAAGCAGATAGGAGCACTCACAGTGCCAGCTCCCATGTCTGACCATCAACTTTTATTGAGCAGGGCAAGGCTGGGATGTGGTTGTGAGTAAATGAGAAGCCCAGTTCCCTCCCATTCCCCACTAGAACAGCTTCTCAGGCAAGCTCCCTGGCACCTTCCTGGGCTGTCCTGTGCCAAGGCTGGGACGGATGCAACCCTGCAGCCTTGCCTGCCCCAGGTTTCCTTCCTCCACAGCTGCAGAGCGCTGACGGGACAAAGAAGTTTTGCAGCTGCAGCCCTGTGAGCCATCTCTGCTTGCTCCCACATCATGCTGTCCTCCTTAGCCAGTTCCGGCAGCATATCCACCAGCTCTGCTCCTCATTGCCCCCAGGATGCCTTTGAACACCAACACACTGCTTGAGCTCCTCATCTTCAGCCCCAGGCCTGGCCATGAGTCCTTTTGTCCTGCTGCCAGTGGGGCAGATGGGGCAATGGAGTCCTTGTTTCCAGGCTGTATTCCCACCAGGGCCAAGCAAGAGTCCAATCAGCATTTCCCTGACAGAGACCTGCTCCCCAGTGCAGCTTGGAGGGACAGGACTCCACAAGTCCTCCATGTTGGGGGGAAAATGCAGCTGGCTGAAACCCCAGGAGCAGGATTGAGGCTGGGGACAGAGCAGAGGCTACCTGCGTGGTGTGCCACATCTGCAAAGACAGCATGGCATGGGGTAAGCACTGCCAGCAAGGGAGGGACACTTGGACTCCCAGGCTCACCCGCTCTGCCCTGATCTCCCTTTCTGTGCCTGGTCCCTCTGACACTGAACCACAGGGGTAAGGACTGCAGGCAGCCTCTTCATGAGGAGAAGCAAGGGTGATGTTGCTGGTGCTGGTTGAGCCCCCAACAGCAGGCTTCAGACAAAACAGGGAAATGCTAAAGTGCCAGCCATAAAAGTGGTCACAGTGAGTCCAGCTTGTGCTCTTATAACAAGAGGATTGAAAAAGCGAGCTAAAGGATGGAAAGGATAAAGTAACCCAAACAACGGCCAGTCAAGGACAGCAGGAGAGACACAGCTGGCAGCAAGATGAGGCTGAAACTGGAAATTCATGGATCCAGAAAAGCCAGTGTGGTCTGTGATGGTGAGAGAGCTCAGCACCATCAATCAGTCCATCCATCTCCACCCTGTCCAGTTTTGAGCAGCTGAGCCTGGAAATTATGAGGCACCTACCAAGCCTTCAGTAAAAGGCCTATCTCCCCACAGCACTTGCTTTCTTCTGTGTCTGCTCTGCACAAACCCCTCACTGCTCACAATATCAGTAAAGATCTAAATGCTTGATGCTCATCTCAAAGAAATTAACCCAGAAGACACCACCCATACCTGCCCCTCACTTACAGTTCACAGTCTTTCCGTCCCTTCTTGTCTTGTCTTCTCTTACCTCGGCCCTTGGACCTCCTCCTTCAAAAGGAAAGTACCACAAGAGAGGCTGATGTGTGGGAAATGAGACTTACAATCCCAGCCGGTAACATTGTCCCTGACATCACTTACCTTCCCAACCTCATGAGGTCCTGCCGGGGCCTGCAGAGTGGAAAAAAGACAGAGTTGAGCTCTAGGAAGTAGCTTATTGACACGCCTCGGTGCACTGCACAATCCACCTGTTATCATTCATGCTTAAAACAGACCAAATATCACTTCTCTCCACGATATCAACTCCTCAGCCAGGAACTGATCGCAGTAGTCAGAGAGAACACAGAGACAGCAAAGGGGCTGGTCAGCTTTGACAACTCCCCTGGGGATGTGACATTTTGCCAATGAGCCTGGGAAGCGCATGTTTAGCCTCAGCTGCTCTCAGCAACAGCTTTCACAGCTCATAGTTGAACAAGATGCAACATCCTGAATAACAGATACGTGGGATTTGCTGCAAAGTTTCAGCAGTGGTTCTCAGCCACAACATACTTGGCTTAAGCACCCCCTGTAAGGGTCAAGGCCAGGACATCTACCATGCCTATACTAAACGACAAAAGGGAATGATGTGCAGGTGTGGAAGACAGCTTAAGGAGAAGCTAAAAACTGCTGCAGAAGCAAGAAGTTTACACAGATTCTAGGGCAGCCTGCACAAGTGCTGATAGGAGATCCCCAGGGAGTTACCCTAGGTAGGAAAACCACAAAAGGCTTAGGAAATTCCCTGCATGGAAAATAGCTGGAAGTAGAGAAGGAGGGAAATAACACATGTGCTTCTTCCCACACTCCCTTCTGCATCCACTGACAGACACTCAGACACAGTGTGGAGCTGGGTCTGCTCCAGTACAGCTGCTCATAAAGTTGCAGGGGAATACCAACCCGGGGATCCTCAGGCTCTTCTTCCAGGCAAGGATCATGTCTTAACAGCTGCCTAGCAGGACACTCATTCCCTAGTTTTCACAATCCTAAATCACTCTTGGATTATAGAGAGTAATTTCCAGGACCCACCAAGCAGACAATGCTGGAGAGGCTCTGCAGCAGGGACCAGCTGTGGACAGCACCTGAGCTGCTCCCTGCTCCCACATCACTGCACTCCCCAGGCAGAGGCCCCATCCTGACCAAGCTTTCACCACCTCTCGGACACAGTGAGCATACCAAGGGGTTGACTAGGTGCCAAGAGTCTGTGCAGATTGGTGCTGCACATCTATTCCTGTGCTGCATATCCATGCCAGGTTGGTGCTGCATGCTTCAAGCTTTCATTTGTTGGCTCAAATGTAGACCTCTGCTGTCCCTCTGTATGGGATAGTCTCCCTATAATGGAGGCCCAAGGCCTGGCCAATGAGCTTTCTCTTTGGGCCACAGTCACACTCAGGCATGCCAAGCCATGGAGATCCCTGCTGAGCCACCAGCTTGGACATGCTGTCCCACACCAAACACCTGCCTCAGAGCCTTGCTCTGTTACCCACAGGCACATCCTCTGGCCAGAGGAGCATAAGCATGCCAAGGCAGCCATACAGATGGGGGGCACAGACATGCCTGCTCAGAGTCAGGGTGCCACAGATGGTGTGTGGTACCTGACCCCAGTGAACAATTCCGTGCATCTCCTTGTCTGCAGGGAGCAGGTGCAGAGGTACGGTGTAGCCTGCAGCTGAACAAATCCCACAAGGATCATCACACCCTAGTGCAAAGACAGTCAGAAGGGATCTCACTGCAGCCAGGGTGCCCCCAGGGCATTCCTGTCCCAAAAGCAGGGTGAGCTGGCAGAGTTGCTCTTGCTGGAGGTGTAAAATGAGCCCAGGGGTCCCTACCTGCACTCGCACTTCTTGTGCTCTGTGAACGCCATCTCCACGTAGGGTGCCTCCCCATTTGGCTTTATCTTCAAGAGCTGAAAGAGGAGCAAAGGTTACTTCCCAGCCAGCAGCAGAAGGGGGCTGGAAGAGCTCCTGCACTACTGCCTTGCCACCCCAGCCTCTCAGGAAGACACATGTCTAACCTGTTCCTCGGGACCTCCAACAACAGACTCCACCTCCACACGTAGGCAGCACTGGCCAGGTCCAGCTGCCCTGGCAGCTTAGGAGGCTCTGCTAGTGCCACCCCGTGTCTTCAGGGCTTTAATTTAAGGCTCATGATCTTGGAATTTCCGAGCCTTAGAAGAGATTTTTCTGTGTCTGCCTTTGTGGAAAGCTTTCACATATTTGACCACTTTGCATATCTCCCTTCTTTGATGGAAATATCCCCCATAGGAATCTTTTTCAGACCATTTCCATTGTTGCTGCCTCCTCCTGGCCCACTTTCCTGTAGCACTAAGTGTGAAATGACTGTAGTGATTTCCACAATGCCCCTCCCATCTGGGGATACAGGATTTGCCCTGTCACATGTCACTCCACAGCCCAGCCTGTGAAGTTCAGAATGGACATCCAAGGGCTTCATAGGGTACATTCATCATTGGTGTAATCCATATTAGCCCCTGAGGAAGTGTTTGGCATTGCCATCCTATGTACAACAGCAGGATCCCTCCCATGGAGGACAGGGCAGCACAGCTCCCTGTGCTTGGGGAGCTGCCTCCTGTTCACATCAGGCTCTTGCTCCACCTCAGCCAAGAGTTTTTGGAAAATCCCACCCTGCTTTCCAACATGCTTTCAACCCCTGAGGGACCAAAAGCACTGGTTATTTATTGCAGGCACTCTCTACTCTTTCATCCATGGCAAAGCACAGCTTTTCCCTGTTCCCTGCAGCATCAGCAGGTTGATCTCTGGCAGCACAGTGGATAGCGCTGCAGTGTGAGGACAACTGCTGCCTGGTGCATGGGGAAGAGTCAGCCAGCCCAGGATCTCTCACCCCACATCTCACAGCTCCTACAGTAGGGACTGAAAACGTGGCTAGCTCAGCCTTTCATGTTCACCATGCCCCCAGCGTGGGGGCATTCACCCTCAGCACCACCACAGGCATCGCCTGACACAGGAGAGCCTCACTTCTCCCTGTGATTCAGGGGCAGCGCCCGCTTTGTCCCAGCAGGCAGTCATGGGCAATTGGAACACTCCCAACCCCACCACAGAAGAAGGAAGGTCTGGAAAGATGATAGCAATGAGCAAGATGGACTACACAGAGAGGAGAGGTCAGGGAAGCAGGAAGTGAGGCCAGTACTACCAGAGGTGACACCTGGCCTCAGGGGAAAGGCCAAAGAGCAGGCAGAGAGACCCTCCCGGCTTGGCATACGTTTTAGCAGTTGTAAGCCCCCTTCCTTGTTTGCAATGGTGCTATGATATTTAGAGGACGCAAAGCTGCAAGTTCACCCTCACAGCGCTTGGTGAGCAGCTCCACCACCACCCCGATGCAGCCACGACCCCGCAACAGCAGAGCGTACCTGCATGGTCACCGTGCTTGTCTCCACGGGGACGCAGCGGAGACCCTCGTCCCCACAACAGCCTCCACAGCGCTGCAGGGAGACGCAGGAGGGTCTGAAAATGTACTCCACCTCGTTAGGAAACTCGGCAGTGACGTCTACCAGCTGCTCCAGCGGCCGGCAGAAACTACGATTCCAGATCTCCCGAAATGTCAGGACTGCAAAAGACCGGAGCAGTGTCTGTAAGGAGGCGCCCAGAGAAGCTGGCGGGACAGGTGCAGCAGCCGCGGTGGCGTCCTGCACAGAGATGCAGGGCACCCCCTTGTGCTCCCACTAAGTCCATCACTGCACTGGTGCGGGGGCTCACACAGCTACCACCGCAACCCTGAAAAGCTCTTTCTTCCTCCTCTGCTCGCTAGCTCCGACTCCTCCCCGAGCACTCTGCTCACCCCCGGCCCCAGCCGCGACGGGGCTCCCCCGCTCCCCGACCGTCCCTCGGGCAGACAGCCGTCCCCTCCGGTTTCCAGAGGGAAGAGCAGAGAGCAGCCGAAGCGGAGTGTTCCCACCCGGGACCCCGCATGTCGGCAGCGGAGGGGAGGGCGGCAAACCAGGGACGGGGCCGCGCTCCGCTCCGATCCGCGGCGGTGCTCGGTTCCCGGTGGGCTGCGGGAAACAGCTGCGGGACCGAGTCCCGGCACAGCTCGCCGCTCCCTCCCCGGGCGTCGCCTCGGGGCTCTGGAGGTGAAATACGCCGGGAAATACCGAGCGCCCGCGGCCCGGCGCGTAGCCTCCCTGGACTGCCGCCCCCTTCCAGCCGGGGCATCGGCGGTCACCCACAGCCAACTCACCGGGCGACTCGGCGCTGGCGGTCCCCCGCTCCTCCGGGGCCTGCAGGGAAGGAAAGGGGGGCGTTGGCAGGGCTGCACGGGGTGACCCGCCGCCGCTTCCCCGCCCAGCGCCAAGAGGAGCTGCCCCAGCCCTCACGGCCATCC
>VXBA01000726.1:308824-366197 GCA_013399895.1 Serilophus lunatus | reverse complement strand
CTGGCCGCGGCCGTCGGGTGCGGAGGGAAGGACACGGCCAGGGCAGGCCCACGGGAGCTGGAGCCTCGGTAGCGGCGGCCGGTGGATTCCCGGCGCCTGTCCTGCCGCCGCGCAGCCCTTGCCAGCCCGCTGTACTCACGGGCATCGCCTCAGGAGCTCCAGCCCGGCCTTTTCCTCAGCGGCGTCGGTCCGAGCACGGACCTTGCCAGCAGCACGTGGTTTCGTCATTCACTGGATGATTTCCCTAAGTCTGAATTGTGTCCGAGCGATTCCCACTGCGGAGCCCGGCGCTGCTCCGTGAGGGCTCTGCTCCCACCTCCCCACTGTCCCTCGTCCCCGAGATGTTGAGAGGCTGCACTGCTTCGATGTCCACATGGGCAGCACTAACCAGGGCCCTCCTCTCCTTCAGGGGAACTCATGGATCTGATCCGGACAGAGGGCCAGAGGATGACAGCAGCCCAGCCGTCAGAGACAACTGTGGGCAACATGGTCCGACGAGTGTTGAAAGTCATTCGTGAGGAGTATGGCAGGTGAAGTGCCCTGTTTGCAGCCACTGCCTCTCTAGAAGCCCAGAACAGCCCTCACATGCAAGCATGTTGAGTTGTTTCTGTGAAACCCTTTAGTTTCCATTACCCTCTTTTCCACCTTTCCTAGAGAGGGATTCAGGGAGTTTAACATCAAGGGCAAGCCTGTCGTTTCCAGCATGGCTGATGATACTTCCTCTAGAGAAACTGCTTGGTGTGTTGTGGGTGCGTGAGGAGCCTGTGCCTTGCCCTTGGGCTGTTCTCTCCTGTTCCCAGGGGTTTCATCCTGCTGGAGGTGTAGGCTTGAGCCTGCTCCTCATCTGTGGGCAGTAGTGTTTGCACAGGAATTAAGAAGGCACTTTCTGGCAGAGATTTGGGTGTCTTTCTGGTGAGACAGCTAGGGAAGCTCTTTGGCATGGTGTGCCTCCTCTATACCTTTCCTTCCTGTCTCTTCACATCCAGATGTTCTGTGCTGTAGGGACAGTGCTCAGCCTGGCCGTGGCCCTGTGCTCTTCCCTGAGGCTGAAGAGCTGCTTCTCTTCACAGGCTTCATGGGCGCAGTGAGGAGAGTGACCAGCAGGAATCCCTGCACAAACTCCTGACTTCTGGAGGACTGAGCGAGGATTTCAGAACTCCTTATCCCTCCCTCAGAGCCAATGTCATTGAAGCTATTAACGAGATGCTGATAGAGCTGGGTATGAATGGGTCTGAACTGCTCCTGAGTGGGGCTTCTTATGGGGTGGGACCCCCTTCTCTAGGCAGAAAGAAAACAGCAAGGATGTGGGAGGCTTAATCTGAAGAAAATAAGGGACTGAAGCCCTGCTGCTCTCAGGACTTAAACTAAGTCCTCTGGTGTACAGGGATGTGGGTAGAACATTGTGGAGGAAACTATAGGGGGGCTGTTGGCCTGTGCTCTTGGCCCTTTGGGAAGTCTTGAGTCCTCTGAACAAGAGTGTAAAAAAATATGCCAAGGTTAGACTTAATCCTTGTGCATATATAACCTGACCCTTGTCACAAAGAACTGTGATACATTTTTCTTTTTTCTGTGGTACTTGTGACAGATCAGGCACTTTCCTCCTGAGGCGTAGGTTGCCCTGCTGTTGAACTGCAAAACTGTTGAAGTGCCGTGGGCCTGGTGGTTTTCTGGAGGAGCACTCACACAATCCACTCGCCTCATGATGGGGTTTTCAACTTAGCTATTTCCATGAGTAGCTAGGGGGCACGGGGCATTCAAGAATGAGCTTCTTGGCCCCTCTCCACTGACAAAAAGAATGGGGAGAAAAGCTGCTCCTGCTCTACTAGTGCTCATAACATGGCTTTAGTGAAAAGTTGGAGGACAGTTTGAGCAGCACAAGCATTCTTTTCCTGGCTGCGTTTCCACCCACGTCTTCCTTCTGTTGCAGAGGGCACCACTGATAACATTGCTATGCAGGCGCTGGAGCACATCCACTCCAACGAGGTGATCATGACCATTGGCTACTCACGCACTGTTGAGGCCTTCCTGAAGGAAGCTGCCCGCAAGCGGAAATTCCAGGTCATCGTGGCAGAGTGTGCGCCGTTCTGCCAGGTAAGGCCTGGGCTGCCTGTCTTCTCCAGGCACCATGTTGTCCTGCCTATTCTCACTGAAATCTTGTCCCTGCAGGCAAGCTGAACATTATGGATGTTCCTTTGCAGTTGAGAGACTGGAGGCAGCTCGTTATCCTATTCTGGTGTCCTTCAGTCAGAGGGCTGTATTTGAGTTCTATCACTTGGGATTTTTGCATGTCAGACAAGAATTGAGTGCTGCTATCTCTACAACTGCACTGCAGGAGTTATGTTCCAGGGGATCAGTTGGATTCTTCCTCTTTTTAGGGTCATGAAATGGCTGTCCGACTATCTAAAGAGAATATTGAAACTACTGTCATGAGTGATGCAGCTATTTTTGCTGTCATGTCTCGAGTCAACAAGGTAAGGAGGGCTCCACAGGAGGAGGGAGTTAATGTCAGGTTGGGTGTTTCTGTGTCCTAAATGCAAGTCCCACCAGCGGTGGATATGTTTTTTCACTGAAGACTCAAAATTGTAATAGTCCCTGTTTACAGCTGGGGTGGAGATTCAGTGTGGAACCTTAAGTCAGGATGATGACTGACTGCATGGTGATAGGTTTTTCTGGCTTAGCGGCTAACAGGCAGAACAGTTACAAGAGAGCCTCAAAGGACTAACCTCAGTTTTTAATGAAGATGGAACAAAAAAGCAGCATTTCCAAAGGGAAGAAACTCCCCTTGCCTGGAATACAAGATGGCTGGTGAAGGGAATCAGCAAGGTGGGTCTTTTCAAACAGACCTGTTCTGTACTTTTCTAGAGAGTAAGATTTGGCACCCCAAAGTAAAAAAAAGAATCTAGACATATCAGTTCTTAACTATATATTTTAAGCTGATTTACATTATTCCTATTTTACTGCAAGGGAATTGTTGCAGGGAGCAATCCAGTCTCTTGTACACAATTGACTTTGTAAGCTTGTAGAACGATAGGGACCACAGCCCAGTTTCTGCTTGGTGTTCTCTGCAACAGAACATAGATTTGTCCTCTGAAGTTCTCTGTGTTGGCTTTGCCATGCTGTGCTCATGCTCTTGTTAGAGAGGAATGTCTCAGTGCCAGATGAAACAGATCAGGCATCCAGCTGCCCTGTAATTCCAGCCACTGGCTGACTGGCTGTTCTGACACACTCCTCCTCCAGCTCATCTGTCAGGGTCCAAGCCAGGAAGTGTTCCTTCCTCAGTTTGCTGCGGAACATGCTATCTAATGCTGATTTGCCCTTTTAAGGTCATCATTGGTACAAAAACAATCCTGGCCAACGGGGCCCTGATTGCTGTGAGTGGGACTCACACTCTGGCACTGGCAGCTAAGCACCACTCCACTCCACTCATCGTTTGTGCCCCCATGTTCAAGCTTTCACCACAGGTAAGTGCAGCAGCTTTTCAGGACTGCACCTGCAGGGGCTTTTAACCTGTGAGAGCTGAGGGTGGGAGAGTCCATCTATCCGAAGGCAGGTTTGGTAAATGAGCCATCCTCCAATCTGGCACTGTTGCTTCAGACAGGCAATCCTCACCCAAATATAGCACACCTTGAGGTCTCCTTGAAGCTCCCTCTGCCCCATGTGCAAAGCAGAGCATTGGGTGTAAGGTGAGGATGTAGATCACTGCCTACTAGAGACTGAATCACCACACTTACTTTTCCTCAACCACAACGGGTTTCAATTTATGCTGTTAGTGCTGAAAGGCAGAGGAGGTAGAATGAGATGCTCAAAACTTTCTTACACTCAGTACTTTTCAGTATTGCCAGATGAAGTTGCAGACTGAGAAAGTCACTGCTTTGACTGTTAAGTCCAGTTCCCTAGGCTTTGCAGAAGGCTGCCATGTCATAGAAGCCTCTAAAAGCTCTGAGGAAAAACCTCTCACCTGTAGACATTATGAGGTTCTAGACAGACGCTATGTAATTATTGTAAACAGATGTAATATTACCTGGCAAGTCATCTTTCTCTCCATTAGTTCCTTCCTGTGTCAGGATCTGTTTTTACTAGGATAATCGGGTAGGTTTTTTCTTGCCTGACCTTCCCTGTGCTCCTTCTCATTTAGTTCCCTAATGAAGAAGATTCATTCCACAAGTTTGTGTCACCACAGGAAGTGCTGCCATTCACAGAAGGTACTGGTTCTTTACACATCTGGTCAGGCTGGTTCAGGCTATAGTTTTAAATTTATTTTAATAATTCACACAGAAATTAAGCTAAGTCTGTCCTATAACCCAAGACAGAAAATTCTGTCCTATCGTCTTTAGCAGAGAAATGCGCTGGGAACAGATTAATTTTGTAAGTAACTTTCTATTACAGAAAGTACAGAAAAAGTATTTTGTCTTTGTGGTTTTGCTTCTGCTCTGAAATAGTCAGGGTTTTTTTACAGGATGGTGATAATGATGCCAGGCAGGTGGCCGTTTCCTATGGGACAGGGCAGCTTTTCTTCTTTCCTGTAACTTAGCTTGAAAATTTGTTACGAGATCCACTCATGGAAACTCAGTATCTCTGCAATAGGCTTCCCACACAAGCACCATCTTTAGAAAGGCATCAGCGCCCCAGACCATTTTCAAATAGCAAAGTCTCTTTCAAAGCCCCATTTCTATGTGACAGAGACTTTTGAAATAAAGATGCCAGGCTTGGCACTGGTTTTTAGTTTTGGCCTTGTGAACGTTTCTTTAAATGATTTTGACAGCATATTCTAATTACATACTGGCAGGGATTTTTTGGCCATTAGTAATAAATTTACCTCATAGAGAATCTGGGGTTTCTATCAGCAAAAAACACCAGAAAGAGAATTCTGCCATTCACCCAAAATTGCTGTATACCTGTAATTCAATGACACCAGCGAAGAAGTTTGAAAGTATTGATGTTCCAGTACTGACTTGGGGGTGGCATGTGCGTAGCCAGATTGTTTCAGGGCTCGGGAAGATGTGCAGAAGGCTGAATGTACTTTGCTTTGTCGAATATTGCTGCTTTTCACTTTACAGGGGAGATCCTGGCAAAGATCAACGTTCACTGCCCAGTGTTTGACTATGTCCCTCCAGAGCTCATTACCCTCTTCATTTCTAACATAGGGGGTAACGCACCCTCCTACATCTACCGCCTCATGAGCGAGCTCTACCACCCAGATGACTATGAACTCTAGTACTGTGAAACATGTCCTTCTCCAGACTCGGCCCATCTTTCTCTTTAGAAAGGTGCAACAGCTAAGTAAAGTCTATGTTGCAAAGACAGGCTGCTGTAGGGAACCACTGGGGAATTTGCTTAGCAATGTCTTTTCCACCCAAAAGGAACAGAAAGCAGAGCTCTTGTACAAGTTTTGATCTCTGTGCTGTGTTAGAAACCACGTGGAGCTGCTTTTTGAAATGGTGCAAGGCATATGTGTAACTCTGGGGAAGCCAAGCTGTTACTTCAAAGTACGCTGCAATAAAGGCTGTTTACAGTGATGTCACTGTTAATCACATTTTCCATATGCTGTTGTTTCTTTAACTAGCAGGAGTTTTACCAGTGTAGTGAATTGCTTGCACCTATGATGCAGTAGCAGGCTTTACAATGTGCTTTCACATGTCAATGTGATAGGAATAGGAATCTATCAGCAGTTGTCTTCAAAATGGATATTTGACTATTTAGTTATGGGGCTATACTGGGATTTAGAAATCTCACTCAATGCTAACTCCAAGGAGTTGGAGAAAGCAGCTGGGTATGTCATTCATTGCCTAGTTAAATGTTTTTTTTTATTCTAAGTTGGCCTATATGTACTATGAAGCTGTTTGGTCCTCATTCCAACCACTGCCATGAGACCAAGAAATTAGTTTAGTATTAATTTTATTAAGAAATACCTCATAATTTTCAAAGCATTATAAAATACACTAAATCCCCTCTCTATAATGCAGAATCTTGCTGTGCTTGCAGAAAAAAAGTGCTTTGCTTTTGTGAGGGTGTGCAACTCCTTGCATCCAAGTTAAGCACTGACACAGGGCCCAGACTTAAAATGCATCTCCTTCATGTTGAAGATGCTTCTCCAGCCTACAAGGGGTGGGCTTCTCCTGCCATGTTCTGGCTGGTCTCTGCTTCTTAAGTCAGTACTTGGAGCAGAACTTTGGTGAATATACTGGCTCAGAACTTGGCTGCACACAGGGTGCTGTTGTCTAACAACAGGGCTCATGCAAGTGTTACAACTTCCAGTCTTCACTTTTTTTTGAATAGGGTCTTTTTTTTCCAAATAACTGCCATGCTCGCACCATCTTCCGCAGTCTTGTCAAATTAGGTTTAGGCTGGAGGGAGAAAAATTAAGCACTAAATTGTGAGTAAATGAGCTTCAATGTTTCCATACTTTTTGCCCTAATAGAGTCATGCCCAACTTTTTATAATACCTAATTCAAAGTCCCACCTGACTTTCACCAGAATCCAATTCAATAACAATATAGCACAGTAATAGCAAACAGGAGGAGCAATGGTGGTGTTTTAAATTTAAATGTAACGTGGTCTAGTGGAAGACTTTCCTGCCTATGGCAAGAGGGGTTGGATCTAGATGACCTTTAAGGTCTCTTCAAACTCAAACCATTCTATGATTGTATAATAAATGTTGCTATTCCTTTGTTTTTTCTCCATTTTATAGCATCTTAAACTTTGAGGAAGTAGATGTTTGCTTAATCAGCATCTTTGCCACTAGTAGAGTATCAGAATTCACATGCTTTCTAGGTTTTACGCTTAAAAACTGCAAACACTTTACATATATGCTTACCCTTAGGAACACTATTCAAGTCAACACTGAAAAGATACATGGTAAAATCCTCACTAAAGTGTTTACAGGACAGATGGTTTATGTTTCAAATTTTATTGGTAACAACGTGTAAGAAGTCAAGTAATATAAAGCAAGTGGTGGTGGTGGTTTCAGACTGGCCCATTCTAGTGCTAACACACATACATGATGTGCCTCTGATAATCCAGCGTGCAGATTACCAGAGGTGTGTCCAACAGAGTACCTGTTTGTCCTGATGCAGATGGTCTATGTCTGCAAGAGGCAGCATGGAAGGTCTTCCATGAGCACACTGGAAGGGCAGTTTACAAGATGACAAAGCTTCAATAAGCCCACAGCTCTCCTCCAAAGTCAAATGCTCATTAAACTTAATAGCTCCTGAAAAAGATACACAAATGCTTGCACACACTGCCAGAGAGAATTCCACTTCCCTCTACAGCTGTGGTTTTCACTAAAACAAGGCATCTCCCACAGATTAGCTGGTAGGCTGCAAAGGCAACCCAAAGACTGCAGTATGGCAGACTTGGGGCTTAGCTCAATTAAACAGCCAACTGCATAAGGATCAGCTTTCCATGGCCTAACCTAGCTTTCACCTAGCCTAAATCCAAGACTTAGGTTTCAGTTTTTCAGGTGATGTTGCAAGAGACAAATGGGCTTTTTTGCTTTTTTTTTGGTGTATTTGTGTGTTACAGCTGAAGACACAACCATTTCACAAATCAAAAAGTATTAAACCAAGACAACAGCTAATACCAGTTCCATAGGCTTTACTAGGTCTATGTGGCTGCCACTGACAGGCATCACTTCCGAGGCCAAATGTGAGTCTTGCCAGTAACTCCTTTCTCACAAGCAAGCACTTAATGGCATCCAGAGGAAATCCAAGCAGAACATTAGGGAGTCATTTCAGAGGTGTTTGCAAACTTTAGCCTTCACAGATACACAAGACCATCTGGAATCTGCCTTTGAGCCATGAGACTTTTTAGTTATAAAAAAAAAAATATCCGTATTGACTGCTAATTTTAAAGTGCAGTGACACTCTTGAGAAAACAGATGCTTCTGGTTCATGTTTACTCCTTCAGCATGATCTTGACAGTGCATATGGCTCAGGAACTGCCGCAAGAGGCTGGAGCCACTGCAGTCTACACCTTTAAAATCTGCTCATGCCAGGTGTTGGAAAGTGACAGTCCCTGAGAAGATGTAAATTTTTATTGCACTCCTTCCAAAAATACTTGAAAGGTCACAGGCACACTTAAACGCACTTTTGATACTTAAAGGAAATTAAAAATTTGGAAAGGGTGTCTTAAGTTTTCTTTCCTGCTTGCTTTCAAGCAGATTCCAACACAGCCCCCCTTGACCCTTCATAGAGCTGTTATTTGAATGGTTTAGAGTTCACACAGATGGATTTGTCTCAGACTTGTAGTCTATGTTTCATGTGAGAGTTGGAAAGTATGTTAGGCCCATATATGAATAAATCACAGTAGTGTTGCTTGTTCCTCAGTGCTGTCCACGAAAAGATCATCTCCTCATCTCCAAGAAGTACACAGTCTGTAATCCTGATACAGCTGCAAACACATCCTGAAATCACTGCCCCAGGGAGGATGTTGTGTAGAGACAGAAAGGTTTAAAAAAAACCCAGAAGAATGAAAGGAAAGTAGTTTCCCTACCATGACAGGCCTGGGAAGCTAACACCTTCAGAAATGTCAGAGGCAGTGTTCCTCGTGCTCCTCCTCCTGTGGTCTGCACTAGCTAAAAGCAGTAAGGGAACATCATCTTACTTTCCATTTAATATAAGAAAAAGGAAGAACTGTAACACAAAATAAAATATAAATGAGAAAAAGCTAGTCCACCTCTCCTTTGAGGGCAAACACACTCCCTTTGGTTCATGCACTAAGCTTTGGACTCTTATAGTCAGCTTTAAAAGCAGAGAACAACTCACCTCAATTTGTTCTTGAATGAGCTCCTGGAAAGAAAAAAGGCACCATCAGTTTTTATTATTTCTCCCTTTCATCTCCCTACCCTACTTTGTCCACGTCTGTATAGGATTCATTGTGCAACTCCCAGAACCAGGAAAAATGGTTCTTTTGGTCGTACACTCCAACCACAGTGTGAAAAGATCTAGGTGGAAGTCCTGACCTCTCACAAATACCAGACTTTAGACTAATCACTTGGTTTCTCTCTGCATCAGTTTCCTATCTGCAGAATGGGCAGAATGGAACTCATATGCCAGAGTGCCATGAATGCTTTCCGCCTCTGAACAGCTGCCCTTTCTTCCTTGGATAGTAACGTCTGTGTGGATTTCATTTCTGATACCTAAAATGCAGTGAATTCATAATTAATCCTCAATAGGTGCACCAAGACCTAATGACAATAAAATGGGTCTGCAAAATAGATCTGCCAAAATGCTCATGAGATCTTGACGGATTCATGACTCAGCCTAATGTCTGAGTATGGTACTCCAGACACAACTTCAAAGGAGTTGAAGAATGGCTGAGATTGTGGAGAACTCGTTACTGCAGAAACTGCAAGTAATCAGTTCAGAAATTTCTCCCTCAAACGGCAAAACATCTGGGACAGTGGTTTTTAGGAAGCTGCACTGCCCATGTACAGATTTCATGAAAACGACTTTAATATTGCTGATACATAAATATTGTTTGTTAGGATTTAATAATTTTAATGTTCCTTCAAGCATTCATGAGCAGTAAACTGCTGAAATATCTGTCCCATGTATAATTTTTCTCAGCTTTTCCATTATCCAAGTCTGAAACAGTCTCCTATCATTTCAGTTATAATTTAGTGATTTCAGTTGTGGGACTATTTAGCTACTAAAAGGGATGGCACTCACATTTGCCAAGGAACTTCACTGTCCACTTTGTAGCAGAGATACTGTAATACCCTGGGCCATTAACACAGAACAAGACCTAGTACTGTAGCTTCACCCATATCCACAGCTGACCTCCACAATACTTTTAGTGATAGGTTGTCTTTTCCGACGCAATTCATTTGCTTCTCTTTCTATAAAACACATTGGCACTTTCTTCACAAGAATCGGGGAGCAGTTTGTCTTAGGAAACGATATTTCAAGACCCAAGTCCTCCAAATTTTTGTAGCAGCATCTGAGGAAAAAAAAATACCAGAAATAAGCCATCAACCACAGTAGCTATGTCTTCACAGCATAGGTAAATATTTCTGTAGTCCCCATATGTTTCTTTCTGCAACAGTTTCCCATCTCAAAATCCATGCATCATGAGATTCCAAGTAATTTTGCTCTTTCAGCCTACATTTAGCCATGTTTTTCCACTCAACCAACCATGCATTTTTCATGATCCACAACCACAAGATCTAAGAGATCCTGTATTATGTTGAGAGAAGCTTTATGTCTAAATTTATAAATCTATCTTTTCTGAAGATGCACGGGGTGCCTAGGTCAACACTCAAAACAATTCCAAATATTGAAATTACACAGCATAAAGACTATTTTAAGTCTAACCTAAAAGAACTGTGATTTCAATTGACATACATTAGCAAATACTTAAAATGGAAAAAATATTGGAAGAAATTTATAATGGTTTAATGAACTTTACATCCTGTAAGCAAAGAGAATACAGGAAAGAACAACCTCCATTTAATTATGACATATGTCAAGCTGTGAATGGAAAAATACACACAATTATGAGACTTCACGGTCAGATGAGAACTTACCTTCAAAATTAAAACAACTGTAAGAATATATAATTTATTTTGTTAATTCAGGGAATATTCACTTAAAACAAAGGTGGTAAAAGTCAGGTTTAGAAAAGAGATTCTTTGAACAGAAGAAAATGTTAATCTAAACTTCCTAAAATCAGTCACAAGAATAATACAATTATTAGCTTCCATATGGAGGTGGCTTGTGTAATTCTACCTAAAAAAAAGAAGACACATGTATAGCCTTCAACAAGAGCACAGAAAGACAGAAAAAGCCCATTGTGGTGAAATGACAAAATCCAACCAGCTATTGAAGTCAAGTGGATTTTTTTTTTTTTTTGAATTAAGGAAAAAATAAAGAAGGAAGTTCAAGAGAGTCAAGAGAACAATGCATTACTACAATGCTCAGTAGACAAACACCAGAACCAAAGCTGCAGGTGAACCAGAGGTCCAGCTGAACTATTAAATTGCCAGCATAGCTGAAGTGAAAGGACATCAAAGTTTACCACGGAATACAGTCATAGTTTGCCAGTAACAGTAAACAGAATTTAGATTTTTACATTATACTTTTAATTCATTTGCAGAGTGATTGCAAAGGGATGAATTGCTAGTACATACTGAAAATTATAAAGTGGCACAATAAAAGTACAAGTAAGCCAGCACCAGTAAGCTTCTTGCTTATCAGTTATCAATCAATTAACTTAAGCATTAAGCTTCTTGCTTATCAGTTATCAATCAATTAACTTAAGCATTAACTGAAAATCACAACTGGCATCCCCCTGTGTTGAATATATAACCAGTGTCCTTAAAAGAAAAACATGCCTTTCTGATGTATTTTCTTACTGATTTTTGTACAATGTTTGTGAGTTAGCTGAAGAAGAAAAGTAGCTCTCAATTTATATGCTCTTTCAAAAAGTCTTTGATGCTGCCTCTTAAAAGCAGCTAAAAAGGGAAATGCAAAATGCTGTCATGGATAGGGAAATAACATTTGTCATGATTTAGAGACTACAGAAACAAGGTGTGCTGGCAACAGATGGTCGGTGTTCAGCATGAGTCTTGATCTGTACCTTCATGACTGGTTATTAATGATGTGGGAAAGGGACACAGTCAAGCAAGCAAAGTTGAAGAAAACACAAAATTATTTAGGTTAACTGAGACTAGAGAAAGTTGAACTCAATCAGAATTTAAAACAAGTAGAAAAATTAATGATTAATTAAATCAGTAGGATGAATAAAAAAGGTATAATGAAAAATGACAGAAAAACGGAATTCACTATTCCTAAAGACAAATAAATACAAATTATCAGAATAATTTCATCTATTTCTACTTTTGCTTGGCCTCTACATAAATAGCAAAAACTAGAAAAATAACAACTCTGTGTTTCTTTGACATGACCATCAATAAACAAGCAGTTCATGCAAGCAGCAGTAGCCAAAAAAGCAGGTGCGTGTATATATAATAAACAGAAAATATGAGCACTGCTACAAAGCAACTGTATGAATCAATGGGATATCCTCACTTGGTATACTGTACTCGATTTTGTCCATCCATTCTCAAGAGTAGATAGATCAGAAATGGAAGATATTCACACATGAGTGTAAAAATAAGGTTGAACAAAAGGCATTACAAGTAATGTGATGTTAGCAAGAACATCATTAAGAGGTGGGAACAACAAAGATATCTAATGCCTTTGAATGACAAAAAGCAAGCATATTCCTATAACAGGCAACAATCTTAATAAGGACTAATTTAGAAACTGTTGAGTTTGCCACAAGCATCCCAAAAAAATAAAACAGTAATGAGGTAGTTCTGATAGAACTTCACCTGAAAATGAGGAATAATGCAGTGAAAAAAAAAGACAAATGCTTGTGGCAGGTGACAGTCAGGGATTTTGGAGGAAAAGAAGTTTGATTAGTGTCCAGTAGGTCTGCAAAAGTCCAACAACAAATCCATAGCTAAACTCTTGCAGTACAAAAGTTAAATATTCTAATAGTAGCTAGGCCACCATTCTGAAACATTTGGGAAACTGTTCATTAGCTACTCTTGGCAGGCACCTAGGAATAAGGAATGTTTTTGAAGGACTCACAATACCAAGTTTTCATGTTCCATCCTTCTCTTCTCAAAGAGTGCCTGTAAAAGCAGTACCTAGATCTACACTATGGGCACTACACTCCATTGTGCACTCCCAAGTCCTGAGCCCCAGACAGCAGGAACTATTGGAGGCTGCTTTGGCAGTCTTCTGGCCCACACATGAAGGTTTACTTTCCCAGGGAAATCAGAGCACATTGCAAAGGCACAGAAATGGCACACCACAGGGTTTTGTCTTGAGATGTTGTAACAACGTGCCTAACAAGCGTATCTATTTTCCTCAGCATGGATACAGCCAACTGGGCTCGGCTCAGGAAAGAATAAACAGCTTCTCTCCTGAGCTTCATGGTAACTCAGCAATATATAAAGATCTTCCTGGTCAACAGAGACATCCCCAAAAATTTAGAGCTATTTGCCATTACTAACCGTAGAAATCTTCTTTGCTGTTCTGTAACTTCAATCTCCAAAGGGGGAGAGACGGACGATGATAGTATTTTCTTCTTGCCACATGCTGCAGTTTCCTTCTCATAGGAATCTGTGAATGAAACATCTAGAAGTATCCCCTCTTAAAATATTTACGCAGGCATTACCCTCCATGACCCTCTGGTTTGGCTTGTAATCCCCTGCTTGGATTAAAAAGTGACCACAGAATGCCTTCTCCTGAAACTTGTGGAGGACTGGGAATGTCACAAACCAGACATCCAGTCTCTGGGGAAGGGTTGGTTAATGCCACTTTGTTTTTTTCCCACCAGTTTCAAAAAAGAGACACCCTAAATAGCAAAAAACCCAACTGATATATTTGGTTCAGCTCAGAGAGAGCAATTTTTTTCACAGAAAAGTCAGATATAAATGGAGTTAAAATACTATTCATTAAGCATTTCTCCCTTCAGTCTTTAACTTTATTCAGTACCTGACCAAAAGGAGCAGAGTTCCTGGAACACTCTTTGCAGGAACTGCGCAGTATTTGTTGATGAAAGAGAAGGTCAGTGATTTTTAAGTACTTGATGGATGGCTATTGTGCTTTTTAACACTGAAACCAGTGGCTAATGAGCTTACACAGAAGACTATTATCCCTCTGCAAACAGTTTCAGACTACAGAAATTTTAGGCTTTAAGCACAGTACTCAGCTAAAAAGGAACCAAATGAACTATGCTCTTTACTCTGCATACCATGTCTTATTCTTCAGAGCATAACCACATCAACTTATTGATGTTGTTCTATTTCCTCTTCATTGTTTTTCCTATCAGTCTTCCTGCTCTTTCATTATATCAGGACTATTTTGGTTCAGTAGTTCTCTGTGGGTAGGGAGTATATTTTCTATTTTTGGAAATGCTGTAATAATTTTCAGCTGCCAATATTATGACTGCTGAATATATATATACTGAATATACTGAATGTCTGCACTTTCCTAGGGATCAGGATAAAAATGGTGAGCATCTTATAGATTCCATACATCTCAGACAGCTCATTTATACTTTTCTGTGTACTGATCACCTTTTTAATTAAGACCACCTGAATACTCACCTGCAATAAGCTGCTCCAAGCGAACCCGTTCATGAGCTGCATGTTGGTCCACCAAAATCAAGAGGTTTCCATCTAAAAATGTACCACAACAGATGAGAAATAGGCAGCTTTGTGCCAGACAACTGCTCGGGTCAGGCAGAGCAACCACTTCCCAGAGGCCACATTTAGAAGATAACTATCAGCCTGTTTCACAGACACAAAGTGAGGAGGAGGCTGTGCTGGCAGAACATAAAGTCACTACAGAACAGAAATTTAGTGATCCAAATTGGCAGTTAAATTAAGGTAATCGAGTCAGAAACTCTTGTCTATTGACATCTTCATCTAACTTCATAATGAGAGCTGAGGTCACCCACAAACTGTTCTGTTTAATATGGTCTTTTAAAATGCTGGAAACCCTACTGGTTTTGAATGTCTTTTTTGTACAGCCTTCAGAGAGCCTCAACAATGAGTATGTCCAGACACTATGAACAGAGTCTGAAAGATGTTAGCAATTGGAGTACAATCTATTTTTATAACATTAATCTGAAGGCAGTAGGAACACTCAACAACGTCCAAAATAAAGATAAGGAAGATCCAAGAAATTTCAAGTGAAGACTAACACTTTCCTCTACTCAGAATATCATCCCAAAGCAAGAATAGATTACAAAGAGGACAGTGTTCCCTCTGCAGTCTAACTGCACTTGACAGTCACCTCGACTTCATGCTATTAAACACTCTTACCTGCCTTTTTATCCATTCCATCCCTTGTGTTAATTAAACAAGCAATAAATTTATTGTCCACTTGCTGAAGAACCTGTAAGATACTCATAAGAATCATTACTGAGCAGTAAAATTATTTTTAAAATGAAGGCAAACAAAAGAAACAACAATTAAAATGGATCAAGAGCAACAAATAGCTAGTAGGATGACTAGGGGAGTAGAAACCACATCTTTCCTAACCCAAAAGGCTTAAAGAATTTGGCCTAGCAAAACGAGACTAAGAAGATATATAGTTATTTTTTATAAATACAGTGAGGGGCTAAATATGGAAAAGGCCAAAATTATTTAAGCTAAAAACTGGCAGAAGATCAAATGACCATTAAGTGGTCATGGAACAGTTTCATCTAGACCTAAAAGAAAATTTCAAAATATAAAAAAATAATTCTGGATAGTCATAAAGGCAAGAGTGCTAATTGTTCTTGAAGGCTGTAAAAATCTCCTTGAGTTGGGAACGAAAGCTGTGCACAGGGACTGTCAGTATTTGACTTGTTGATATCGCCAAAAGGGAATGTAAACAACTTTTTTTGACTTGCTGATCATCTGCAGAAGACAGGATGCTTTTTTTTCCCCTCATTTTTTGATAAAGAATTTGTTTCTGTGACTTGATTCCACCTTCCCCTCAAGCATCAGAAATCAACCAGAGCTGCATGGAACACTGAGAAGGTGTACACAATGCTTTCTGTATCTTATTGTTAGATTTCAAATATACAGATGTGATGTTGTGGAGGAATTTCTCCCCAAGTCACATAGGCAGAGCTCACTGTGAATTCTCTTACAACGTGTGCATTGTTCACCTGTCAGGTAAAAATGAATGAATGATTCCATTTCTTTGCAGGGATGCAAGACATTAATGATTCTTTGTATTCTTTTCCTGTTGCAACATTTTGTGCTTTTGGTCTTTTCTACAAAGATTCTAAAATTGCTACAGGGCACTGAAGACAGTACTTAGATATTTCAGAGTTGGGAAGTGGTAATTTCTTCTGGCTTTGCCTTCTTGAAAACACAGAAAGGAAAACATTACACAGATAAAATTAATCACAGAAACACTTGGTAAGTTTTAAAAAACAGTTCTTATTATGAGTAAACAGACAAATGGTGCCTTCCATTTTCTGTCTTCCTCTCCTCTCTTTGTGAAACGTAACCTGTTCACCACACTAACTTTATTGACTCTTGTTATTCCTGAACTCACAACATAAATAAGGGAATCATTTGGATCCTTGTCCACCCTGCAGATCACGTTACCAAGCCTCACACAGTCAGAACCTACAATCTCAAAATCAGCAACCAGACTGCATAACAATAATATTAACTGGGCCTGGCAGCCTTTTGCCACGGGGATGCAAGAGAGGGACAGAATCCACTCCAGCGTTTCTACCCAGGCGAGACATCAAAGAATGAAAGTTGAAGCCATACATCTACATTAGCTTTTAACCTAACATTCAAAACATTTGATAAAATAAGCACTGAAACAGTGTTGTGATTCCATTTTAAGAAATCACTTTCAAGGGGGGATATAAATCTTAAGGTGAAATTTCAAGTTTTTCCATTAAATCTGGAATTTGCTTTTGAAATCACTCTGCTGAAGAATTAAATTTCTCGGGTCAACAAAAATGGAAGATACAGCACAGACATTTCAAAGAAATATGAACTAAGCAAATGCCTAACAAATATAAAAGATGTCCACTGAAATATAATTTAGTTAATAGTGTTTCTAAGCAGCAGTAAAAGGGCTATCTCTCAATTTTGATTTAACCATACCGATAAATAATTTTAGAGTCACTTGCAGGTATCCGATTAACCATGAGATGACACTAGGATCTGGCATGACATAAGCATCCTCTGGTATCACACAGCAACCAAAAATTCTGTTAGTGCTTGTGAAAATTAGGAATACAAACTGTTTTCCTGGATATCTCTTTCCTAGCAGTTAGAAACATCGGCAAATCCCATCTGCTAAGTGGGAATTTGAGGATTAAAAACTAGTAATAGATTGTACTGTACCTGCATTGAATGAACCATGTCTTTGGTGAAACGATAAGGATACAAGATATTGTGAATTTTCACAGCCAGATCATCAGCCTGGCCACTGGTCACATCAACTGCAATCTGTAAAAACAGCATTACAGATCAAGCAGGCTATAAAGGATATGGCAAAAAACCCCAAACACACCCCCCAAATACTCTGAACAAACTGGCTTTAATAAAAAGTGGAAATAACTCTTGCATTTTGCAAACTGAGCTTTACAAAAGATGTGTTGCCCTGAAATGAGTCAGAGCACACGTCACTCCAAGGACTGAACAGAGCTGTTCCCTTCCAGAAACTCACCAGCAGGTGGTTTGCTGCTCCATCCCTATTGTTTGCAGGTGGAAATTGTTACATACATACGTTTACAGGCACACAACATGAAGATTAAAGATAATGCTACCTCATGACAGCAAAGGAAGTTTTTCAAAAAGTTCCAACATTGTTTCCCTCTGACATGCTGTAATCCTGCCAGGCTATAAAAACAGCTGTAGTAAAATACACTTTTAAGATCTGTTGCATCCCAGAGAAAGAAACCTGGGTTACTTATCTCTGTCCACAAAGAGGACAGACATTATATTACAATTTTGCCATTTGGTAACTTTTAACTTGACTACCTCTGAAGAGGGAAGGACAGCTTAGAATGTTTTGCTCTTGAAATTACATAAACCAAAAGATTAGCCTGATGCCTGCTTCTCTGACTTTGGATAAATTCACAAAAATGACTTGCCCCTAAACAGTCTATAAAAACACATAACTGCCAGGCCTACAGTCTAATATATCTCTGGATAACTTATATGCAACAATTACAATATTTGAAATTTTAGTCCCAATGTCAGAAAATAACAGAAGGCTAAAATGATTCCTATTTTAGCATGAGATGCAAGGTAATACTTACCTCTGGGCAGGGAACAAAAACAGGATTATCCCATTCCAAAAGCAATGACTGGAGAGACTCCCCTTCAACATCTAGGAAAGAACACACAGATAATACAGGGACTACCACCATCTGTCAATATGTCATTGGGCACCTCTACCTCATGCAAGGATTAATTAATTTTTTACCTTCATAAAAAGTGTACAAATAAATAATGGAATGTTAGACTAGGTTCTGTACTGTCTGTTTTAACTAGGAAGGGCATTGTGCAGCTTTCTGACTCCTAAAAATGCTGCAGCACAATTCAACAGGATTGGAAATGGGTGGAGGGTGAGGTGTAGAGAAAGAAAGACCTGTTTAGCTACCCACTCCCTCTGGACAAAGTTACATACCAAAAAGATTATTTCATCCTTTCCACTGCAAAAAAAAAATGTGTGAGGATTGAAGCTATTTTTCACATTCCGAGGTTGGAACGAGTACAAAGAAGGGAGTAGGTAATTATTCTTTAAACTACTGACATAATTCAACAAAGAACTGGGTATTTCATCCTGTAAATAAGTATCCCCTAACCTGCCTTCAACCCTAATTTTTTTTTTCTCAGTTCTAGATCTGAGATGACTCACACAGTCCCATTGTTAACAGACCTTGAGTAACTCTGGGTTCCTGTTGGGACATCTGGGAGAATTCTTTGATTTGTTTTTACCACAGAACACTGTGTCCTGGAAAGCTGGCCCTACCTCTCAGATCCTGGCTTGCCTGAGTCTTCTTATTTTGAGGTCTAGGAAGGAAGGGTAGCACAATCTCACTTCTAAAGGGATGGCATCTGAACTGAAACCCTAAACACAAAATAAATTTACTGCTGCAGAATCAACAGCATGCAAAACCATGAAAAGGTACACAATTAGTATGTTTTTATTCCCATAATTAGTGCAATCAGAAATGTTATGCCCAAAGAACAAGAGCCATATAGTAGTCTATCAGAGATTAAAACATTGCTCAATCTCTTCTATTAAGGAGTAGCAAAAGCGTCAGTCTATCACCATTCCTATCAATACTTAATACAGTTATCAGGAATTTGTAAAACTGAAAACTACAAGTCAGTGAGCCCCATGAGATATCAGAGTTTGCCTAACATGTTCCTACCCACCCAGAAATGATTTAATACTACAAACCTGTACTGTTATCAAGAGTATTAAGAAAAGTGGCTCAGATTTCCAGCACAGTGGTAAACATTTCACCCTTCCTTTGGTACAATCCAGACTTCTATTCTTTGTGAAATAATAATGAATTAATAAAGTTCCTTTCTACTGAGAAATTAAGGGTGTGAGTTCAGGAAAAGTGGCAGAGTGATAACGCTAAAGAAAACCAGCTGTGTGCTGATAAGCTCAGTGTGAAAAGGCTCTCTGAGATCTTAGGCCAGTCCACAGACTCCTGGCTGCTGGCTCCATTCCAGCGAGGATCAGTGATGGTCTTACCCTGGGGACTGAGAATCCTTTTGGAAATCCGAGCCGGCGGCACAGCACTGAGAGTAACTCAGCATCCCACTGTCACAGTACCCAGAACAGAGGGCAGGATGGCCTGACGTGGGTCCTGGCAAACTGTGGCAAATTGAAGAATGCTGCCTAATTCAGACTTTGACGGAACTTTTATAGCTATTGTCATGTAAAGACATTATCTCTCAAGGTCACAGAAGAATCTACAAGTCCAGTATTTTATATATGTGATAGACAAAGAGTCATCTCCATGTTTCTTGCAGGGAAAATCCTTGTTCAGAATATGCATTGTTCATAAAGTTAGGATTTTCCTCCTCAAAGGCCAGCAAGATTTCAGAGTGGGCAGAGATAGTATTAATATAATTCTTCTGACAAGTAACAGCAAAAAAGGTGCTGAAAATAATAGTAATAATGTACCTACTTTATGCAGGCTAACCCTATACAATTACCATGCTTGAGCATTCATTTTCACTTGCCTCCATTAGCTCATTAAGATAAACCAGAGTAATGACAAAGCACAATTTAAGTAACAAAAATTGCAAGCACAGCTGGTATAACAATAAAGACCAAGCTGAACTCAGACATTATCCTACTACAAATGTATTATTCAGAGAGGCATCTGATGGTAAAATGAAACTTGATAAATTTCCCTGTAGGAATAAGTTTAATCAGCACAAAGGTGCCCGAGTCTAACCTACAAAATCTAGCTTCTCTCTTGAGCACAACTTGTGACTGGAAAAGATGGCAGATGGCCACTGCTGTCATGGAAAAGAGGACATGGGTTATTATTACCTCCTTCCACCAGTCACTAACCAGTGTAATTTCCCTAGAATTGTGTATGACATGCTGATCTCAATAAATCATGGAGCTATGAAATTCTGTAAGTCAACACCATGGGGTTACTGTCACTGCTCTAAAAAAATGAAAGCACACATAGCAAGTGAAGAATTCATTCTGCTCCTGGTTCTTAACAGACAAATATTACAGGAGAAGTACCTAGAAGGAAGTCCAGACTACTTTTCCAAACAAATTATGCAGTAGAAAGTAAGAGTCTACATGAGGAATGGCTACATCTTCGCTCATAAAATCTGCCAATAGACAGAAGGAAGAACAACTTCAAAACAGAGCTATGTCCCTGGAAGGGAAAATTATCAAAGACAGTATTCTGCCCAGCCAGATCAGGAGGACATGGAAAGTCAAAACTCAACAGATAGATCAATGAAGACCCATGAACACCATACCCCTGAAAAACCAATACAGTGCAGGGTCCTTTCACTGGTGGAAAAGGTCCACCATCACACCACTAACAATGCTGTACAACATCTGCTACAAAGTGTGAAAGAAAAACCATGGAAAGGAGACTACACATCCTCAATGAAGTTAGATTTTTGTTCATCTTTCAAGGGTTGCTTAAAATTTTGCATGCATAATTTTTAGTTTCTCTGTAACATAATCTTAGAAACGTAACTGTTTAGGATGAAGTGGTAAAACCCACCATATTTTTCTGGTATGTTTACTCTGATTTATATTTCTCACATTATGTATGACAACAATTATACATAACTGCGATCACAGTGAATGTCATGATGCCCAGTGAAAACCAGGCAGCTGTCTATTAATTGGCAAAATGCTTTTACCATTGTATTAAAAATTATCTTTTAATATCTTTAGGGTTTTACTGTCTTCATAGTTCCCAACACTTCCATGTTTCACATGCAGCTATCACACGTAAGGCAGTGACTATTTCAGCATAAACTTCCAGGTGCTGTCAGCAAGATTATTTTACAGTTTTCTTCATCACATTTTTAGAACCACCACCACCCTGCCCTTACCATTCTCTGAAACAACATTTACAGCCATTGTTGTTATATCTTGGACACAGGCCGCTTGAAATCCTTCCCTAGGAGGAGTGTCGTAGGTGCTCAGTCCAGTTGCTTTATTGATGTATATTGTCTTACCCGATGAAGCATCAAAATCTTGCAGCCAGACAGAACACAAATCATTCCTGGGATTGCCTGTGCTTGTGTTATCTGCAGAGAATTCCAAGTTACTTTGTAAGGTCACATGGGGAACCTCAGTATCTTTCACATCTTGTTCTGAGGGTTCATCTACTGTACTTTTATCTTCACAGATGATGTTAGTACAATTATTTTTAGCAGGTAACGATAAAATACCTCCTGAAAAGACTGTGTACTCCCCTTCTATGCTGCTCTGTGGTGATGAGCTGACAGAACCCTTCACAGACTCTGCTATCACACCATCTGACTGTGAGTGTGCATCCTCCTTAGAAACGCTGTCGTTACATTGCCCCACTTCTTCCAGTGAGGAGTTGTATGCTTGACAATCGTGATACAAAATATCATTATTTGAGGATCCGAGATCAGAAGAGTAGTCATCTTTTCTATTTGAGTCTGTTTGAAACTGTTCCTCAAGTTGTTCTATTTCTTTATGGTCAGTTTTCATTCTGGATAGTTTGGATGATAATGATCCTGGAGATCTTTTACAACTTGTACTTATTTTACTAACCAGGGAGTAATCAGACAATGTCAAAGGACTCTGACAAAGGGCTTGTTTGTCCTGTGATGTTTCTCCACTGCAAAATAAAGTCTTTTCCAAAGAACCAAAAACTTGGCTAGTGTTACTAGAATCTGTATCTTCCATGAGTGGAATTTCACAAGTGCTCAAGCTACTATGATTGACATTCTCATTCTTTGAAAAGTCACAATTAGTTTGTGAATTAAGAACTGTGAGACCAAATTTGCTTTGCTCTGACACGGGCGTTGGTAGCTGAGACTTGACTCCCCCGTAGTATCTCCTGAACTTTTCTAACGAACCCAGTTGTGTGGATATGCTCAGTTCCTTAGAGGACTGAGGTCTTGGCACAGTTATTTGTCTTCTAGTGCTTCTTATAACAATTTTCTTGTGAGGAATACCTGAAGAAGTCGCCAGTGGCAATTCTGTATCATTCGATGTTTCATAACGTCTTTTACTGGCAGCAGTAGGCATAGCTATCTCCTCCCTTACCTGATGAGACAAAGTTTTGTTCTTATTACCATCAGTCATGCATGCTTCTCTGGTACAAGGAGCCATATATTCTTTGTTATTAACAGAAATACCCTTAACATTTAAAGATTGAATTGCAATATTCACTTTGTGGCCAAAAATGTCCTCGGCACTGACAGGGCCAGGCCTGCACTGCATGTTTAAAGTGCTATTTGTTTCTGTTTGTTCACAGTCATGTGGGGGCTCCCTTTGCATAACACACCTTATGACGCCTGTAGAGGACAACTTCGAAGGTGCTGAACTAACAGCCCCTCTTCTGGACTCATCTATCACTTCAGTTGTTTCCCTGTCTCTTGTTGCATTACACAGTCTCATCAATGACCTTCCAGAGACAGTTTCGGGTCCCGCTGCTGTTTCAGTGGACAGTGACTGAGTCACATCCCTATTTAAAATACAGACCTTATTGCTTTTTTGTGTTACTTTGCCTTGCTGGCTGCCCACATCTTTTATGTTATTCTCTGCACAATCCTGCAGGTCACCACAATTGTCTGTATCTCTTATTTCTGATCTGGCCCCTCCACTGAAAGAGGAACACAGGCTTTCTGAAGGTTTCAGATGTGTACCAGATGCATTTTGGGAACTGTTAAAGTATTTTGGCTCCTGCTCTGAGGTACTTGATTTAATTAAATCAGAAGCTGTGTCATCTTTGCTGGGCACTGGAATCTCTGCTTTATTGTTTCTACATGGAGTAGATGACTCAGAATTCTTGTGATTTGGGGCAATTTCAGTTTCCTGCACATTCTTACTTGACTCTGTAAGACTTGACTTTTTTTTTTCTGTAATGCATTTCCTTTTGACATCTTTTGATTGCAAAGTACACATTTCATAGGAATCCACAATTTCATCACATGCTTTCTTGAAAGTTTCTTGGATGCTCTTCTTGTCAAGGACTGAGGGCTTCAGAACTGGAGCGTTATGCAAACAGAAGTCATTACGTTCATTGAATTCCCTGATGTCCTCACTACATGGTTCAATAAATAAATGTTCTTGTTTCAAAAAGACTTTCACTCCTTCCTCTATGCAAGTTAGAAGAATATCCCAGTTCTGGAACTCAATTAGTGTCTTTGCAGGTTCCAAGCACACATCATAGTCACTGTATGCACAGGTGACATTAAGGATGAAGATCCCATGCAACTCTGGCCCACAGCGATGGCGACCGGGACTTGAACTTGCCTGTCGGCTCGCAGGGACACTTTTTGCTTTGCAAATTACACTTTCTTTTCTTAATAAAAAATCTACTAGTTTATGTAGTCTTGTCTTTAAAACAAGCCTTCTATTCACATACAAGAACTGCATATTCTTATTGTAATGTCCCTCAGTACTGATAAAACCACTTATCTCAAATCCCCCAGACTTGTGATTTATTTCTCTTAACTTCTGGGATCTGCTCAGTCCATAAATTTGACAAAACCGAGAGTATACATCTCTTGTCTTAGGGAGCTGAAGCACCATAGAACAAGAAGCATCGTTCCTTAAAGAAAAGGAAACAGAAGGATGCATTAGCGAAACAGCCTCTACCTTCTGTCTCACTCTCTCGAATTCTAACACAGGATCCATGCACTTTTTCCTCACTGGTAACTGATGGAACAGATTGCACACGGTGACTGTAGTTCCACCACTTGGTCTGTTCAATTCAGCTTCACAGACTTCCAGTGCCTGCCCATTGTGAAACAGTTTCACGAATGTTTTTGCTGTCCTGCTGGTCTTAGATGAAATTTCCACTATACTGGCCATGCTGGCGATACTTGCCACAGCCTCCCCTCTGAAGCCATAGAATGTCAGGTTCTCCAAGTCTCCCACTGAGCTGCACTTGCTGGTGAAGTATCGCTTTCCAACAGCCTTTAGGTCCTCCTTCCCCATCCCGGAGCCGTTGTCCACCACCTGGATCTTAAAAGCTTCCAAATCCACCCTGACGGCTATGCATGTTGCTTTGGCATCGATGCTGTTGAGGACAAGCTCCTCAACACACTGGCCAAGAGAGGTGACAGTGACCCCAGAGCGCAGCCTGGCTCGCACATCTTCTACCAAACACTTGATCATGTCAAAATCCGATAGAGGAGAAACACAAGAAACTGCGGGGAGCTCACTGCTCCATGTTCCTTAACACAATGCCCTGCATGGAGAGAAAAGGAAAAAAATATAAGGCCTGGAAAAACCATTCTTTTTTTTGCATTCATCCTCATAAATACGCTTCTCTTAGTTTCCCCAGCATTCAGAGGCTCCTTCTGTGATTACTTTCCTAATCAGGCTCCGACTACACACTGACCGTCAGTGCCTCCAGGGTAGATGGCCAGAGCCTAAATCTGAGCAAATTACTAACAGCATTCCTGGCTCTGAATCTTAACATATCCAAACCAAACTCCTATTTCACGAGGCAAAACTCAAAGAATCTGCAAGCAAAAGGCTTCTACTGTAATTTTCATCAGAATTATGGAGTAAAAATCACCAAGATTTGCAGAGAGCTGCTTTCCTTTAGTTTTTACCTCAATATCCCCCATAAATTCACAGTGCCTCATCCTGGTCAAATAGCATCTGCTGCTGCTTGTCCAGGAAATGAGTAAGGCAGGTTTGGGAATGGGTGTCAGGCAGTAAGCGAACTGTTAACGCCAAACAGAACCCGCTAGTTCCCGCTCCTTGACGCCTACGGCTTTCAGCGGTATGCGCCCTCCCTGGGGATCCGGTGCCGACGCTGCCGCAGGTCTGCAGAGGCTCCCTGGCCCCGGGGGAGCGGAGCGGGCCAGGGCCGGGCCGGGCCGGGCGCACCCGCCACCCCGCGCCGCTCGNCCCCCCCGGCCCCGCCCCCGCCGAGGCCGCGGCGCGAGACCAACCGCGCCGGGCCCTCTCGCGGCCCCTCACGGACGCCGACGGCGCCTGCGCACCCGCGCGCGAGGAAGGGGGGCGGGGTGGGTTACGAGGCACGCCGGGAGTTGTAGTTCCCGTTCCCGCCCCCGCCCCGGAGCGCGGCACGGCGGCCGAAAACACCTTCCCCCGGGACATTCCCGCAGGGCGGCACCCACCGGGGGCTGCTCGGGACAACCCCGCTGTCCCACCAGGGCGGGTATCGGCAACGAGACCCCGCCCCACGGGCTGCCACCCACTCGGCTCCCCACGCGACACACACAGGAGGCGAGATGCAAGCAACTTTATTCTACAGAAAATGTGAGGTTTTGGAACAAAGTAAATTGTTTCTGAGGCATTCAGCGAACAGAAGTGATGTTTTTAGCCATTTTCTGTATCAGCACTGAACCTCTGATTTCCTCCACGTGAGCACCACCCTCAATGCAGTGTGTGACTTCCCACTGTCACACTGTGTGCTCAGGAACAGAGACTCTGCCCTTGAACAGCCCCTTCAGCAAAAACAGCACAGCTCCTCCTCTATCCGCTAGAATTCCGAGAGGCCGAGTGTCAGACTAACAGCGCAACAAAACAATAAATTAGAAATTTAATAAAATAAAGTTCTCTAGAGCTGAACATTTTCTGACTGAATGAGCAGGGAAGAGGGCAGCCCACACTCCAGACTTTGCTTCTTCCTGGACAACGTCACTTCACAATCTGGAATTCCTTGTGCTCCAGCGCCTTGATGTTTTTCTCGTTGCTGAACTCGGCTCGGCTGATGCGGGACTGGGGACTTCCCGTCTTCCTGAGCCATTCCTGCAGCTCCCGCACCCTGGCGGCCGGGCCCTGGATCTGCCCTTGCACAGTGCCATGGCTCGTGTTTTGGACCCAGCCAACGAGCCCGAGTCTCTTCGCCTCCCCCTGGGGAGACAATGCAGAGCAAAATGAGGTTAATCCAAACGCCACGAGAGCAACAGAACGACGTTCACATAGGAACCGATTCTGTGGGTGATTCACAGGCCTGCGCGGGAGTTTCTGTGGCTCAGGCGGCGGGAAAGGAGCAGGGATTTGCCCGACTACCCGTTATATTCTTTCACGCGGAAAGCTGGGGCCGAGCTGCGCGCTCCGGCCACGCTTACATAACCCGGCCGGGCTGACAGCGGGCACGGCGCACGCCAGAAGGCCGGACCGGCCGCATGGCGGACCCGCGGCACCTACCTGGGTGTACTTGCGGAAGAACACGCCCTGCACCTTGCCGGACACCTCGTAGTCCACGGACACCAAGGCCTCGCCCTCCGCCATGGCGGCCCCGCCGCCTCCTCCTGCCCCCGCCGCCTCGCGCGCCAATGCGCCTGCGCCGCGCCGCCGCCGAGGGGGCGTGGCCTCGCCCGCCCTCGCGGCCAATGACGAACGGGGGTGGGGGCGGAGCGGTCGCGCGTTTACCGTCTCATGAATAATGTATGTAAGGCGGCCCCATGAATCGCTTGTGAACGGCCCCCTCATGAATAATGCATGTAGGGGCGGCCGGAGCCTCCCCCGCGCGCCGACGGAGCGATCCAGGGACGCGCGCCGGTCTCCCGGCGACAGCGGCGGCGCCGGGCGGGGCGGGCCCGGCTCCGCACACGGGACCCGCAGCCGCGGGCAGCGGCGGGGCAGGAGGGGCCGGGGCCGGCGGGCCGTGAGGAGGGAGCGCGGGCGCAGCGGCGGGAGCAGCCCCGCAGGTAACCCCGCTCGCCCCGCAGGGTGCGCGCCCGGCACAACCCGGGGGAGGTGGTAGAACGAGCCACGGGCAGATTGTGCCGAACTTGACCGGACGCCTGAGTGTCAGACGCGTGTGGCACACGGGTGGTTCACAATGCCAAAACTGAAGGGACGCGTTATCCTGGGAAGGGTAACAATTCCTCTGTCGGTGCAGCGTATTTCTGCTGCTACCATGATACGGCAGGGCTTAGGCAGAAAGTGAAATAAAAGTCCGTCTGATTTCTGGCTGCATAAAAGATTGGGACTGTGAAAGGCAGCATGGGAGTCTCCCAGATGGAAGGAGTGTAAAGATTTACAAAACCTAGAAAAGTTACGAAAACTTTACTAATACTTACTGTAACCTCTCACTGTAGCCTCCAGGCATAGACTGTTAGGAGAAAGTTTGTCCAGTTTCAGATAAGATAGTCTGTAATGACTTTGATTCTAACCTCAGGCTCTTTCTCAGGCACTGAATGGCTTTTTTCCCACCGGTGGCTCCTGTGGTGGCAGCTACTAAGATTGTTCCTAGCTCCCAGCTGAAACACCAGAAGAACAACTTTCAGTGTGAACTCATACCCAACAAAGAGAAAAGTTTAAAGGATCCCTATGCCCAGAATAGCCAAAGATATACATGTTCTGTTTCTGCAGCAAACACTCAGTTCAGCTTCAGGCATGGAGGCTTCTGTTCAGCTGCACTGCAGAGTAAGCACCTCACCAGCCAGGCCTGTCCTCTGTCAGCTAAACCAGTAGACAGACAGAAAGAAGGAGTGGACCGTGCATATCCCCTGAAACCAATTTCTTACCACTACAGTGCAAGTGTTTCAGTGGTCAACACAGCACAGCTCAGAGGTTCCCCATACACACAGGAAGTTCCAAATAGTAAATCAAGCTTTATAAGCAAAGGGAAGGCTCCAGAAGGGAGGTGTCAGTTGGCTGCTGTGCTCTGTCCTTGCACAGTAGGGCCTGAACCATCATCCCACCATCCATTCAGGAGAGAGCTGGCCTACATCCTAAAGTTGGAGACAGATGGAAGGAGCCTAGAAGAGGCAATTCAAAAGAAAAAGATCCTTCTTGAAGAGAAGCTGAGGAGGACAAAGGAGACGCTTCAGAAGATTCAAAGACAGAAGGAGCTTACCAAGGCAGAGGAGAGAAGAGATAGTGAAGCAGAGAGGACCCATGAGCAAAAGGCTACAAGCCACCCTGAAGAGAAAATCTTCAGAGTTGCAGTCAGGCCAGGTGGTGGGGTCTTTGATGGGGCACAGTCTGCAGAGGTCACTATCCCTAAGCCTGGCACCCCCCTCCACCCCCAAGAGCTGGCCGTGGGGAAACTCAAGAAGGAGCAGCTGGTGGCCAACAATAGCAAAATGCAAGACAATATACCCATGGAGTATTTAGCTTCTTATCCAAAGCTGTCCCCAAAACATAGCCCTTCTACCTCTGCCCTCTCAAACAGAGATCCTGGTGACCACCTGCCTGCAGAGGTGCTGTACATGCAGGCTGCCAGTGCTGTGGAGCAAGAGGAGCTCAGACAGTGCAGCTTCTGCAAACGTAAGTTTCTCTGCACCAGGCTTGAGAAGCACATGAGTATCTGTCACAAGAACCAAGATTCCAAGAGGAAAGTGTTTGACTCCAGCAAGGCCAGAGCTAGAGGAACAGAACTGGAACAGTACCAGCAGTGGAAGAACTCAAGGAATCCTCAGGTAATGTGCAGTTCCTTTGCCTCCCTCGGTCCACATCTACTGCTCACATTCCTTACACCTCAACTTCTGAGTGAGACACAAGCGCCTTCACGTCTACACAGGACTAAAGGATATAGTCCAGCTATTGCCTCCGAAAGCTTCTTGACAAATGGATAAATAGATCTGTTTAAAATCTAATAGATGGAGGCAGGAGTCCTGACTTGTGTCAAGGGGTTACTCCTGGAGAAAGCTCACTCCTTGCTGCAGTTAGGATGCAGACAGGTTCTGCTGCAGTAAAGCTCTGTGACATCAGGAGCTGCAGGGAGCTGACTGAAAATCCAGGTAGTAAGAGTCTGTTAAGGCAGTGGAAACATGCAGCTCTGTTCCTGCAAAGCAATTACAGCAATCCTCTCCAGTTCCTTGGCTCTACTGCTTGCTTTTCTGATTATTTGCAAGCTCTTTCTAAGTACTGATGTTTCCATTGGTATTTCCTTCACATCCTCCTTAGTGCTGGTCTTTTTGATCCCCTTTATGGGACTCGGCCTCTCAGGGAGGGTTTTACATCAACAAGGCGTGCCCAAGGACGGGTGACCTGGGTTGGGCTCTGGGTATAAGATTGAGAATGGAAGCTGAGGGTGGTCCCAGTTGCTCTAACTGCCTTTCCCTTCTGCAGAATGAGACACCACCCAGAAGGAACAACTGGAAACAGAAGCACGAGGCTCTCATCCAGACCATGTGCCAGGCCCGCCAGCTGCAGCAAGCCCTCGCTAAGGGAGGGAAGGTGTCTGACCTGCCCCCGTTGCCTCCCATCAACAACCCAGACTACATTGCCTGCACCTACTGCGGATGCCAGTTTGCTCCCCGAGCAGCTGAGAGACATATTCCCAAATGCAGAAACATCAAGAATAAGCCCCCACCCCCATTACAGAGGAGGCGCTGCTGAGGCAGTGTCTATGTACCTGCTGCTGTGATTCCCTGCCTGTTTTTCGCCAGGTTTCCAGCTATAAATACTTGTACTTTCTCTAGACTCAACACAGGCTGCAAGCTTGTGTGTACAGTAAGTGAACAGCTCAGGAAGCATAAACAGAATACCAGAACTTCTGTACTTTGACCTGCCCTGGGCTGCCCCATGTGGGATGCCCCTTTCCTCAGCACAAGAAGCTCAGGATCACAAGTTCAGGGTTTCAGAAAAGCTAGCAGTAGCAGGCACTTACTGCTTGAGTCCATATGTCATTTCATGTGCATAGAATTACTCCAAACCAGCCAGGCCCTTGAGGCAACAGAACCAACACAGTCAATAATTAGATTTAATATTTAAAAAAATGAGTTTTCCTGTAGGCCAAGTTGCTAGGGAACTCTAAAAAAACAAAGTGTGCACCCTTTTGAGTCATCTGCTTATTTTCATCTTGGTTGCTCCAACGGTTTTATGACAAAACACATCCCTTCTGTTTTCTTCTTGAAATGTTACTTTTCTAGGTTCTGATTATTAAATACATTAAACTAGTTCTGTTGTATAAAACTTGTTTTAAATGGTCAGGGAGTGATCTGTGTTCTCAAAGTAACGGCTGCTTTGTATGAGAAAGTTGCAACAAGCAAACAAGGAACAAAAAAAAAATCAGCTCCTTTTGCAAGTCCTCTGGTAACATAGCAGCAGCTCATGGGAACCTAGGAGAAGATCAAAAGCAATTAGATTAAGCTGGAGTAGTCACAAGCTGAATATGCAGAATTACTCCAGCCTTCAATGGGGGAACTTGACTCCTGAAAGAAGTTGGAGAGCTTCTGCTTTATAAATATGTGGGCAGAAATCTCAGTCCCTTGGCACACCCTAGGAAACATGAAGGTCTCCCAGAAAAGGTCACTGCTGAGAGAAAAGACAGACTTGAAACAAGGGAAATAATTTGGTGTATCCAAACTATCAGAGAAGCAAGACCAGGAATTTCAGAGGTTCAAAAAACGGGATAGCAAGAAGTGACAAGAGATAGGAAAGGAGTAAACTGAAACCTTTATGCCAGCCTCCATGAATTCATGAAAGGTATTAATTGAACTCAGTAGTTAAAAAATTCAGCACTACTGCCTGTCTTGCAATGTTAACTCTGTTCCCCTTACACATTATGTTTTATGGACTATATTTAGTGGACTCTAAATGTCAGTAGAGTACAAATGGTGATGGGCGGATACACACAGAAAAGTATTTGATGCCGTAAAATAAACCCATGTGTTGGGGACTTCTCATAAGCGACAGGCAAACAGCTAATGCTGAGATTGAAACTGTGGATTAAACAAAAGTTACTGAAATTAAATCACCAGGCTTCACTTGTTACCTGTTTCAGAGCTAACTGTGGGAAGTTCACCCTTATTTGCTGAGCTGTTGTTTCAGTATCCAGAAAGTCTCTAACTGGTTTAAAACTTAGTACCAGTTTGGCCAAAGTGTCAGGCTCAGCACAGAGATTTGCTGTGCTTTGTTATTGCCAGTTACCCTGACACTACCCAAGCTATGTTATTCACACAAGCTCAGCTTCCTCTTCTGCTCCTGCAGTACAATCCCCATGTCAGACATGCTGCATTTTCAGCATCCAAATCTCCGATTAAGTCTTTAACACTGCTCTGCCTCTCGAGATAGTTCACAATTAAATAAAAACCCTGATAAATGTTAAAAGTGACAGGTATTAAGCACAGCGTGCAGGAACAGTTGGCCAAGCAGGTGTCAGGCAAGTTCTCCCTTCTGTAGACCTTAATGCTCAGCAGAAGCTGTTCTGAGAGAAACAGGTACTTCTTCCCTTTGAGCTTCTCTTCCTGTTACTCATTTCCCCCCTTGGCACTCAAACTGTGGAAATAAACACACGCACACAGAAGCTCCTGACATCACTAGAATGCAATGTAGCAGTATGAGAAAAGAGTTTGTTGTTTGGTTGTTGTTTGGTTTTTTTTAATGAAGGGACACAGAAATTGACTTTTTGTTTTCCCCATAGCAAAGAACATGCAAGCCTCTTGTCCCTCTTTCTGTAAGCAAAACAAAACAGTAAAAGCCAGAATGCCACAAAGCCAGCTGACTATAAAGGCATATTTCCCTTGCCTTTCCTGGGGGAGAAAACGCAACCAAACAAGAAAAAGACTCCAAACACAGAAGTATGAGCTTAAACATTTATTTAAACAGAAACTCCAAACCACTCCACCCTTTAACCTTTCAAAAAAAGACAACGACAAACTAGTTTTCAGCCAGTGTCAGAGCAGGCATAAGTTGTGTTCCACTATAACAACTCAGTAGCAATACTAGCAGGAGACCAACATATATGGAGCTAGCACTGCATGAAGGGGAGAAGTAAAAAGGATTTGAAACTGCTCAAAGGCACTTCTGCCCACTTGCCTTTCCATTTTTAGCCTAAGATGAAGGTGCTGGCTTTAAACTGCTTTTTTTGTTGCGTAGCTGGCTGGTGTGAAATCCGTGGTCTGTAACAGGCACAACCTGGATAGCGTGAATCCTCTAAGGCACATATGAGATTGCGGAGCACAGGGCATCCTCTGTCAGGAACCCTAATCCTCCACTAGATCCAAGGGGAATCCAGTCTGTGCACCTAGCTTCCCAACTGCAGAGCATTGAGAAATGAGGATAGCAGTGCACTGCAGGAGAGCGACTCCCATCAGCTTGGTGCTTGCTTATTGGACATGGCTCAGGTTCAACTTTCTTTTCACTCCTCAAAGGCACTGCTGCAATGTGACCAACAACCCTCAAGCCGGGCCCCTGACCTGAGAACTGGCTCCAAGGCACGTGGGGGAAAGGAGAGCAGAGTCACAAGGGCAACCAAGCACTGTAGCCACACCAGGGCATCTGATGCCTACCACCTCCCTGGAGGGCTCTCCTCCTGCCCTGCCTTCGGAAGCAATGGACAGGCATACCAGATCCTTGCCCTGGACACTGCATTGGAGAGACCATACCTGATTCAGCTCCCACATACTAGCAATAGGCATCAAAGAAGTATTTAAGAAGCATAAAGTTATAAGCAAATGGTTTGGCATCCACCTCTAGAGACAACTGGGGAAATGCTGGACTCCCCAGAACAGTCTCTCAAAAGAAGTCTAGCAGAGGTGATAGGATAACTACCTCCAGTAGACCTAAGGCAATTCTAGCAACATGCCATTGGTGGGGATGTTTTAAGCCTGATGAAATCAGAACCCCACTCTCACAGCAAAGGTGAGAGGAACTCAGGATTCCTTAGAGGCTTCATGTAAGGTGGGAGAGGCCAGCTGCTCCCAGGGATCTTACCAATCCCATAAGCGTACTGCAAAATCAGTTTGCTAATAAATTTAGGGGAATAAAATTAATTTCATTCAGTAACAGAAAATAAGGAAATCTCGAGCATCAGACCATGCTTCTTCCTGTCTCCAATTTTCTTGGGAAAGCGTCTCACTTCTTGAAAGAAGGTGAATTCCAGACAGAGATTTGATCATTCGTGGTCACTGAGGAAGGCTGCATCCTGTGACCACTGCGTTAGTGACTTATTCTGGGTAGGAAATGGCATTCCAGCTTCATTAAAACACTTGAGTGGAAAAACACGGATTCTTCCCACACCCACACAGTGCATAGGCACAGGGGCTGAACAGAACAGAAGCCAAGCAGGGTGCAGCTAGGGACTTATGCCAAGAAACCAGAAACTCTGGCACCAAAACCAACTTGAACAGCTGGAGCAAGAAATGGGTAACTTACTCTGAGGCCCAGACACTTGGCATTAGGTTGGGAAGCAGGTGGTCTGAAACAGAGAACTAGAGATCTCATCTCAGACAGTCCCCGCTACTGCTGTAGGAAACAACACCTGATTCACTTATCTCGGTCCATTGCCTGGAAGTTGGAAAGCCCTTGGCACCCAGAACAAAGCCTTTAAATTCTGTCTATACAGATCACTGGACACAGCCATAAGGCCAGAAGCTGTGCCTCAAGGCCAGGGACTTGCTGTCTACCATTATCTCCCTAAGAGGAACATCTCCACTACCTCCAGAATGAGACATTCACTGGTCCCTCTGCCCTTGAGCAGAGGGAAGCAGCCTCACTGGCAGGGCCTTACCATGTTGTAGGGAGAGGATCCTAGTCCTTCACCCCTCTGAAGTGAAGGTGGCGAGTCTTAGGGTTCAGCCAGCTTCAGTACAAAACATGTTTCCTCCTCTCATCTAGAGATGCAGTGATGAATACTGGGCGTCCCAAAGGCAGCTCCCAGGAAACAGTGAAACATTGAAAGGGCCACGAGTTGCTACCGGAGCCATTGCCATAATGGGGCCATTCTGCCTCGTGCAGAATCGACAGATTAGGTACAAAGAGGAGCTGCTGCTTCAATCACTGAGCTGACCTAGAGCTCAGGGGCCCTTCCCCTCTCAAACTCACTCCTAGTTCATATCAAACGTACATGGGTGCTGCTCTGGAGCCTTCGGCCTCGCTCCTTGTCTGCGAGTGACCTGAAGCCAGGAAAGCCGCTCTCTGCATTTGGTTAGTGTGCTGTGAAGTTAGATGGATCCCAGTGGGCTCAGGAGACTAGAGGCTGGAGCGGCACGAGTCCGTTCCCAGGAGACACCAGGAATCTGAATCCAAGTCAGGTTTCGGATCCACTTCCACCTCCTCTTTGGCTGTCTGTGTTCCTTTGGAATGAACCTCCACCTGCCAAAACACACAGCAGTTACCCAAACAGCTCTAGGATTGGCTGCTAAAAAGCTAGAAGCTGCACAAGGCACAGTTTGTATTCTCCACAGCCATTTGGGACTCCTCACATGTGACTGCCCATCCCTTTTCATCAGGAGAAACAAAAGGGAATCACAGGTCCCTCAAAGACTGGGCTGTCTTCACAGAAAATTTCTTCTTGGCTTCATCCCTGTTTTGCTACTAGCAGAGCCAGCACGAGCAGCTCACACAAGAGACAGGCACCACTCAGTCCCCCACTCTCATTCTGCTCTAAGAGAGGTGGCTGTTAAGGACTGCTTCCCTCTGCACAGCTACCACAACCTACGCAGCAGCGTGGAGAGCCCTGAGCATAGATGTGCACCCAAGTGATGGACCCTCACCCGCTGCATTCCCTCTGTCCCCCTGCAGAACTGCTGGAGCTGGGCACTCAGACGAATTGTTTCCTGCTGCAGCTTCTTCTGATCATCCAGACACTGTAAAACCAGGCCTCGGAGGTGTGTCACCTCCACTTGCAGAGCACTGCACATGCAGCCTGACACAGGAGATGCTTCCTTCCCTTCGCCACATGGCAAGGTTGGACTCAGGCAAGTAGGCTGCAGAAACAGAGGGAAGTCAGGCCAGGTTTGAGTGCAAGGCCAAGAGTTGTACATGCCACAAGAAAAAACCATGCTCAGTGTCATCCCAGATTGTTTACTGACTTGCCAAACTTCTAGCAGACAAGGCCAGCAAGATACCTACCAGTCATTCTATCTTTAGTACAAAGTCACTAGCTTCTTCTTTTTACTGGGAAAGTTGTTCCTGTCCTCCTATCAACAAAATCCATCCCCTCTCCCTGCGTGTGGGATCTGTGCATTCTCTTGGGAAAGAAAACACTTGTAATAAGGTAGTCTCACAGGTTGTAATTTCTCAATGATTTTCTTTATCAGTTCCTCCTGTCTCACAGCAAATTCCACTTCCTAAATTTCTATCTTCTGGTAAGCTTCTGGGCCCTTTGCTTCTCTTTTCTTCCCAGTTGCATTAGCCACATTTTCCCACAGAACTGATCTCATTACTTTAAATATGACCAAGCCCCATCTTTGTGTTCTAGATACTTGTGAATTGTTCTCTTTGCAGCATCATCTCCAATTATCATCAGCCCCCTTTTCCTCATCCAGATGAATTAGGCCAATGCAACAGCCTCTTCCCAGCTCTCCCCATAATTCAAACATTGCCATTTATGGTCCCCAAGAGTTTTTAGCCAAGCATTCACTTGGATAACATTACCCAGGGCTCCATTTTGGGCTTGTTTAATCCAACAGGATCCTCAGAAGCTACTTTGAGTCCTTGAAGTTTCTGGTAAGGAAGAGTCTCCTTCTCGGGCTCTGAAGATGCCATGCTCAGAGGAAAAGGACTGTCAGGCATGGGGATGAATTCAGCATTCTCCAGTTCCTGGATACACAAAAGCACAGTCAGTCCTTGCCAACTTCCTGCAGTTCCTTTCATCTTCTCAACCAGAGCACCAACACCCTCTTGTGGTTAAAAAGGCCGCGAGGCCTTAAGGGCTTTGTGCAGCACAGCTCTAAGAACCTATCAAAGCATCCCTTAAAGGTGGAAGCAGGCACCCAGTTTTCCATAGCCTAGATCCCAATTTTAAGGCACTTCTGAGACACCATGTTACCTTCCGCAGCCAACCAGGGCAGGAGCTGCTGTCTGCACTGTTGCCTCCCTTAGCTTCTGTGGTGCTGATCCAGCCCCCCAACTCACGATCTGCTTCCATTGTTCCCCGAAAGCCTCCACTGGGATTGGGGGTTTCTGCTTCCTGTTCATTATCCTCTTCCTCTCCTCCTGCAGTTGTGCAGCTCTGAGCCACTAGCAAACAAGAGTGAAAATTTTTTATATATATATATACACACACATATATACTTTTCCCACCTCTGCTATTGCTGTTGCCAAACCCCAGCTGGAGTGGAGAAGATGCAAAAATTTGTGCTGTATGGTCATGGTGAGAGCACATGCTAACAGTGTCTCCCTCAATAGTTTAGCTGCTAACACTCCTTGCAGGCCACCCCAGAAGGGCTTGCATGAAGCAGTCCAGCCATCCCACAGGTCCAAGAAACTGGACTCCACCTCTCTATGAGCTGCCCCATAGCCCCCTATCCCTTATCATCTCTCTTCAATGAATTCATCTCAGCTTTTCCTTGTCAAATTGAAGTTCCACAACTAGAGAGGCCTCTCTGAACCCAGGTTCTTTCTCCTCCATTTCAGTTGTCATTTTCTCAGCTTTGGGCCCTCCCTTCCCATGCATGGCACCAACTTGATTTCCTCCCTTTGAACTCTTCTGTGAGGCCTTCCAAACATAGAGGAAACCATGCTGCAGGCCCAGACTGCATCCACTCCAACCACTGAATGGACTTAAACCACAGCTCTCCAAGGCAGGTTACTTACCAGTACCAATGGACAGGCCACTGCTGTTGGATCGGATTGTTTTAGAGTTCAACACCTTTTCTGCAAGGAGAGAAGCATACTTTCAGTTAGAGTGCCATATGGAAAGAAAGACAACTCCCGATAAAGCCAAGTGTGGCAGGCATATAGCTCAGAGCAGTTTGTCACATTCCTACCCAGCAAACAGGCCTGTTTTCAGGCAGGATTTATACTCTGGGTCCTGGCAAGGAATACACCATAAGCAAGATCCCAAAACTTCACCCTAAACTTACACTTACCAACAATGATGATGGTGTGCCAGCCACGGCATGACAGGTCTGGAACGTGGTGCAATGATCCAAATATTGGTCGAGGCCATGATGTACAAATATCTGAGCCATGAGCTCTCTCAGTTGATGTCATGGCCAGACGCCCATTCCCGCCGTTACCCCAAGCAAAGATATGGTTGTCTGAGGAAAGAGAAATTCAGGGGCTCAATTCCCTCCCTCCTTCTCAGCCTGTAATTGCTGTAAGGTTCAGTCTCTCTGCTGTTACTGCTATCCCAAAGTATCTAATCCACCAGCTCCATTTTGTCAGAAGAACTAACCAACGACAAACCTAACAAGCAGCCACCAAGTTGGCACTCTGCAGCCCCAGGGACACCAAATACTTGGCTCTGCACTGGGACAGCTAATGGAGCAAGATAGCTCCAATCTAGGAGGATTTCTTTATTCCAGTGCAGTGCTGCTGGAGTGGTCTAGGAAATGATCAGTAGGATTCAGTCAACCACCCTGCAGATCAAGTTTAAAGTAGCCCATCACAACTTGGTTAAGACCCACTCACCGTCAGTAGCAGCTATGGTGAATTCATCTCCACATGAAACCCTGATCACCTGCTTACCCCCCAAGGGGCCTCCCAGCAGGTTTATTCCCAGGTGCTTCTTATAGTCCCCAACACCAAGCTGTCCACACTTGTTGGAGCCGAAGGTCAGCAGGCGGCCTCGCTCTGAGAGGAGGAATGAGGAGACAGTCACAGCGAGGGCCCGACTCTGGAAGCAGCCATGCATGCAGAGAATGAGCAACACCCCATGACCAGGAAGGACTCTGCTGAGCAGCCAGATAGGCTGGAAGGGGACAGTGTCAGCCAAGAGGAATTGGTTCAGCCCAGAAACATCTCCCCAGTACCTTCTCCCACTATTTTCCTTCTCTGATGCTAGGAGTTGGGACTCCTCACAGCCCCTGACTGATGTCACTTGGGCAAAGCCTGACTTGGTCATAAATGATTCCTCCACTAGCCCAGAGCATGATTCTTCCCAAAACTTTTTTTTCCCCTCCTTACAAAAAAGGAAGGCTGATGCTGCTTCAGCTGGCCAGGAAACAACACTGCTGTGAAACTGGAATCCTGGGTTCCTGGAGCAGGCATAAGCCTTGCCACCAAGAACACACCCCCCCGGTGTCAAGGGCCAGGCTGAAAGGGCAAAGTTGATGTAATGTGCTTCAGCAACCAGCATTCACTTCATATTGCAGAGGGCTCACCATCAATGGAAGCTGTGTGTGTCTTCCCGGGAGAAATGGTACGGATCTTGTAGAAGGACAGCTGCTTAGCCAAAGTAAGAGAAGTGGCGTATGGCACCTCACAGTACGTCTGAGGAAAGACATGTGGGTAATCACAGAATGAAAAACTACACATTCATCAGCTAAGACCTCCTCAAGCAGCTCCTGTCATACCACAACATTAAACCTAGACAGCCCCAACACAGTTATGGTAAACAACTGCTAGAATCCATATCACTAGCTAAGTCACTATAGAGCAGCTCACTGTTTCACTACCTCAGATCTGACATAAGCCCACAGGGCAGACAGGAAACTGAGGAATAAGTTGCTTCCCCCCACAATCCTGGTATCCATTGTCTAAACTGGAATTAAAAATTGGCACAAAGCTAATGAATGTTTTGTCACAGGACCTCCATTTCCCCATATAATACTGACTGCTGGGAGCTGGAGCCAAATACACTTACATCATGGTTAATTATCCCTGATGTGCACTGATTCAGGCCCAGCTTGTTGAACTCATTGAGTCCACATGCCAAGACTTTGCCTGTCTGGGTGAGCAGGAAAGTTCCATCACAGCCACAGTGAACGGACACAATGTTTAAGGTCTTTGGAACATCCACCTATGTGAAAGAAATACATCCCAATAAAAATCTCAACACCTACTACACAGAAGCTGGCACATGGAAAACATACACGATTTGAGCAGTGGTACAGCTAATCTGTACACTCACAATGGCAAACACATTTATTTTGAATGAAGGTGTAACAATATCAAAGTCTTTAGCACACTGAAACTCTGGTCACAATGAAGAAATTCAAGGCGGACTCATTGACCAGCACAGGAACCAGACACATGGGAATCCCGGCCAGCTGGGTCTATGAGCACCAGACCCAGTTATGTGAGCACGGCTATGTCTCTGCTCTGTGGGTATGAAACCTTGTGACCACAGGTATTTGGCTTCTGGGCACATCCTTGTAAGTTTCTAACCACTAATGGGTTAGAATACTTCAATTACCCCCAGCACTATCTTTCAAGAGAGTTTTACTTTCAACTCATCTTTAACTCATTATGTCAAATCCAAAGACTCCCAGCAGCTGCACTGCTGTGAGTTTCCTCTACAGACCCAAGGTATGCCATTTGGCATTTCCCACTATGATTTCTACAACATTAAGCTGGTATTTCCAGCTTCATCATGGAGATTGGAGCAATGAAACTCTAAGTCACAATGCTGTCTGGTTTGGGAGTGGTAAGTCCCTCTGCTGTGATCTCTAGGGAGAAATGCAGCAAAATGAAGTGAGGATGCCAAGTTAAAACCCTCGCAAACTCTATGATGCCTCAAAAAAACCACCTGATCCTCAGAGTTAATATTTCCAAACAGCAACTAATTTTGATTTATGTCCGTGGATACTTTGAGAAGAATTATCACAGCCCTACCTTCTGAGGGATGTAGTGATCTTCTTCTGAGTCCAAGCCCAAGCGCCCTGCATCAGTGAAAACACTGCAGTTAGAAATGGCCTCACAAGGTGCCCATTGCTAAGAACTGGTATTGTCTCTCCTTAGTCCCAAAAGAACATAGTCCCTACAGAACTAGAAAACTGCTCCCCCTACATACAGCATCATCCACCAATTCTCAAGAGAACCCAACCCCACTCAAAGAACCATTGTCCTACACACAGGGAAGCCAAGAGGCACTCTAAAGCTTCCCAGAGTAAAGTCCTAAGGGCTCAGTCTCCAGTTCCCTATTTTTACAAGGAAAGAAACCCCCAAGAAAACAATATTCTTTTTCCCCGGTGGATACATGACACAGCTGCACCAAGCCACTTTCTGGAACAGGCATGCCCAGTGCCTTCAGGCTTCAGGGAGCAAGTACCTACCATACTCTCCACAGCCCCATGTGTAGACTTCTCTGTTCCTGGTCAACACTGCCACATGGTTATCTCCACATGAGACCTGCTCCACAGGGTTGGTAAGAAAGAAATCCAGCTGCAGGGGTTCAAGCACTTCAGAGCCATAAGCCTTGTCAACGCCAATGCATCCATAATAGTCTGAGCCAAAGGCATACACCTGGCCCTCATCTGGAGGACAGAAGGGAAGCTTGGTCAGCACACAGATCTTGGGTTAGGCTGCATATTAACCTCTCAGGACATGGCCAGAGCAACCTCATTCCTGCAATCATCCTCTTCAATGCAGAAGAATGTCATCAGAAGACTATGGAGTCCTTTCTTGGTCATGTTAAGATGGATGACCTTACATGAAAATCTGCAGGTATTTCAGTGTCAAAAAATTTTTGGTTGGACCTGCCAATTTCTTTAACAGAAACTCACAAATTGATCCTGTGGCTCCCTAAGTCACTTCACCACCATACTGAGCATATGAGCTTCTCTCTGTTAAATGTGCTTTTCCAGCACTGACAAAATAAACTTCAAACTACCTTGGTGAGAATTGTTTGCATGGTAAAGTGAGATTCCAATCCTTCCACAAGAGACACCACCACAGCTAACATGTCTTTAGAAGTATGAGCAGGGTTAGAACTAGAGACAGCTTCCCGGACTCAGGCATTCTGAATTAAATAGCAAATCCCAGACACACATCCTCATTGGGTGATTCTTTCACCACACACAATCCAAAAAGAGCTTCAAACACATCTACATTCTTGACTCCAGGCTCTGTTTTCTTTAGTATGAGCATGTATGGAGGCAACATGTGCACTGGTAAAAGCAGGGACGCTGCACAGCCATAAGGAGCTGTACTCAACACTCAGCTTCATCACCAAAAAGGAACACATCCTTAGCAAAACACCTATCTTTCCTGTGAGTCAGTATCTTCCTCTGTGTAATAATGTTGATCTATCTCAAATGTTCAGATGTAATCCACCTCAAACAAAATAGTGTTGATACTATCTTCAAAACCGAGGGATGAGTAACATGGGGCTTTCTCCTTTGTGCACAAAGCTGATCTGTTAATCACAATGGAGAAGGCAAACACCTCCACAGCACAACAAAGTGAGCAAAGTGTCAGTGCCAATGCATCCACACTGAGCCAAAGGACTTCCAGCTCTCACCTGTGATGCACACTGTGAAATCATCTCCACAGGATACTTGGCGAATGGCTTTTCCCTGAAGCTTCTCGACATGCTTTGGCTGCCGGTAGGAAGCTCTGTCTCCATGTCCCAGCTGTCCATGCAACTTGGTGCCCCCCTGCATATTCTGAAAGACAGAAACATCCAGTGAGGTTATGTATCCACGAGCCCAGAGATGGTGCCAATAGTTAAAGCATCTCAAACAAACAACAGAAGCAAGGAGCATGAGAAAGTGTGGTAGCTACTCTAGGGAAGAAGAGACTGAGGCACAAGAGCAGGCAACGTTCTCAATGGCAGCACAGGCTTTCAGCCAGTTATGCACTAACAAGGAGTGATCCAGTCTCAGGCCACTGGCTAGTGAGGAATCCCTGCTCTTTTCTCATCTGCTGGGCTACAGAACTCTTCCTGATGCAGGACTGAAATTCATCCTTCAGCTTTTTGACCTACTTTTCTAAATCCTAATGGTTGCAAAGAAATGCATAACAAGAAACAAATGTCACTGAAGTGGCTCACATAGTAATTATGCAATAAAAACAAGTACTGTTGAAACTAAAACCAAAACATTAATAGCCAGCTGAAAATTTTCAGTGGCCATTCCTCCAGGAACATCCAGCAAATGACTTCAGGTTGCTCTTCTCCTGTTTGGATCTCTTTCTTTTCTCACCAATCTTCCAATACTTTCTAACCTGTTTTAACAGATTCTGTATAATCAATATAAAAGCCCCTGGAAGCCTGGAGATACAGAATACCTCCGTGTAACTGACCACCTAAGCCTGACATGTTTAAAATGTTGTCATTCAAAATGCATTTTATGCCAACACCTTTTATTCACTTTAAATTATTACAGAATCTCCACTCATCATAAAAAGCAGAATTGCTTAGTATAAGATATCTCTGCTTTCATCCACAAGCTGCCTCACAGATGACATCTGTATTACAAAAAGTCACTCACCCCACCTATTCTGATCTTGGAAAACCCTCCACAAAAATACACAAAGCCAACAGAGCATCACAAAGCCTCCAGAGCATTGTTAGTAGTCAGGAAAGAAGAGATGTTTGACTTAGTGTTTGGGCCTACGGGAGTACCACCTACAGTCCTCAAGTGCACAGCAAATCTCCAATACACTTCCTGTCACAGTGGAAGACTTCTCTCAAAAACACACTTGCCTTGGGATACTTGGGTCAGCCCTGAATCAGATGGCCTCACAGTGTCCACTGCAATCCGATTTCTCCCTTTCCAAGCTTCCTGCCCATCTGATTCTGAGAGGCTTGTGAATGGTCAGCAGTGGATCTGGACTCTTCTTTCCCACCCTTACCCACTTCTCTCACTTACCACCCAGGTGTAGAGCTCCTTCTCCACTGTCACCACAGCAAAGTGGGTGTTACCAGCACACACCTGGCGAGCACTGCAGCCACTTTTGATGGCATCCAGCTTCTGGGGGGTGGACTTACCACCCCCCCAAACATACACCTCACTAGTGCGGGAAGTCACCACTGCAATGGGAGCCTCATTCACGGTACTTGACCTGCACAAGACCCCCCGACAAAACACACGTGTTTTTAATAATGAGGTTGTATTCATTGTCATCACTCATTTTCCTACTGTTGTCTAGCAGTTTCTTCTTCACAATTATTCATAGGTTTTATTTTCACAAATTGTTCTTCCAGCAAACTGTGAACAATCCATGAACTGGGATAACTTCACATGAAATGTTCAGTGATAGTACTTCCAAATTTAGGAAGAAAAATTGGTCAAATTCTATCTGACAAATAACAGAAAATCAGCAATACATGCCACAGAAGCTACCTGCTTTGCAGAACAACCCTGCTTACAGCCTTGCTGGGAACTGTGGAAAACTTCTGCTCTATCAAGTTTTATGGAAGACATTTATATTAGTATTTAATACTCAGTCAGTCATATTCCTCCTTCTGAAAAGAATCTGTGTAAAAGGAGGGATCTACATTACATCTCAGATATGTAGGCTGTAAAGATTATATCCTCAGTAGGGCAGATTAGAGCTGAATAGGACCTGCTGAGGTAAGGCTCAACCCTACATATAAGGAGGATATAAAAGGCAGAGTAAAACATGGGGCAATAACCATGTAACAACTGTGTCAAACTCCTGGCATCCAGGGATCTTCTAAACTATACTATTCCATTATGGTTGTCACAGGCTAACTCAGCAAAGTTCCTCTCTAGGGGGCTGTTCTCTCCATACTTCCTTTCAAACATGTCTAAATAATTACCTTGGTCGCTTATTTGGCCCATTAAGCAGCGTGACTTTCTCTTCCATTTCCCTGCCAAAGGAGAAAAAGCATTTTAGGAAACAACAGCATCGCCCAATGCAATTTACTGACAAGCAGCACGCACGGACTGCTTTCCTTTCTGAAGAAATGCTGCTCCCTCTTGGAGAAAATGTGTCAGCTGTTTACCAGCTCACAGCAATGGACACTAAGTAGGGCAGAAGTAATGTATCACACAGATAGCAAACTTCCAGGAGAGCTGAGGGCAACAAACTACATGTGTAACAGAATATGGCCAACCATACTGCACAAGAATAGCCTTAAATGTCTAACTAGTATGAGGATTTCAGCTTCTAACAGTGCATATAGCAAAAAAAACCCTCAAATTTTGCTGATCACCAAGTAAAAGAAGATCGGTATGAAGTACAAAGTCTGCTGTTCCCAAAGCAATCAATGTGGGATCAAAACAGCCCAGAATTATGGTCCACCTTTCATAAAAAGATAGTGTGTGCAGGCTGATGGGCTAAAATAGGCTTTCAATGCCAGTCTGTCCCAAAAAGGGAAGCAACAAAAGGACAAAGCAAGGGTCTCTATGTTGCATATGTATATTTTGAATATATATTCAAAATGGCCTCTTCCAGTGACCACGGCAGGACCTCTGTGACCCTTTGTTCGGAGATTTGAAGAAAGGGAACCAGCATTCCTCAAGAGTCTCAGAAAAGAATGTCTTATTAAGGTTCTCAATACAACAGCTTATATGACAAAGGATGTAGAGATCCTTTCCCCCTTACCCATGCACCAACAGAACACCAGATCAGAAGACAACTCTGTAAGAATCCACTCCTCTCCTAAAGAGGACGAATTACTTCAACAACTGCCTCAGATCAGGCCAAATTCACTTAAGGACTTTGTTACAAAAGCATAAACATAACTAGTTCACACAAACCCTCCTGTTTTCCCTGACACCCACCCAAGTTTCAGGCAAGACCATCTGATTACCTCCTGCGTTTGCTGAGAAGGGGCTGTTCAAGCAATTCATCTGCAGTGGGTCTCTTCTCTGGGTCCTGACAGAAAGAAGCAAGAAGTAATTCTATGTGAAATACCATCTTTAACAAAATCTTGGGCCAGAAGACCTTACTCAAGCCTGCAAGGACCTCCACCCCTGACTTGCTTCAGAAGGGACAGGAATTAATTCAAAAATTTAGAATGACTATAGAGATAAATGCCAGGGATGTGCAGGAGGGACTTCCATTCTTCAAAGGTATTAATATTATGTTTGCTTTCACATAGTTAATTCTCTACAGAAACCAGAACCCCAAGAGACTACTTGAGTTGATGTTCCCACCTCCACAGCGCTGCATTAAAAAATAATTGCTTTTGCGAGCCCATGCAATAATTGTCATCAGAGTAAATCTAGCACCCCTCCAGACCCTGCAGGACCAAATGGCATCTTGAGACAATGCTTTCAGAGGACTGCAGAAAGCCCAGCACTACTGATGACTCAAGCCTCATAAAAACTGCCCTGCATCAACAGCCACACACTGAAACAGGCACATTATTCCCCTTTCCCCCTGAATTCCATGGCTGAGGCAGCTGGGAAGAGGTGTCTGAAAGTTAAAAAGTATTTCACCAACCTGATCAAGGCAGGAATTCACCATCTGGATCAGCTCCCAGGAGTAGACACTGGAATCAACCTCCATGGCACGATTCCCCTGTACAATCTTCACACAGAGGTTCAGGGGATTCTAGGCAGAAACCAGAAACAAGCTGTAAGGGAACTGAACTGGGCAATGTGTCCAATGAGGAGAGATGCTACAGACCACCATCATTTTCTCCCTCCATCTCTGATCAGAACACATCTCTCTTCTTCCCTGCCTAGCAGGTTCTCCAGAAACATATAATTCCTGCAGAAATGGTACCTCTGATAGATAGGACTTGACAGCAACATCCAGCTTCCCACCAAATTCTGTAACAGTGCAGGGAGAATAGGCTTCTCTCTGCATGGAATCTCCTATACAGCATATTGCCATGGGAACACTACACAGCAGCAAAGTTGCTGGGGACTACCAGCCATCGCTAGAGAAAGTCAGGAAACGATGGTGTTTTCACATTGTGTCTTTGAGGGTTACAAATCTTGCACTATGGCAACTAGCAGCTTTTCCCATCTCATGGCACAACCTGGCAAATCCCACCTGCCAGCCAGCAATGCTCCCTTTCACCCTCCCCATGCCAGCTTGACTAGATGTTTCTTGCAACCAAGTTTTGAGAAGGAGTAAGAGGGTTAGATCCTATGAGATTTGAAGGCCAGAACTTTTTTGCTGCAGAATGCTACACAGAAAATTCACAGCCAGCAATGCAGAAAAAGCAGAAAGATTACAATCACAAACTTCTTCCTTGTAGTGAAAAGGATACTGCATGCACAACCATGATGCAAATTAGCACATTTTGTATTTTGCATCTGGTAAACCTAGGCTACAGACACGAGTGGGTTTGGAAAAAGCCAGAGAGGCTTCTGCATGAAGGCAGGAGGGTAATCTGCATGAAAGGCAAGGGAAATCATGCAGGCATTTTCTCTGGCTATAGCTGTCACTTTCAGGCCACTGTTTTCTCAATCAGCAGATTTAAACAACAGCAAAAGAAAAACATGACTTAAGAAAGGAACGAGCCAAGTGTGAATCTTAGGATGATAAAAGTAAGGTTACTTAATCCATCCCGGGTGGCAGACTTACAGTAGCATCAAAGGTCCTCTTCAGGGTAAGCAGCTCAAAGATGACACAGCCCACAGCCCATATATCTGATTTGAAGTTGTATTTCACTCCCTGGCAGAGTTCTGGGGACATGTAATACGGAGTTCCCACCAGCTAGGAAAAATAACATGTAGAAATCATCCACCAGAAATTATCTCATGTTCTGGAAGAGGACTGGCCAGCCTATGGCTATGGACCCACTCTGTCTGATTACAAGATACTGCCAGGACAAAGGCTGCTATGTCTCAGAGGGGTTACTTTTGGGTCAGTATGTAGAAAGCTGACTTGAATCCCACCTGAAAGATTTTCATCTCAGAAGTGGTCATTCCTGAACAATTGGTGTAAAAAAATCACCCCCAACACATCAAAAAGTCCAAAACTCAACTCCTAAATACACAAGGCCTTCCAGGTATTGCAGAAATAGTGCCATAGTTCAAAGTCACAACAAAGAAATACAGAGCAAGTACGATAAAAGGTGTAAGAATGAAGCTTGCAGATGAATGGAGGTCATTCCTTAGCAAGGAGCTGAACAGCAAAATAAAATGTGACAGAATTTAGAAAAAAAAAAAAGAGAATTTAGAAAAAGGGGAAATATTTATAGATGCCTACTTTTCAGCCCCTCACCAAAGCTCCAAGGACTACAAAGCCTGCCCTTCATTAGACTCTGCTCGTGCACTGTTTACCTAATGGGCATGTTCAGAATCTGCCTTCCATTTCCTGTTACAGTGTGACAGCTACAGGAAGGTTTAGAAGGCCAGAAGGTTGGAGTATCCCACAGAGAACTAGGACACTGCATCCAAACTCCTTTTAAGCCAAGGATAATGTAAGCTTTCTATAGGACATAGACATATTTTCTCTATCTCCCTTGGTAAATAGGAGAAAGAATGATAAATTAAGAAATCAGTGTCAGTAAGCAAGACATAAAAATTCTACAAAATCACAATTTGACTGTTGCAATTACAAATACCGACAATAACATGTTTTGCACTTATTTCCCAAAAAATGACTTCCAGCCAGACACTGGTCATTAGATCATAAATCAAGCAACTCGCTCAGAGCACAGCCAGCATATACAGAATGAAATCCAGTTGAAGGTGTGTAGTTCAAATTTTTCCACATGTGACAAAGGAGAAAAAAAGAAACCACCTGCAGGTGTAGATGAACACAGCCAACATGGGCAAAAACAAGCCTGGAAATTCACAGCACAGACTGCATTTTCTCTGAAAGCCAGAAGGTCATGAAAAGTGTGATGAAACAGAAGTGGTTTTGCTGCAACCCAGCCCAGCCATGGCTTTATGCCATAGCCTTGAGTCCCCATTACTGTGCAACTGTACAGTAGTGCTCATGTTCTGGAAGAGGACTGGCAAGTCTTTAACTACATATCCTAACACAACACCAACACCTGGCACTAAATCTAACATATAATATAATCTATACAGCCTGGTAAGGGGAAGTGTGAGTTGGCTTGTGTCCCAAACTATAACAAAGGCCTTTAGGAGACAGGAGCTCCAGACAATGTCTCCCATTCCAAGCCTAACGCTCACCACAGAAATTAATGGAGCTGGGAAACTCAAGCTGAGCCTTTCAAGTGCCTGCAATACAGCTTATCCTACGTCATGGCTATGGCTGTGAAAGCGCTTTCTGGCAGGGTCTTGGCAGCCTTCTGGCAGTTAATCTCTCCTACAAAGCTTTGTCGTCCCTCAGAAGCGTTACCAATAAACCATACACCTGGTTCAATAAGAAGCACAAGTGCCTTTCTTGCAACACCAGACATGCACATCCAAGCTATCTCAGACCCATCTGAGGCAAATTTTACCTGTCAGCAGCATGACAAAATTAATTTAATTTGTCAAGCTGGCCTTAACTAGCCCAAAGGTGTGCACTGTCCTGATGTGACTACACTGCTGCCTCTGTACGTTTGGCTAGCACTGCCTTGGTATTACACAGATTCAACTTTGGAAGTACCATGTCTAGGGGAAAGCACAGCTACACTGGCTCTGGCACAATTCTGTGCTCACAGTGGCATCTATCATTAGTCTACTACTCCTTTGCAGAGAGATAGGCCACTGAAAAGTAACCTGGAAGCAAGGGTACTGCAGGCTGCAACACATCAGCAAATATGCCAGTATCAGTGAGATAAAGTTATAGCAAGGTGGGGGTAAGTCTCTTCTCTCAGGTAACAATTGATAGGACAAGAAGAAATGGCCTCAAGTTGTGCCAGAGAATGTTTAGGTAAGATACTAGGAAATATTTCTTCACTGAAAGGGTGGTCAGGCATTGGAACAAGACACGTAAGAAGTAATTGAGTCACTGTCCCTGACAGTGTCCAAAAAAAATGTGTAGATGTGGCCCTTGGGGACATGGTTTAGTGGTGAACACAGTGGCGCTGGGTTAACAGTTGGACTCAATGACCTTAGAGGTCTTTTCCAACCTTAGTAATTCAATGATTCTATAACACTGAGGGAAATTGAGGGGAAAGGAAAATAAGAGAAAGCAGGCAGCAAGGATGTACAGTATCCCTGATCTTCTGCAAGCCACGCAGATGTTGAAAGAAAAACACAACTCAGTTTGTGTTGTGAAGAAGGCAGATACTCACCGTCTCAGCCATAGAGTACTCAGAGTTCAGCTTCTTTGCCAACCCATAGTCTCCCAATTTAATCAGGTTTGCCTTGGTTAGAAAGATATTTAATGTCTTTATATCTCTGAAAGGAGAAAAAGAAATGCGAACACTCAAATATATTTCCAGATTTCAGTTTTCCACACATTACTACACCTTCTCCCTAATATGAGGTACTTGCTACCCAGGCTCCAGAACCTATGTAAAGGCCGCAGATCACAGACAGCTCTTTCCTCCCCTCTCAGTTTCCTCTTATATGAAGGTCATTGAGCAGGTCTTATTTTTCCTGGTTTTATAAATAGACCCAAGCCAGGAGTTGCTGAGCTCACTAAAAACATAAATGTTAAGTATGAATACGTATGTAAGCAAATATAAATCCACACACTGAGGGGGTGAAACAGATGCAACTCTGAACTCAAGTATAACATCTTTACCCTTCAAGAACAACTCTTTATAACATGACATAGGATTCTAGCCCATGATTTGGCAGGGCTGATTGGGAAGGCTTTAAACTAGGTTTGAAGAGGGTAACATCAGGCTTGCTAGAGACAGTCCCTTAAGAAACCACCCTTAAATACAAAGTGGTGCAAGAAGGTTTGACTTACTTTAAAAAGGAAATCTTAAGAGGTACAGGAACATGCTACCAGAGAAGCTGGCAGCCCATGGTTTGGACAGGCGCACTCTTCGCTGCATTAAAAACTGGCTGCATGGTCAGGCCCAGACAGTGGTGGTGAATGGTGCTCCATCCTGTTGGCAGCCAGTTATTAATAGGGTTCCTCAGGACTCAGCACTGGGGCCAATCCTATTTAATATCTTTATCAATGATGAGTGGACTGAGTGCACCCTCAGTCAGTTTGCAGACAACACCACCAAGTTGGGCAGGAGTGTTGATCTGCTAGAGGAGAGGAGAGGTTCTGCAGGGGGATCTGGATTGCCTGGATCCATAGGCTGAGGCAAATTGTAGGAGGTTCAATAAGGTGAAGTGCCGAGTCCTGAACTTGGGCCACAACTCCACACAGCACTCCAGGGTGAAGGAAGATCACCTGGAAACTAGCCCAGTGGAAAAGGACCTGGTTGGCAGCTNGGGCAGGAGTGTTGATCTGCTAGAGGAGAGGAGAGGTTCTGCAGGGGGATCTGGATTGCCTGGATCCATAGGCTGAGGCAAATTGTAGGAGGTTCAATAAGGTGAAGTGCCGAGTCCTGAACTTGGGCCACAACTCCACACAGCACTCCAGGGTGAAGGAAGATCACCTGGAAACTAGCCCAGTGGAAAAGGACCTGGTTGGCAGCTGCTGAACATGAGCCAGCACTGTGCCCAGATGGCCAAGGCAGCCAATGCCATTCTGGCCTGTATCAAACAGTGTGGTCAGCAGGACAAGGAAAGTGATTGCCCCCTGGCACTGGTGAGGCCCCACTACATGTACCGTGTCCAGTTTTGGGCCTCTCAAAACAAGAAAGACTGAGGTGCTGGAGCTGTCCTGAGAAGGGTAACAAAGCTGGTGAAGGGTGTAGAGAATAAATGATATGAGAAGCAGCTGAGGGAGCTGGGGTTGTTTATCCTGGAGAAGACTCAGGGGAGACCTTATCACTCTCTACAACTACCTGAAAGGAAGTTGTAGACAGGTGGGGGTCGGCCTCTTCTCCCAGGCAATCAGTGACAGGACAAGAAGAAAAGGCCTTAAGCTACACCAGAGGAGGTTAAGGCTGGACATCAGGAAGAGTTTCTTGACTGAAAAGGTTGTTAAGCATTGGAATGGGCTGTCCAGGAAAGTGGTGGAGTCATCATCACAGGAAGTGTTCAAGAAACAATGGGCCATGGCACCTAGTGCTGTAGTTTAGCTGACATGAAAGGTTCAATGAAAGGTTGAATTCGATTATCTTTGGGGTCTTTTCCAACCCTAATGATTCCATGATTCTATGACATACTATGCCCAGAAGATCAAAAGGCCACAAAAATGCCTAACTCCAAAACTCATTGAAAACACTTTTTCCCAGACAAATTAACCTCTATGTAGTTTCACAGATCAATACAAAAGGCTGTAAATAGAGAAGAAGTCCTTGCTGTATGAAATGCTTCCATGGCCAACACTACATAACACCCTCTTTTCCTAATGTACCATCAACAACTTCCCAGTGTAGATCAGGACAACATCACGTAAAGCAGGACTTTGATCACATCTGCAACGGAAGTCACTGCAAACATTTAAACAGCTGTTCAATTCGTTATTATGGAAGGACAACACATGTTCAGAGGTGGTAAGCAGGAAATCACTGCAAAGCAGAACAGACACGATACCTGCCTCAGGTCAAAAACTCAGGCACTACTTTGCCAAGTATAGGGTACCAACCCTTCATTAGCAAGCCTTGCCAATTACCAGATTCAGACTGGCAGCAGCCAGGATGCCACCCTACAGAAAACATCCTTACATAGCTATGCCTGTAATCTAGTGCAGCACACAATCCAACTGCACTGGAAGTGGCTGTCTGTATGTGTGGTACTTCCCAGAACACCACAGCCTCCTTGAAGCTCAGGTAAACCACGAAGTTTATTGCACCCAAGCAGAAGAGGGCAACAAAAGAGGTAATTAGCTACACAATAAAATCTCAGAGTCACTGTCAAAATTACCACTACCAGCTAACAGACTGTACTATTTCTTTAAATAACAGGCCAAAGAAATAAGATTCAGCCAAAAGCAGGACAAATGTTCATATGGGTTATACTACAGCAATGCATTAGTACAAAGTTTTCGCCACTGTTATCCTCCAGGCATTACAGAGGGATGTACGCATTGGCTTGAAGCTGTTTATTGTGAAACAGGTAGGTATTGTGAAACCCTTTGGCCTGTGGTAACTGCTCTACCTACCCACTTTAGCAAATATAATTTCTGTGCTATAGTAATAAAGGGCAAATTTACTTCCTTCCTACATGAATAAACACTTTGTTCACAAAGCTGTAATTTTGTTTTCAAATACAATATTTCCTGCACATTTATCACAAAACCGTTTCTAGCCCAATAAAATTCCTTTGCAGAAGTGATACTTAACACCTAGTCAGTCCAACCACACTTTGGAGAGAAGCTCAGTGCTTGCTTTAAACACAGGTGCAAAGGAATTCTTCACTCACACCCATGAACTGCACTGGTTAGCTCAGCTTTGCCATGTGCCACACTCACCTGTGAAGAATTCCTGCTCGATGAATGCAGCTCACAGCTGATGCAATTTGAAAGAGATACCAAACCACCATCTGCACAGGTAGGAATATAAGCATTATCTGAGGCTCAAGAAAAGCCAAGCAAAACACAACACCCCACATATCCCTGTCACACTGAGGCACAACAAGAGTGCCTGGCCACACCATTTAGATGCTCTTTCAGGAGTATAATCCAGAATTTCCTGTTTTGAAAATCTCTGGAAAAACATTCCAAAAGGTAGGTTGTTCTACTGCCATTCATAGTGACTGTCTTGACAAGTGTCCCATAATAAGTGAAAAGAATTGGAAATGACAACTAACGACCACCTGGGAAACATCTTCAGCTGTGCTCTCTGGAATACAAATTGTGATCATTTAACATTCTCCACCAGCCAGAAGCCATAAAAGTCACTACATAAGACAAGTAAGTGGAATCATTAATCAGCTCAGCATGTGGTGAAAGCAGTCAGCAGAAAGTAAGTTTAAATAAAATAAAGAAAAAGAAAACAGCAATAACAGATTCAAGGAAATCACTCTGAAAAAAAACTACAAAATGTTTAAGAAGGGAGAGAAATTGAGTACCAACTAGAAAGAAAAACAGAAAGAGGTTTTAAAGTTAAATGTTTGCCGAGATGATAAGGTGACAAAAGCCTGTTGTCTTTCATTATTCCTCCCTTGGAAGTACACACTGCTTACAGACAGTCAAAAAGGAAAATAAGTAGTTTCAGACAGTCCATAAACGTTTGCATTATTGAACATGAGGGGAAGGAGGCCATGCCCCCGAAAAACACAGGAATTCCCCATCAGCACTACTGAAAAATTTTGTAGAAATAACATACATAACCAGGCAGATCCCCAGAACATTAGATCAGCCCCACTGCTCCCTCAAACCAATCCAAATTACCTCTTCTTCAAACAACTTGTCTTTCTGTCGCAGAATCTTATCGTAGAGGTTCCCTCCTGTAATTACAAGTGAGCGAGAAAGAAAGAAAGGTTCATCTTAGTTAATGGCAGCAGTTGCTCTGCTCAAGTGCTGCTGCAAATACCCAAATTCCCTAAGAGAACTGATCAACCACTACAGCGCTCCTCCAGCACTCTTCACTTAAACTGGTCAGGCACTCACAAAATTAAGTTCTTCTTCCATCTAAGAACTTCACTGGCATATCTAAGCTTAAGCAAAGATGATTCTTTAACACTGCCATCAGTAAGCTAGGCTAGCACTCCCTGCTTTTTTACCTCTAAGTGCTTCTTGGGATATGTAAACACGTATAACCAGCACACCAAAACATGTGACATTGTCCTGCTCAGTTTATATATAAAAAAAAGTTTAAAAAGGGAAAGAAAGTAATTTTAAGGTCAGAGTACTCCCTGAATTTACTGCCTTTCCTTACTCACTGCCCATCTCTGACCTGCCTCTCCTCCATCTGCCCTGTCAAATACACGGATGCAGAAATCACAAAGCCCTGACAACAGCAGCACCACCAGAAGCCTGAAATCAGCAGAAGCTTCAGGGCACCTCACAATTTCAAGACAGCAGACTGAAAATCAAGGAGAGCTAAAAGGAACGACGCTGAGGGCTGCAGGTAGTGAGACTCCCTGTCAGATCAGCATCTAACCAGCAAATCCCAAATCTCTGATCACATCTTCTTGCTATTCCAATTCCAAACTATCATATATTATGTCCTAATAGTAACAGAAGACCAGGACCTTTTCAATTCCCACAGGTATGGTGCAAGACAGCTTTTGGGTGTATGATTCCCACGGGCCTGTCAAGTGGTACGTGTCCACAGCAGGTCACAAGGGCTCCTTTGCCTCCTCGAGGGGCTTATTTTAGACTTCCATGTTAGGAAGATATTTCTAAGTCAGATTCCCTTCACTTAATTTCTTCTCATACAGCTTTGCTATAACTTCTTAACACTTCTTTTCTCTGCTCTATGTTCACATTTGCAAATTATCTACAAATCACTCTTCATATTCAAAACTTAACCAAAATATTAACTTCTGCCTCTTCTTATGAACTTCTTTCCCAGTGATTCAGACTATGCAGGCTTTTTGTCAATTCTCTCCCTCATCTCTGGTTTTTTCCCATCTTTTTTGCAGCTTTTCTGAACCAAAGAGCAGCATGAGAGGTACTACATCACCAAAATCCTACACAAGGAGACAAGTTAGCTCAACTCATGCAACCAACACCCCTATGCGCACATATGAAAATCAAATTAATTTACTATTTATTTTGTCTAATCACATCAAGCCTATAGATGTTATATACAGATAATCCATATATACACATGTTCAGATATAGGTTATTCTCTCTTCTACTGATGTATTTCACACGATATTTCTTCCCAAATCTGTTTCAGATGTATTCACAGAAGGTGTCCCATTGTAAATCCAAGTCTTATGGTATCATGATACACATGGAACTAAAGGCAAATAAATCAATAACTTTGCTTCCTGCTCTGGAAAATAGGGGCAACATTTACTCAAATTTCTAGATCTTCAGAAGAGACATTTTAAACAGTAAAACGTTGGGATTCTGAAAAGTGTCTGATAGTAACTAGTCCAGCCTTACTGTAAGAATTACTCGCAAATTATCTTGTACACTGTAAAAAACGCCACAGAAACAACTATTAATATACTGGCAAAGCCACTAAGCCTAAGACCAGATAAGATTCCCTCTTTCTCACATCCCTTGTTCTCTACCATCAGACATAACCAGGCAATTCAGGCTATATACTCATCTCCTGGTTATTATCCCAAATTAAAACAATTCAGAAACATTAACAAAAATGTGCACAGACGTCAGCTCTAAGCAGCTTCTCTCTGTGCCCTCCAACAAATCTGTAACAGCCTCAAGCGTGTATTCTTTTTAGGGCAGGTAAGTATGGTACAGAGAGTACCCCAAAATGGTGAGATCTTGCACTGGACTCCACCCTGCATAAGGACAAAAAGCACAGAAGCAAAACCATCTTTGGCCAACCTGCCAGCCAGCATGTTTGACGCCTTTCAAAAAGACTTTCCACAACTCTGTTGTGCTCCCCAACCTGTTCCAGTGAAAGCAATATTAGGTGAAAACAAGATGGCAGCCTTTTCCAGCAAAACAGTTTCTGCTGATGAGCTTAACTCAAGCCCTGAACATACACCAGACACGCAGTCAGAGGAGGCGTCCCACTCATCCAAACAGGAGCCACACTGCAGTTCTAGGCAGGTATTGTGTTCCAGCAGTGTTTGCTGTGTATGATCTCCTGTTCCTGCTGTCTAAGAACGCTGCTAGTCAGAACCTCCTATCAGATCTTTCTATTGCTCCCTCCTAGATGGGACTGTTTCCCCTGCAAACTCCAAACACCACCAATGGAGCTGCTCTTGCATGGAATTTTTAAATTTTCTCCACCACCAAAAGGACCCGGTTTGTTGTTCTTTACTTCTAACAGTAAATGTAGAAGCTGAGAGCTGAATACAGGAAAAAGTCCTGATTGCAGTGTGACAGGAGATTTTTGCCAAATAATAAATCTATTTAAGTGACACTACTGAAAAAATAGCCCTGCTGTGTACTGGCAGAGAGGCTTAAGTATTCTCATGGTCTTTTCCCACTGCCCACGTAAAAGAACACAGCAAGCCACACTAGAAGTGCACATTATCAATAACCCACTTCTTCCACTGCCCCAGCCATTCAGAAGACTCATGAAATCATTTGCTGCCTCAACTGCCTGCACTAGCTAGTGGATTTCTTTTTCTGACACCTGAAACACAAATCAGAAGGGTTCTCAATCTCTCCTTCAGAAGCTCCGCAGCAGAATTCACCTCCACTCCTTTGCTCCCCAGAGGATACCCCAGGAATACTCCCTGCAGGTTCTGACCCAGAAACGTGGCAGGTGCCTCTTTGTAAACAGGAGTAGAGATCTCACCATTGCAGTACTCCAGCTCAATCAGCAGCGTGGTGTTATCCATGAAGTGGTTGTAGTATGCTATGATGTTCTCATGCTGCAACAGGGCAAGGATAACGATTTCGTTCAACGCATCACGACGCTCCTTCTCTGACAGCCGGGTCAAGTCCACCTCCTTCCACACTACAAGTGAGTCATCCTGAAACACAAAATCATCTTTTAATTAAAAACACGCTGCTACAGAGAGAACACTATGTGCCTTTATAGCAGGAAATTAAAATTTCAGGAAAGGTGAAAGACTTTCCTGCCCCTTACAGATTTCAGACCAATATTCCTCACAACGTAGGTTTTGGGGTTTGCTCATTAGAAATAGTGATGGTCATCTTTAGCGAAGCCATCTTTCTAGTTGCCCAACAACCACTTTGGAATAAAAAAACAAACCAAAACAAAACCAAAACAACACACCAAGGGAAAGACATGGAGCTTGTTTTATTTCAATAAAAACTACATATACTGTGGGTCAATAAAGGAGAATAGTGTATATCCAATCCTATAACTGTAGGATAATGTACAAGACCATAAACTGTTTCAAACACTCAAAAAAAACGCTAAGGAAAAGAGAAACAGCAGGGAAACCAGGATAAATTTAGTTTGCCCTTGCTAGGCACGCCCACGTTGTCAGCCATGCTATGAGTGACCTGTTAAATGAACAGCTTTCACTTAGAAATGCCCAAGCTGTGACACCTCAGGGTGGCCAGAAAAAAAGAACTTCCGTTGGGAACTAAGTCAAGCCCTTTTCTTTGACAGCTGCTAAAGAACCACAACCACGATTGAACTGTAAGGGATTAAACCATTTGGGAGCAACAGCAGGACTGGCTTTTCAGCCAATGTCCTCTGATTACGTTGAAATGCTGAGCACGTGGGAGAGTTACCTGTATGAGATGCCCCCATGTCCTCTGTGACTGGAACAAAACATAGAAAAATGAGAAGTCTATTAGCGTCAGAAGAGTTTCCACATATCCCTGTGAAACGTCAGGGGACCGAGAGCCTCACGGCGCTCTAACGTGTCAAACCCCAAACCCTGTCCCTTCGCACCGCGCTGCTCCCAGCGCGGCGGCCGGGGCTGCCACCGTGGGGGCTGTCGGTCGCTCGGGGGCTCCTCGGGCACCGGGGGCTCCTCGGGCACCGCGGCCTCCGGCACCGAGCGCGGCCCCCGGGGCCCCTCGCAGCAGCCTCGGGGGCCCCTCCGCGGGGGCGGTGGAGCGGGGCCGCTCTCCCGCCGCCGGGGCGGCCCACCTACCTCGGTGCGGCGGTAAAGGGTGGCCTCGCCGAAGGCGCCGCGGCCCAGGGTGCGGATGGGGATGTAGTGCAGCTCCTCCTGCTCGCCGGGCAAGCCCCCGCCGCC
>VXBA01000726.1:289358-308808 GCA_013399895.1 Serilophus lunatus | reverse complement strand
GCTCCATGTCGGCTCCCGACGGCGACCCGGAACCGCTTCCCGCCGCCGCCGCCGCCGCGACCTCGGCGCTGCCTTCCCTCCCCGGCCCGGCCCGGCCCGGCCCGGCCGCCGAGCGGGCTGGGAGCGCTCGGGACCGCGGCTGCTGCGCTGCCCGGTCAGTCGAGAGCTCGACGTTATTTTCTTACGAAGTTTTAGTAACAAACAACTGTCCGAAGTAACCGATTTATATTACAAAAAAAAGTAATTACTGTTTCTCATTGTACAGATGTTAAATTTTCTTTTTGCGTTAACTGTACTGCGCACAATGTACGTTATTGAAAAATAATTGGCGCAGGGGAGAACACACACGGACAAACAGCACGACACAAAGATCTGCTGGGGAGGCGGGTCACCTGCCGTGGATACACCTTTCACACCACTCCTAAAACCTGCCCGTGTCACTCACGGGTCATGAATTCTCAAAGCTTCGAAAATATTTAAATCTGGAGCTGTAATAACCTCTCTGTCATAAAGAAATGTTAGCAACGTTAATTTTAAATAAGTAATTTTTTTTCTTTGTAGATTAAACACACCGCCATAATTTCAATATTTTGTTTTCAAAGTTAAGCAGTCACAACCATAGGTGGGAAAGTGGAGTTGAATGATGGAGAACATTCACTTCAAGACAGGTGATTCGATGCTTGCAGGAGACATCAGGGAGCTGAAGCACAAATCTCTAAAACTGGTCACGATAAAGACCTGGTAGCTCTTCTTTCACTACCTCAGGAAGATGCTCAGAACATGAAAGGAGCAGGGCTTCTTGCAATGTGATGAGGGTTAAAGAGCTGTTCAGCGTCATATTTATATAGTTGTATATATATACAATTATATATCTATAATATTATATATGCAATTATACTATTTGTAACTTATACAGGAATATTTATTTACTGTGCACTGTAACTATTTCCATAAAAAGATGATGTCCTTATAAGCAGCAAAGACAGCATGTTGGTTTTAGACTAAAGCAGCTTGCAGGAATGGATGAAAAACATTCAGGTACATTCTGCTAAGAAACATTCACTCCATTTCAAGGAGAGTATGTCGCAAAATGCCATCTAACAAAGAAAAATAATTTAAAAAAATATCCAGATGACAAAATCTATGGAGATGGGATTAAGGAATCTGAACACTTGTAGAAAATAAGAATACTAATTGAAAAAGTCAATTGTTAAATTTCCTATTTGAAAAGTAAAGCTATCTTGCCCATTAGTTACTGCAGTATCATACGAATTCTTCCATAAAATGCTCACAGTAGTTGATAAAATCATGTTTAGCTATCCCACAGCATTGCCTTTACTGTGCTTTAAAAAGTAGGCAGAAATTCAGCAAGGTACCCCTAAGAGAAGTAGAAGAGAGAGGCAATGTGCCATTCTGCCTCCTGCAAAATCAGTACTGAAGAATGAATTTGGGTAAGGGTAGGAAAATGGTCATATAAACCAAATCATAGCAAGCATCTACCTTCCTTCAAAGATCTTGTTCATGGCTTTCAGTCAAGGCAGTACATTGATTACAATACCAAGGCAAGAAAAGAGCAGCCCAGACTAAGAAGGAAGAGAAAGCATCTACATGGTTAATTGTAATTAAGAGAACAACACTATGAGAATCCAGTTACATACATAAATACCTTATGTCTGAGGGAATATTGTCCAAACAAAGCATATTTGGGGGAAATAAAAGCCAGAGCAGCTGGTGTGAGTGAGAAAATGCTGGAGGATAAAGCTCTGCAGCAGATCAGACCAGAGATGCAATAGGATATAGCCAGAAAAAACAAGCATGCCCTTCCTCTCGGCTTGCTTTGTCTTTGTGGCAGCTGCAGGAACAGCATCCACCAAGTAACAAACCAGTTCATATCATTAAAATTCCAATGGAACATTTTGGTGCAGTTTAGGCAAAGATCACGTAACACAAACTATTTAAAAACCAAAAGTTGAGAGGAAAGGCACCTTGGGAGTACCACCTCTGGAAGAAAATTAAGTGACAGGAAACCACAAAAGTGAGACAGAGCAATGTGAGAGCATGGTCCTTCTTGGGAGGGGTCACATGCCTCCAAAGGAAGTTAATTCTACATTTACATTTTATTGCAGAAAATGAAATACAAGTCAGATGGGTCCTTCGGGACGCAGCAGCTTTCTCCGAACACGAGCTAAACCAATGATCCTTGTAGCCAAGATGGGATGGACATCTAGAGATTCACAGGTCCTCTGAAAGGCTGTGTCAGCGAGCTGGATGTGCAGAAGCTAATGCATTGAGTTTAAGGTTATAAACCACATGAACCTCTGGTAACAGAAGGAGCAACCAGGAAACTATTACCATTTTGCAGAAAGTTTAAGTCATTTCAGCTGCTGCTGAAACAGCAACTCCTAGCTCTGGCCAATGCAGTAACTTACAGTGCAAAGCAAAACAAGCTTCCTACAAACAGTGCTGAGCAAATACAAGTGTTTTAGTGCTGCCGCAAAAGCTTGGGCTCAGCTGTTTAAAGTTAACAGAAAGGCCCAAGAAAAGCTAACAGGGAAATTTTTCTAAACCTTCTTCTTCTTCCACCCTCCTCAGAGAAAGGTGATCTGCCTCTGGCCTGCTAGAGCCACAATACCACCACCAGCAGTGATTTGGGGAACATCAGAAAAAGCACAAGCCTGACAAATTTTTCAGGTGAAGAAGGTGCAACAGAAAAAAAAAACCACCTGAACTCCTGAAATCCTCACCAGACACAATTTTTTCCCCCTCTGATAGATTTATCCATTTCAGGATTGTGTTTACTCTCACAATAAGCCACCTTCAATGTAAGATAAGCCCATCTCCCAAAGAGTTTGTTCACTAAAGGCACGGCCTTCTCAGGCATCTGGAAGGAAAGTACAGGAGAGGGACACAACTAAGGATGTGAGACAGAAATATATCACATGAACTGGTGGGGGTAAAGAAGCCATGCTACTTTCCCAAACCTCTGCCTTAGGACCCAGTGAAATGCACAGGCAGGAATCCCCTCATGATCTTGACAACCAGATGCCATATTTTGACTCAAATGTCTCTGATCCGCCAGTTAGGAGGCAAAAAAGATGTTGTATGCTTGGATTACTCCTCACATACCTGAGCAGCTTGTTAAAAATGAGCAACAGTGTGTAAAATGCTCGTTCCCTCACACATCCACGCAAACAGCAGCTGCAGCAGGCATTCTTTACAGGGTGCAGCCTACACTGGCAGAGCAGGAGGGGGAATACATGAAGATATACCTTACTTAGGAATGCTCACGTGCTGTGTTAAGTACTGTGATAATTAAATCGTTAGTCACATTGACAAGTGGGTGGAAGAGGCTGGAACGTCTGATGCAGTTTGCTACAGGCAATTATAGATTCACCAGGGATGCATCTGTCACAGAGATGGGCTTAGACCCAAGTATCTGCAACAGCTCAACTTTAGCCCATTTCCCAGAAGTGAAATGGAACGAAGACACCAGCTCTGCATCTGTAGTGCTGTAGAACAGCCCAGACTCACCACCAACCTACCGCATGAGAGCAGCTGTGCGATTTCACATACTCAAATATTCATCCAGGAAAGAACTTGCAGAGGCTAATCCTTATCCAGAGATCTGGGAATTTCCCTTCTTGCAATTCTCCCTGATAATACTAATTAGTTACACAGCATTTACGTGCCCCCAGTCCTGTTATGTGGCATATCTCACTTGACTACTGCATGACTAAAGGGTCGGCAGAGGAGATCTGACAGCAGGCACCTCAGTAAATATGTAACTGCTCTCTTTGGTACCTGCCACTCACATACTCAAACTCAAACTCATCTTTGCAAAAATTTAAAATTTCCTCTAGAGTACAAAACTGAAAATTACTTGCATTTGTCTTAATGAATAAAATTTATTTGGAAGCTGATGGTGAAAAACTGGATCTTGTACTCTAAAGCACCACCCCTGTTTCACTATCAGCCTCATAATTCCTCTACACAGAGAGAATAATTAGGGAGGGGGAGAGGCAAAAAATGGCAATCTGCAGTAGGAGACCTTGCTTGCTGTGTTGGCCCCACTCCACAGGGAAGCCTGTAAACCCTTTCCAAGTCTGGAATTTTCAAATTCTTTGGGAATCAACTATTGCTGAGAAACCCAAAGGCTCGTGGGGAGTCTTATGTACTTGCTGTGGGGAGTCTTATGTACTTGCTGCTTCCTGCTACCAATCAGCTTGCAGGAAACAGTAATCTGCAGGAACACATACAAAGAGGACAAGATTCACAGCAACAAGGTGAGGTGAGTTGTTTTTCCCCAAAGAAATTTTATTTGAGAAAATTGACAAAAATCTCCCAACCAATCATTAGAGGCAAATCCACATCTGCTCCCCAGTAACCATACCAGTACAGTGAAGATACAAACACAACACCAGAACCATGACAGTGTAACAGACACCTGGGGAACTTAAGGCCTCACCACCATTTTTAAGATCTCTGTACTCAGATGAGGATGGGAAGAGGATATCAAAACAGACTGGAAATGTCCCTTTCTTGTAACGTCTCTTCAAGTTATATAAAAACAAAACCAAAACCTTAACAGATCTACAGGCTTCAAACTGTAGGACCTAAAACTACCCTCAAATTACTTCTGTAATTCAGTCCTGTGGCATGACTGCTGTTCTGCACTGTAACAGCTTTCAAAAACATACAAAGAAGTGGATGCAAGTGCAGAGGAGCAGACTGACGTTTCTAATACGGCTTTACCAAAAACCAAACAAATTAAAAGCAATATAAGCGCTTGCCAGTGGAAATCACAACTCCAGGGACTTGGCAATGGCAAAGAGGAGGACAAATACTAATGTATTTAGATGGCAGGAGGTCATCTTTATACCCTCTTTCCCATTGCCTCACCCTGGACAATCGTTTCCCTCCTAGCAACAGATCAGACTCATGTCAGAAACTGTAAAACTGTTTTTTTGAAAATGCTAGGCTGGGCCCAGGGCCACAACAACCCCTTCTGCTAAGTGTCTAGACACAGGACACCAGAATGCTGTGCTGCTGAACCATGTGCTTTGGAGGAATGCAGAGAAGGTGCAAGAATTTTAATCACTGCCTAAAAACTGCAGCAGGTCAAACCCAGGAAGTTAACCTGTCTGTTTTTTCCCAGCCTGGCTTATTTAACATCATGCCATCTGGACGGCTGAGAAATGCTGAGAAGCTGCTGGCTCTTGCTGTCTAGTACCATGTAAGAGAATAACAGTTCTGTTGAGGGTACAGTTCAGACTTTTTTAGAGTGTATCCACATTCTTTCAACTCCTCTGCTAACCTGCCAGAGCAAGTCTGTACCCTCAGACCTCAACGGAGGGTACAGGCCCTCATGCTTCATATGAGCATCAGCTCACCTTGCTTTAAGGTCTCGGAAAATGAGATTCAGCCAGCTGCCTGGATAGATGAGAAGTCTCCTGCCCAATTAAGACCAAATTTCCTAGCATGACATGCTCCCATTTGCTCTCTGACTGTATCTGACTGAAGCCTCCTAGCTGCACAAAGGGCTGCTCCTGATCAAATCTTTCAAGAAAGATGCTGCATCATTTCAAAACAAGAGAGACAAATTCAAGACAAACGTGGGACAAGGCCGGGACCAAGGCTGTTTATTTGAGCAAAGCAAGCTTCTTTCCAAGCTCAAGCATGTTCTCAAGCCCTCTTTCCAAGGCTCCCCTTCCTCCAGACTGAACCACCGTATGCTCAAGTGCCCTGACCTGTCAGCACAAAGACACCAGCTCCCACAGGGAGAAACACAGAGGTCCACGACAGAGACCAAACCTTGGATGACCCCCTAACCTCAGGCCCTGCTGGAATCATAGATCCCATTGGCTTGCACTCATCTCCATTTGCACAAGGTTTAGACCCCAGCTGGTCTAAAAAAGGGAATCCCCTGCTCTGGCCTGGTGCTAGCTCCATGGCACCTGAAGAGTGCAGCAGGGTCAAGTGGCTCTGAGTAACACTGCAGTCACAGACAGATGGGAGACATCATCAAGCCATGATTATTAAAGGAGAACAGACAGCGCAAAAAACTTGCTGCAGCTGTCATGGAAACATTTTTTTTATTTAATCGCTGTCCCAGGAATACCCAAACCCATCACGACCTCCCCCACCCTCAACATCCAACAGGATTTCACAAGTCCCCCATTGCCTCCAATGTTTAGGCTCCCCTCCCCCTCTGGGGTCCAAGTTCCTCCAGAAAAGCTCCAGTCAGTGGGTATCATCTGTGAGATGGCTTCGGGGGACCATGGCTAGGTCCCAGTGGTGTCCAGCTGGGTCTGAGAGGAGGGGGAGGAGGATTTGCTCCTTTACTCAATCAGCTTCTTGGCCTTGAAGAAGCGACGCAGATAAAAAACCTGCCAGGTGGCCAGTCCAATGAGACAACACATGGAGAAAATGCTGAAGTACAGAACTCTGGTGTTTGTCGACTCTGAAACAGACAACAAACCATTGCATGGGAGTCTGACATCACAGGATGTCCCCCAAGATGGCAAAGTTCCCAGGAATTCTTCTCCTCCCCCACACAAAACTTCGAAGGCAAGACAGCATACAGCACAAAGGCAAGGTCACCTGAGAACCAGCAGTACTTGAGAGTAAAAGCAAACAGAAGGATAATGAGAGGGAACAAGGTGAAGCTGTGGCTAACGGGCGACATTAAATGGTACAGAATAATTCACATTAGGAACAAAGACAGAAAGAAATGACTTCTAGAGATGGAACACACAAGACTCAGTGACTGCTTTGGGTTTCCCTTACTAGGAACATTCAGAGACCACTATAATTGCTTGATCTCCAAATGATGCCCTAGTAACACGTGTAGCAGAAATAAGAGGTCTTAAGAGCTCCAGCCCTCTGAAGAGGCACACAGTCTCTCACCATTCGTGTCCCTCATCTCCTCTTCTCTTTTCTTCATGTAGGCAAAGTCGTTAACGATGGACTCTGAAAGATCTTCCAGGCGTCTCAATTCTACTTCCAGAGGCTTCAACTTCTCCACTTTAGCGATCTGGAAAACAAGAATCAAATCACTGAGCCAAAACCAAAAGCTCCCACATGGGTTTTTACTGCCAGTTTGAACCACTCCTCCCCACATACTACAGATCTGGGGCATCCTTCCCCTCAGGAAATACCTCTACAAGCCTGAAACTACCACTGCATAAAACACTACCACTTCTCCCACCTGTTCTCTTAAACACACTTTCCTACTACCCCTCCTACACAACAGAGGAGCACAGCATGCATACAAGCACATTTCTTCCTTATTCGGCCTAATGTTAGCTTATTCACAGTTGGCTTCTGAGGAGTGGGTAGACGAGTTTGCCACATGACTAAACCTCTAGTGAATTTAAGTCATGGACTGAGATACAGGTGATTAACTTACATACGCATACGATGTTGTTCCATAGGCACAGAGGGTATCAGCACTAAGATTAGCTTTGCTCACTGTTGCCACACGTCCCAGAAAGCCCAGGCAGCCCGATTCCCAGTAACAGCGGTCCGATTACCCCGCAAGAGCTCGGGGCTTTTGCCCCTCGGGCTGAAGCTCCAGGGCAGCCCCTGCTCCCGGCGGGGACCCGCGGGCCCCGAGCGCCGCGCCCGCCGAGCGCCGCCAGGGGGCGCTGCCGGGCCGCGGCTCCCCCCGGGAACAAGGGCCTCCCCCAGGAGCGCCGGGCCGGGGAGACACGGCCGCGGGGCACAGCACCCAACCCCACCGTCCCACCGCCACACCTCGGCATCCGGGAACAAGGACACACGTACAAAATCGATTAGAAAGCTCAGCGGCAACTATTTAAGTTGAACGTGTAAACACGTGTCCCTGCCCGGTCCTGGCTGTAACCTGACACAGACGCGTTACGTAAAACCTGTGGCACAAGGTCACTCCGAGGAAGCTAACTCCAATTCCTGCCGCTGCTACAGTGTAGTGTTTAGGTAGCCCTGGTCCTTGCACAGAATTTGTCACTACTACCAACAAATGACTGGCGTTTGCAATAAGCTGTGTCCCTGAGTAGTGCAACAGAGAGATGCGCTACAGAAAACTACAAAACCACACAAAGCACCTGCAGCTCACCAGCAGTCTCAGGGCCATGAAGAATTACTCAGATATAAGCTGTGGGACACCATCCCTCAGTGGTCTGTGCTGACAAGGACGCAACAGGGCACCCAACACACAAGCACCTCCAAAACCCCACTTCCAGAGGCAGCGGCCTGGGTGTCAGAACCCAGCTGAAGAGATGCTCACAACCAGCCCAATCAATGCCAGCTGATCAGCCATTCCACTGAAGGGTCTTCAAATGGCACGTGTATCCTGGCAAGCAGCAAGTCATCAAAAATCATCTGAGGATTTTTATGCTGAGGCGAGCTGTGTATTAGAGCTCTGCCAGCACAGCAGTGACAATTCAGAGTGGGTTTGTGAGGGGGGGTAGGAAGCAGTAGGTCAAACCCCGACCGCTTCCTCACCAATAGGTTGTAATGACAAAACCTGTGACCTGCACACATACCTGCCAGCAGAGCTTTGCTGAAAAACTAGTGCTTGTGTGCATGTGTGCTTATGGCCCAGACTGCTGACACAGCTGGAGCAACAGGTCTGCAACACACACGAGGTATTGGGCAGCTCTACTGACAAGCTAGCCTGGCACTGACCAGCTCCATTATGCTCCCTGAGGGCTCATCCACAGAAGGCTACAGGGGTTCCACTCGGAAAAACCAAGGTTTGTATGCTCCATCCTGCATCCCTTCAGCTGCTCTTAGTAGGTGTAGCTATAGAACATTCCAGTGCCTACTTCTAGTCCTGCCTGTACTCCAAGACATATATCCTGAATCACAAAATCAATTAGATTGGAAAAGACCTCTGAGCTCTTCGAGTCCAACCTATGACCTAACACCACCATGTCAACTAGACCATGGCACTAAATGCCATTTCCAGTCTTTCCTTAAACACTTCCAGGGATGGTGACTCCACCACCACTCTGGGCAGTCCTGCCAACCTCTTTCATCCCTAATAAAGCCAAAATGCACAGCTGCTCCAAGGGATTTTGCTAAAAGCCCGTCAAGGATCTGTGATGGTGGAACATAATCATCCTAGTAGGAACACGTGGTCCACTAGAACTAGAAATGAGACAACTACTCCAATGAACTTCCGAAGGGTCATTCAAAGATTTGTTGAAGTCCTACTCTCTTCTTAGCATAGAAGGAAATACAATATAGCCAAGAATTGACAAGGAACAGTTGATGTGGAACAGAACCCAGATCAAAAAGCATTCTTAGTGCTCTCAGAAATCTTTTCACTTTCCCTATCTTCATTTCTAAGACATGACATTGGAGTTAGATTTTCTAACCCAAGTCACTTTGCTCACTTGCTTTTCTCCAAGAATGTCTGGATCTACGAAAGCTTATAAAGCCAGACTTGGACACCACCCTTCCTCTCACTGCGTACATCCATGTGCAGGCAGGACAGTATCAGTGACCCTCATTCAGCTCCCTGAATCAAGTCTCCTTGCAGCAACTCAACATGTGGAACTGGGGGTACAACGGGTCACTGGTGCCCAACAGCAGATGAATGTCACAAGCAAAAGCCTCAAAAAGGCTGCAGTTCCAGGAGAGAAACCCGAGCAACAGTCCCTTCCCTTGAGGCCTTACAGCAACCTCTCAAATCAAAACTCACAAATACTACAGCAACCTGGGAAGAGAGAGGATGGAAAAAAGAAAACATCTATAGCAGCTGTACAAACAGTAAATGAGTTTGAGTCCTTTGCAGACATGCTACTCAACAAGGCTCAACACTGTCTGCCACTATGAGAGGTCCTCATATGTCAAGGATGCTTGCCAGGGCTGCCAAAATCTGCATTTGGTATCGTGTGGGACTGCAAGTCTAAATTCTTCTTTTCCTGTATTTGTCCAAGGAACTTTTCCATCAATCCAAGTACCTTGATGAGCATAATGGATACATTTTTCCAAGATAGTTTTATCAGTACAACCAGTGAGGATGTAGATACATGGGCGTAAGAGAACCTTTCAGCATAGGGTTCTTCTAGGTAGCACTACGGTGATTAACTCTAGAGTATGCTGTGGGGTGGTATTTAAAGGGATTCTGTAAATGTAGCCAACGTAATCCTCCCAGTTGCACTCTCGGGGATTCCTCAGTTGCAATCCTTCAGCAGCTAGTTGACAGACAGCTGGCCCAATGACTGCTCCATTCTTCCCTGAACCTATTTTTTGTGCAGGATGTCCTCCAGAATGATTTAAATAATGATTGCTCTGCTTTTCCCTGACCCCAAGCTCTTTCTTACTCTTCACACTGGATGTGCTCTCAACTGACTCAAGCCACACAGGACCAGAGAGCCCGAAGTTCAAAAAGATATAAAAACACCAGCATGAACATCTCAGAAATTTGTTCTTTTTCTAATTGGCACCATGCACAGCCTCCTCTGCTACCCACTCTCCTCCCTAAGGCATCTCCCAGGCTCTTGTACGCAGTGGACACAGCACTCATTTGTGGGAATCTTTCTTCACCAACAATTCTCATTGTCTCAGACACAGGCTCTGTACTGGGGGCAGACTGATCCTAAATTCTAGTGATCCAAAAGCATGGCACCTGCCACCAAAATTAAGCATCCAAACCAGCCAGGACTGTGTTAGCCACAAAACAACTGCTATTCTACACAGCTGCCTCTTGGGTCTAACAAGCCTTCGTCCTCCTAAGGTGGAAATGTTTGTAATGTCACGCCTTCAAACCAAATATCCATTACACAGCAGCTACTACTCTGCCAAACACCTTTATATTGATACACTGTCAGTTCTTAGAAATATGCAAGTGTTTCAGGCCTGCTGAGCCAGTACATCTTAGAGTCAGGAAGGTAAGAACAACAACATCACAGCCTGATCTTTAAGAGGATCTGACCTTAACCTAAAATGCCCTCTGCTGCTAGGGCTGCACAAACATCACCTCTCAGTCTCTTGTTGCCTCTAATGCCTATGTCCAGAAGCTGGGTCACACTGTCCTAGCAAAGAAATTCACACATTAGGATCCAGTTCCCAGAGTACAGAATTAATTCTAGTTGATGTTTGTCTTTTATTTCCCTCCCATAACACACAAAGCCTCACTGCAATTGTAGGCTGCAGACGGTCTTTCATCACCGCCGGGAAAACAGCTTCCCATTATGAGCCCCAGATCTACAAATGGTATCACGTGAGTGCTGGGAAAGGGGAGCCTGCAGTGCAGGCTGCCAGGGGACATACCTCCTCGTAGTTCTTTGCTTCAACACCATGCTTCATATCCAGAGTCACGAGCTGGTCCGGCATCCTCCCTGTTCCTGGAAGCATAATGAAAGGATTCCTTGTGCAAAACATTCAGCCTGCCAGGAAGTCACCAGCTCTTCCCACCACGGAGGAAGAACTCACAACATCCCTCCCCTCCCTTCATGTCTGCAGCTAACTGCGGAGGCAGCATAGTCCAGCCTAAAAATACAGAGACTTCACAATAAATCCTGGCTGAAGGAAGCCTTCCAAAGATTATGAGAACAAACTGTAACTAAAAGCACTGAGTGTGTACAGGATGCAAATCACTGTAAGAACTGCAGAGGACTACAACATGAACAGCAGCTGCCATGAGACAGCCTAGTGAAAGACAAGTCACTGGAGGGACAAATATTCAATTGGGAAGCTCACATTCCCCCTAACAGGAAGCGAACCAACAACTTGTCTAAGTTACTGGGGTTGTAGGTGACTTTACATTAAAAGGAGCAGAACATAAACGGCTCTAATTGAGAAATACGGCATATGGGGACTACTGATCTTCACACGCTGGAGTATCTGCAGAAACCAAAGAAATCCCTTTATCAACCATCTCAGACACCTGAGACTCACACTGCTAATGCAAACCCCAAGGCAGCAAGAGGCTTCTGAAGGTGGGAAAGCACTACTTCAGAGAACTGCCAGCTGGAGCCACTCAAATGGCACATAAGGCTGCAGCCAACAGCACAGCAGCTATCTTCCAAGGCTGTAGCCCCCAAGCTAGGGACACCTATGGCTTATAACTTCTCTTAACTGCTATGAACTGTCACATCTGAGAACACTCAGAGGAAAAAATATATATATATGTAGGACAGGCATATCAGATACTCTAAAAAATGCATCATGTCAGCTGATCTGAGTATCATACTCTACTATACCACCATTGAGAAAACGTCTGTACATAACACACTCCTAAATCCCAGCATGTTGGGGCATATAGTTGTCCCCAGGTGGCTTCCATCGAAGTACAATGTCTGAATTTACTTTAACTATGAATTTCAGAGTCTTTATCTAGGAGTATGTCCAATACTCACACTTTGTTTCAGAAGTTTGCCAGGTGGACATTCCCTCAGTCCACAAACAAATTCAATGTACAGGTTATGCTGAGTCACTCCTGTTGGATACTGGAAGATACTTAGTACTCCAGATCTTTGATACAACATCCTCAAATTTTTTCTTTACCCACTCACTGAACAGCTCTTCAACACCACAGCAGAATCACCTCCACCTTCTACTCCTAGCAGAATAATTAATAACCTACTGATAAGATGGTGCAATTCAACTAAAACTGTTCCTTAAATTTCCTGTTGGGAATGCACTATACGTAAGAGTCCAAACAATTAATTAGGATTAGAATGGAATTTTTTTGTTTTCTTATAAAAGACTGGTCTTTCTGTAAAAAGAAACAAAAACAAAAATTAAATTCCCAGAATGTTCTTTAATAGAGAGGCTGTATACAACCATCCTGCGGTCCTTTCTCCAACCACAAGTTTTGACCACTTAGGCCACACATGTACCAGCACGTGTGGAGACTGGCAGCCAACAGTGGCTGCAGAAGAAAATTCAAAGCACACTGTTCACTGAGAGGTTTTTTAATGTTGCTTAAATTATGGCAGCTTGGGTGGAGAGCTGGAGCTTGCAGGAAGAGATGAGAAAGATGAAAAGGCCAGTGAAAAGAAGAACAGAACTGGAAGAATTAATTTGTTAGGCTGGAAGGGAGAGCTGCCAAGAGGCAGGAAGAAACCAGAAATGCTAAAGCTGCTGGGCGCCAAGGGGTGGACAGGAGACATCTTGCAAGAGGTTAACATTGTCAGGAATTGGCCTGGAAAAAACTCAAGCTGCTCTTCTACAAGTTTACTGAGCCCAAGTCTCTAGGCAGTTCTCTTCATGCTCACTGGATCCTCAGTAACTCCCTGCATCTCCTGCAGCCAGGGCAGGCTGGATCAGCAGCAAAGAGAAAAGCAGTCAAGACTCAGAGATTTTGAACTAAACTGATACCTACCATCCCCATTTCTTCAAAAGGTCATCATCTCACATGAGCACAGAACTGTTTCCTGAGAGATCAGGGGAGCTCTTAATTTGCAAAGTCGGTGGAAAAGCAGGACGCATGAACTGTGTGTCAAAAAATTTCCCCACACCAATTCCAGAAAAAAGGATGCCTGGCAGTCTCAAGAAAGTTTAGGAAAAGAGGGATTACAGAAGAACAGTCTTAAAGATTAGCGCAGAGAAAGAGCCCTAGAGGGGAGAAGGCAGTGAAGTCAGGCTGTTCATCTCAGATATTAGCATAGAGTGGGAGAGTACATCTGCCTGGGAACAGAGCATTGGTCAGGAAGGCAGGACCATTCCACCCTGGAGAAGAGTAAAAAGCTCGTCATGCAACAACCACAGCTCCAAGAAGCACCTAAGGTGGACCTCTCAAACAGTATCTCCTTCTCACTTCCTCTTCCTCATTTCTGTGGTTAAGGATTGAGAAATCCCAGTTGCTGAGACCTCTCAGGTCTCAACGGCTCTGGGTTTCCTCTACCAACAGTTTGTCTCTTCAGTGCTCCAACAACATCCTCCTCAGCTGCCACCTTACAAGCCCCGACCACTTACTTGACAAGACTGTGAAAAAAACTCCATGCTTTGAAGAGAAACATGGGGATTAAACAGCACTTGGTCAGTTTCCCCATTCCCATGCTGACCTTATAGAGGAAATAAGGCATTTCCTTGGTTACTTAAAAAGTACCTTAACCAAGTCCTGCAGATGACCAAGCCTCACAGTGCCACCTCCTTTACTTTAATACTTCCTTAATTTCGGCACAGAAATGGGAAACCTGGAGGTACTCCCCATGCAGTATCTCTCCTTTGCAAGGAATGTGAGGCATCTGGGTCCAAAGAGCAAGTTGGCAAGCTGGCAGCTTGAACGCCCTAAAGAGGAAGTCTCCAGAAGAGGTTCCAGCGGGTCAATGAAGAGCTCTAGATTTTGGCACCTCAGTAGGGTAGTATCTGCACTTTTATTTTTTCCTCATCAGTATTGAAAGCTTTAAAACAAACCTGCAACTATAGAGTCAAGGAACAAACATTTGCTACAAGCAAAAAAGTTGTAAGGGGCTCAGTCCAGGCAAGAAACCATCACTCACAAGCACCAAACTAAGAGTCTAGACACAACTAAAGAAAGAAGCCTTTCCCACCTCGGTGTGCGATCACATGGAAGCTATGAAAGGACCTGCAGGACTGTCTGGAGACTTCTCAAATACCCAGGTGTTGTAAATAGCAAGACTGACTCCCAGATGAGTCACTAGTGCCTGCATGTCTCAACCCGTTAAGGAACATTTGGAAGTCCTACCTCTGCAGTAAAATAAAAGCATAATCCTGGGGTCACCATTTTATCTGTAAAATACTACTGAAGAGGCGTTACAAGCCAGATCCCTCCCAATCCAAGCAAAGAACATAGACTTCTGTCTCTGAAAAGTTCTCCTCAATTTGCAAACTATTTGCATCTTATATGGAGAACTGGGTCGGAGGAGCAGAACTCTGACAGTGACCATAAAAGATGTAGCACCTACTACGCACACTCACACCACCACAGATGAGACTACATGTTGGCCAATTTCAGCACGCCTGTCCTGAAGTAAGTGCAGCCACCCAAAGCAGCACGTGCGTCACACTCACAGGAAACGAGCCTGAGCACTTGTTAGGCAACCATCCTTGCAGCACAAATGCAAGGCTGACGTCCTGGTCATTTCCCCTTCCCCTTACTGACCACCTGTGGATGCAAACCAAGGCCACATTCCCTATAGACACAGCCAAATCCCAGAAAATGGTTGTCAGGATAGCTGCCAAGTACACATTGCGGAGAAATCCACAGACATCACATTCTACCAAATGGGGAGGGATGGCCAGTTGGGGTAAAAGACAGCTCCTGCTCTGTCTTGACTCGACTGCCAGATGGAGAAAGGCATGAAACTGGCAAAAGAAGTGTGGTAACTCCTGTCAGAGGAACACCTGATTCCTCTTTCAGAGAAAACCTAAGCACCCTACACGACAGCCACAGAGAATTGCTTAACTTCAAATGCAACACTGACAGCAGATACCCCACCGTGAGACCATCCACAACCTCCTGAAGATCGGCTTTAATAGTGGATCACACTCAGGATCACTTTGTCTGTATCTTTAATCTGCTTTATCTGCACAAACTTGATGAGAAGCCAGAAGCAGCCAGCAGATCTTTCACTTACCCACTGGAAGCTTGCTCTCAAAGCAGGCCTCAAACATATCATAGTCTTCAGTGGTGAAGGCAAACTTGCCCTTAGTAGCATCTTCCTTGGCATACAGGATGTGCCCAGCTGAGTCAGTTATCTGTAAGAGAGACAATGAGGGTAAGAAACACAGTACTTCGCTGCCATGAGGTCATGCTGCCTGTGTGGGAAGAGTAACCCTAGCCACCCCTTTGGATCTGCTGCTTTCTCCTTTCAACAGTTTCCCTGCTTCATGACTACATCAATTCCTTCCCTTCTAATCCCTGCTCCAGAAGATAACAGTCAGAGTGATTCTAAAGTAATTACTGACTCTTAGATTTAAAAAACCCAAACCAACAACTACCACCAACAAAATTACCACCAAAAAAGCAATCAACCAACCAACTAAAAAAAAAATCCCCAAACTGAAAACCACATGAATTCTTCTTCCTCCTATAAACCATAAATGGAGACTACATGTAGGAACTCCAGGTGAACCAAACTGTTATTCATTCCCTTCATTTTGCAAGCATAATCCATGAATTTCCATAGCAACAGAGATATGAAGAAGCTGCATGGGACAAAAAAAACTCATCCCCCAGAAGATGAAATGGAGAAGGGTACATCTATTCCTCTAGACATGAATCATGAGTGTGTCCCTGAGTTATACAAGGTTTGGGTGCCAAGATCCATAAAAGCGGCCACTTCAGAGGACAATTCAGACTACACAGACAGAATAATGACTGCTTTGCACTAAGCCTACAAAACTACTAAGAACAGGCAAAAACTGTGGAAGGTCTAGAGAAATGCTTCAACAAAGAGTATAAAAAAAGAACACACATATCAGGACACAAACTTGAGAATAAGTATGCTCAGTTAAAAGCTCCATCCAGTTGAAACACTCTGACCATGGAGAGGGGTGAAAAAACCTGGAGATGTTACAATACAGCATAAAAATCAATGGTGTGTGTGTATTCCACTGGAATGCCTCCCATTCTCCCTCACTAGGTATGTCTGAAAAGGCACAGGCGCTAAAGTTACTAAGGGTCTTTGAATGTCTTAGAGATGAAGAGACTTGGGAATAATTTTAAAGGTATGCAAGACAAAAGTACACAAAATCACTTGTGGTATGGGAAAGGTAAGTCAGAAATTCTACTTTACTCCATCTTACGACAGAAGAACAGCCTTGTTTCCCTGTACAAAGGCCATGCAAAAGGACTACGCACCCACTGTTATTCCCAGGAAACACTCTCTATTCTTACTAGAACACCTAATTAACTCTCTGTCATGGGATACCACTGATGCCAGCAGCCTCCTGGACTTTTATGGAAGTGTGGACCTTCTCATGGACAATGAAAGTTGCTGCATTAGGCAGGAAAACCAAGAAAGTCTAAAATCATCATGCCTCATGGTATAAACCATAGCAGGCAAAGCTTTAAGAACAAGCTTCCTCCACATAACAGATTATCCCACAGTTGTCTGTCAAGGGATTTGTTGCAGCTGCCCCTGCACCATATGTTGTCCTCATCTGAGAACAACAAGGAGCACTGTCACCCTGCTCAGAGCTCTACCTGTTTCCAAGCAGACGAACGCACGCCTGCAGTGTCAGGCACAGGCAGCTGTGCTGCCATCCCCCTGCCACAAGCCACCAGACAACAGCCACCTCCTGTCTGGAAGCCACCAGGCTACTGGGAGGCACTGGGCCAAAGTGAGCAGGCCCTGCTGGAGTACAGGACTGTCCACATCTGACCATGCAGACACAGCAGAAAAGCCTGCGTTTTGGCCACCATATGGCACACACGGTTTAGTGGAACGGTTCCAATTAACCGAGATGCCTCATCAGCACGACTCCACACACCGCACGCTGGGCTCTCCATCCCAAGTGCTCAGAACACCATAGCTCTCACATGTCCCTGATTATCTCGAACACTATTCCCTTAGGGCTTTGTAGACACCTGAGCTAATCTTCAGCTAGAAAATGTTCTGCAGCTTGATCCAATTTTGCCCTTTGCAGCTCATGAACAGGATTCTGGACAGCAAAAGCTCTGCTATCCGCTTTCATCAAAACTGAATAGCATTACCCGAACCAGCCAAATGCACTGCCCATTCAGCCAGGCGTGTGGGGGCGGGAGAAGCTGCTAATAGCTCAGTCAGAAGCCTTATGGGGGAGTCGATCTGAAAGGGATTTTTCATGCTACTCTAACGTTATTTACGGTAACGCTGTCCCCTACAGACAGGGCATTGTTCGCTCCTGACAAACAGCCCGGCGGTTCCCCCAAGCACCGGCCCCACAACGGGGCAGAGGCACGTGGCGGGGCCCTGGCACAGCCCGCTGGCACAGCCCGCTGGCACAGCCCGCGGGGCCCTCGGAACACAGGGGGCCACTGTCGGCGCTGGGGTATCCCACGCGCAAAACTCAGCTCCCCGGCAGGAACCCGACTGAGCCCGGACAGAATTAACCACCAACCAATCCAGGGGGACAAAGGGCATCCAGTCCAGAAGGAGAGAGACAGCCCGCAGACATGATGTCCTAAAGTAACCTTTCCCACACAGATCAAAGAGAAAGCAGGCACCTAGCAGAGGGGTTTCAGCACTTGTGACAGACCCAGCATGCTGGGAGGCCACAGCACACCTCAACAATAAGAAGGAAAGCAAGAATTGCTAACTTTTTGTTTATCCTTTGTAGCTTTTCAAACTAACATATTTTATTTTACAGTTAGAACAAAACAAAACTCCCATGAGCAGTACTACCTGGATACCAGCTTCATCAGCAAAGCCAGACTAACACCCAAATGTGGGATTCATTGCTTCACCACCATCTCATTAGACAAGTCCTCTGTCAAAAAGTGAGTTCTGAAAGAGACTTTGGGCAACCTGGATTATCAGGAGGCTTGGTCACCAAACAGTAAGAGACAAACGGGAGCACAGAACTCCAGCTGAAATACATGTGCCTTAACAGGCATTAACGCTGCTCACCTCTGCCTGTGCAGACAAGGTTTCTCTTACAAATGATGCAAGAACAACGAAATAACATTTTTAAAGAAGCAAAACTCCAGGAAACAGTCATGACCAAGCACGACTACCAATAACCCAAGGCCTTCAGGTATCAGCAGGCAGATGCTGGAGAGGCAACAACTTGATTTCAGGAGACCTAAAACACTCATTGACACCGAGTTCAAAGTTCTCCTGAGCACACCATTCTGTTCCTGTTTGCATGCTTACTTTTGAAACCTTTAGGATGTAGACAAAAATAAAAAAGCTGTTATGAACTGACTACATAGCAACAGACCCTACTCAAATAGGTGGGAATTTCGAACAAAGCCTAGGGAAGGCAAACTGTGGGCAAAACTAAAGTGAAGCTCTTGAAATTTTCCCAGGAGGTTGTCACACAGGTGCATTAGTTACGTATATTCTGCCAAATATGTACTCCCTTAAGATCCTTCAGGATCATTTTCTTCCTTGCAGCAAACACCTGCCTCCTTAAAATCCATGCGACACAGCAAGAAGACGATAGCCATTCAGGGCACCAAAGCGTGGTTTCTCAGCCCCCATATCCCATTGTGCCAGGATCCCGCTGGGCCAGGCCCTACGAGGGGAGGGAGCCCTGGGAAAGCCACGTCACCACAACACTCTCCTGCTCGCACGGTGCCAGCAGCCCCAGCACAGCGTTACCGCGGCGGCCCGTCCCGCCACACGGCGGATAATCCGCACCGGGGGCGGATCATACGGCAGCGGGCTGCAGGGGACGGGGCGACGACACCTTTGGGGAGAAAAAGCCCGCATTTGGCTCAGGCCAAAACGCCGCGCCGGTGCCTCGCTGCCCAACCCGCGGGGCTCCGGGCGGGCCGGCGGCCCCTCGCACAGGGCAGGGCAGGGCCGGGCCGGGCCGGGCCGGGCGGCCGCCAGCCCCCGCG
>VXBA01000726.1:278061-289082 GCA_013399895.1 Serilophus lunatus | reverse complement strand
CGTGACCGCCGCCGCCGCCGCTGCGTCACCGCGGGGCGGGGCCGGGACGGGGCAGTGAGGAACCGGGACCCGGGGATTTGGGATAGGGGGATAAGGGACGGGAACCGGGAGATGCGGGCCAGGAACTGGGGGATGCGGGGCTGGGTCCGCCGTGCGGGCGGGAGCATGGGCCCTCCTGACCCACCTGCTCCAGGTGCGGGGTGCCGGGAGTAGGGACTGGAGCGTGTCCCTTCGAGTGGGCTATTGAATTGTGAAACAAGTGAAGTTAAGCCTGTAATAACGGATGGTAATGAGTAATAATGATTTCGATCGTTAAACATCTGGAAAATTAGAACAAGATCAAACCGTACTCTGGGGCAGGAGTGCACTGAGGATGGACAAGCAGTCTGAGTTTGCCCAAGACTGCCTTATGGCAGGACTCCTTCATTGGAAGAGGCACTTGTATATTTTATGAGGTTTTTAATTCCCGCGTAGTTTTCATCTTCAGCCAAGAAAGTTTTATCAGATGTCTCGCTTCTTTGCATCAGCACCTTACAAATACCATTTGATAGGAGTAGAATTGTCCAAGTGTTTCTGACAGCAAATAAAATTCTGATGATTTCTGAAGACATTCAGAGCATTATATTTTTTCTCTTGTTTTCCAGCATATGTTCAGATCTACTTTGTCCTTTTTTCCCCTCTTGGTATATTTTACTCTTGAGGAACACAACGTTTGGTAACCCGCTGACCAGCCTCGGGCTGCTGCTTCCCCTGGCCCCACACCAGCAGCTCCTCTCCGTTCTCAGCCTCCCTTCCTGGGGGTGGAGCTGCTGGGGAGAACGTGCACGAGTGGGAGCAGTGACTCGCTCTGTGGTGTAACCTGGCATATAGGGAGGAGGAAAATTGCACAGGTATGTGGTTATGATCACCACGGTTGCAGTCAGCTCCTAGGATCAGCTGCAAATAGATATTGATAAGGAAAAGCAGGAAAAAAGAAACAGTAACATTGCTAGAAAGCAAAATAGCTTGTTTGTTTCTATTAGCTCGAGTGAAAAAAACCCCACGCAATTGTTCTGCTTTTATTCCTTAAACATCACCAGTTTTGTTCTCTCTCCGGGCAGAACATGTTTTTCACGACAAGAAGTAACTGGGAATCAGTACAAACTTCAGTGTTAAAAGGCTTAAAGGAGCAAACAATTCCTGGATCGTCATCTGCAGAGCATTTTAAAAAACAGTTCTGTCCTTTCACATCCTTGTACTGAGACAGTAGGGTGAAGTCACATACACAGGAACAGCCACTAAGCCCAAAGGTACAGCAATGGAATTACCTCCTTGCTTGGAAGGAAATAAAAACTCTCACAAACCTCCCCCCAAAAAAACTTCCAACACTAAACCTTTGCCCTTTAGTGAGCATTTTAGTAGAACAAAATTTTCTTTATCACAGCTTTTATCTTTTAAGTGAAGATTGACTGTGCTCAATTATTCCATGAATTACTTTAAATTCCAGTATATCGTTTGAAATGGGATTTACAGTCACCTGATGCACATTTCTATACATCTTTATTTTTCTAATCAGTTCACAAACCTTCCCTTACTTGGACAATGAAATTATTTGGAAACCATAATAAATAAATACTTAGCTCTTTCTGAAGTATGTCAAAGTATATTTACACAATGACAACATTCTTTTCATTGCAGGACTTAAGGCAGAAATAGCTAGTATTTCACAAACCTTAAGAAACATAGTTTACTAAAATATGAAGATATGAAATGTTGCAATATTGTAGCATAAAATTCCTGATGAAACATGCACAGCATGACAAATCTCATCATGCAGAACAGTCCTCATACCAATGATATGTCACAGTCTTCTCATACATTTAAAATATTCAATAATGCCTTTTTTTTCTAGAGGTAAGTGGCTCATTCATGTTCAGGTAGCCTCATTTTCTAAAATCAACATGTGAATTCAACCACCAAAGATCAGGTACGTAACTGACTAAAAAATCCTTCCAGTTGTGGCCATTTTGTCAGGGTCCATTTTTAGATGAGTTACATTTATGACAAACAATTTTATCCCCCGAATTCTGTTGTAGCCTTCTTTCTTGTGGATGCATTATGCCAGAAACAGCTGTGCAGGCAAGTTCAAATCTAATTACAGAACCCTCTCAGAGATGCATGCTTTAATGCTTCAGTGTGTTGTGAAAGAGAATAGTACAGAGCTGCTATGAGTCTCTTCACAATCCCCAGCTTTTGGCTCTTTAAAACACTTAACCATGCAGTGGGGCAATCTCCCTTGAGTGTGCAAAGCAATTTACAGCAGAGGGAAAGCATTTTAAGATCCTTTCAGCTACAAGTTAGGAAATAACAGTCTTGCAGGAACATGCCTTAACATTTCCACATAGTGAAGGCGGGCAAAATTAAATGCTTCCTGTAATTCTGAAACACTTAACAGAGGTGAAGGAGAGATTGATAACTTGTTACACAACTTTCCAGATGAAGCGATGACCTATTTTAGATTAATCTTCTCTGTTAAGCATTGTTGGAGCTCGGCAATCAGCTGAAAGCAGGTATTTGTTCAAGCTGCTGCTAATTCATATACAAATGGATGCATCCTCAAAGTAAATATTACTTTGTCACCTGCCAATCACTACACATTGCCAAAATTGAAACAATTTTGTTTCTTTCATATTTCCAAATATCCCTAATTCAGTTTAATTGCTGTCCTGAAAATGACAAGCAATGAATTAATCAGCTTTCAACCCTGTGTTAGCAAAGGAACCTGTGTTAGCACTGGAAACCTTTGGGTATCTTGCTGTTTGAGGCAGCAAAGTCTACTGAGGAAAATGTGCCCTTTCCCAACAAATTTCTGATTTTTGCCCAGCTGTCTTAAGTTCACAGAATGTTAGCAGTAGTCAATTCTTGCCATAACAAAATGTGTCTTTTATCTATGGTAAATGGCAGAAAACAACACTGATTTGCTGTCTCTGTGAAACAATGTGTATGAATGTGTGTGAATTACATAATTGGACCTTTTTTTTTTACTGTTTCTGCGTCAGCTGCTGTGGCATTTCTGCATTTTCTTCTTTTAGACAATAAAAAGTTGAAACAATGTTCCTCTTAAAAACTATTCTAGACTTACTTTCATGCTCTAACCCTTTTGCATTCTCTCTTGCACCTGGCAATCCACTATAGGCTACTGAAAAACCATAAAAACTACATATGCTTTATGATGCTAATCACTGCTTTTCCTAACCATGCAAAATTATTCATCCACAACTTCTAGAAAGTGCAAGGCTGCTTTTTAATGGGGCTATATTTGAACTCATTGCTGGGATGTAACCAGCACAGTCACCCATCATGATCACAATGCAGATAGGGACATTATTCAATCAACTAAAAATAAATCAGTGGCTAAACAGCCATAAAACAGTGTTGCACTGCTCTGCCTCCCCTGTAATCTGTCCCAGAGACCTCAGATACTGTGTGCTGGCCATATAGCTAAAATATATGTTTGGATAAAAGGCATGGAACAAAATAACCTTTAGACATATATAAGTTAGCTTCTTTCAGGACACAAACTATTGTTACAACATATTTATACATATCTGTTTCCATTTCGCCCACTGACTTAAGTTATTTCTACCTAAGTAATTATGAAATCCTGCATGAGTGTTAATTGCTTTTGCTTGAAATTAAGTGTATGGGGCTTGATGTAAAACAAGAGTTCATTCAGGGAAACAAAACATCCTTCATCAAAGACAGACCAGATTCAATCATACACAAACCACTTTGAGGAAGTGAGCATTCACGTTGCTTCTCTCATCTCTCCCCAGTGCTTTTCCTGCTGCTAGGCAGGTTTTTGGCTTTCAAGCAACAGCCTAACAGGCTTGCGAGGCTCCCTCCTTGCTTTTTGAGGAAACCTCCCACTTCACTTCCCAGCAACTTTCACCTACTGCCCTCCTGGAGCTCAAAAGAAACCCTTTTCCCTTTCCATTCCCAGCAGGCAGTTCCATCTGGAGCCCCAGCAGTGTCCACCACATTCCTTCCCTGTCTGGCAGAGGCCTCCTGACCTCTCCTGCTCACCAGCAACTGCATTAAGATGAACTTTCTCAGCAAATGCCAACACAGAGTACACCTAGAAACACCCCCATCCCCTGAAAGAAGCATCTGGCTTGTTACTGCCCCTCAACCCCCCCCGGCCTTCACCCTGTCCTCTTCTGACCTTTGCAATAAGCAAGCCTCTGCTCAGAGAGGGTAAAAAGTTGCTGTTTACACAGGCTTTCAAGAATCTCTACAAAAGGCTGCATACAGTTTTGTTACGTAAACCAAAACCCTAAAAAAACCTAAAACCTTGGGGTATTGTCATGTCTGAACAGACAAACTTTCCAATGTTAAGTCATACCATTGTTTTTCTTTCAGTTGTGAAACACAGGGCAGGATCACAATGACACAAAAGAGAGTACATTTAAGTTTTGGGGTATAACTTTATAGTTACTTTAAAAAACCCCCAGAGCTGAGATCCATCTGATTATATGCATGTCTCTGCATCTAATGAGGCATGGGGGCTGCATTTCCTTTCCAAGCAATGGAAAGAAAGAGGTTATTCTAGAGAGAAGGTCATCTCATTCTGAACCAGACATCTAAATCTGGTGAGGTAAATTGCACTCCAGACTTCTTTAAACTGAATTTATGCTGAAATAGAGGTATAATCAGCAGTAAAATTGTGTATTTCTGCTCTGTACAAGTCTGACTGAGCTGTCTCCTCACCTGACGTACAGCATATTAAATGAGAAGTAGTTGCTTCTATGCTAGGTCCACCTCCCTGCAGCTCAAGGTGGAGTTCTGACTCATCCCTGTCAACTGATGGGGACCCCCAGATCAGCTCTGAGACCACCCAGACCAGCTCCTCCACTGTCCTCTCTGATAATGGCTAGCCATGGACATGACATAGAACAATGGAGAAGCCCATAGCAGAAAGACAGGACATATTTACTCCAGCAGCAAACCATTACGAGTTACAGCTAACCAGGGGCCCTCAGAAGAAGACTCACTATCCTTTTTAAAACATGCATTCACTTTTAAAAATCTGGGTGTGCTGAATTCTTTAATTAGATGCTTCCCAGACCTGCTGTCCAATGTCTGTGGAGGTATTTCCTTAAAATAAACTGAAAGCATGTCTGTCTCAGAACTTGTCCTTCAGTTGCACCTGATGCGAACATGGTCAAGTTCACTCTCAAGCAAGTAGGCTGCCTATGCTGTGAGGAGAGAGCAACTGAGAGAAATAGATGAGTAGGTACAAGGAAAGGCTTCTGTATCAGTGTGTTTAAAGGCAACTCTTCCAAATGATCTCCACTTAAGACAAGCTCTGACTTCAGTTGCATTTTTAAAAGAAAGATTCTGAACCAAATTCTTACTGTAACGAGTCAGAGAGACTTTCACGTGTTATAAGTAATGTGAAAAATACCCAGGAATTAAAAATAAAAAAATTCTTGTGTAGGTATTGCACATGATAGCAGGAAGCTTTTACTTGTGTAGGAAGCCTGAAGTCTTTTTATTATTCTACTATGGTGATGATTAAATGCCAAAAAGGTTTGTTACTAGAGGCTGCATTTCTTCAAGGGTTAATTTTAATTATTTTAATTATTATGTTTAATAATTGTATCTGTCTGTTCTTGGGTCTTTCCTTCTTATACATAGCAAGTAAGTGCAATAACACTGGGGAGGGATCACCAAAACAGGAGAGCACTCAAATCTCTATTTAAAAAGCAAAATTAATCTCAACTGTAGCTATGGAGCCACAATTTCTGAATATTATCCTCCTATCACCTGGTAATAATAAAAAGAGAACAGCTATGCGCAGCAAGAGTACCTATTCCAAAAATATCTTCATGCTAGATTCAACAGTGGGTACCAAGCCAGGCTCTCCACTGAAGACAACACTTAATGAATTCTTCCAGACTGACATGATCTTCTTCAGCTCGGAACAACCTTGCTGATTATTTGAAGATTAACATGAAGAACAGTTCTTCCTGCAACTTGCCAGAGCAGTCAGCAGCTAACAAATGGCTTAAGGAATATTACCTCTTGTATATCAACAACAGTGCAGCTGAAAGCTACTCAAGTCTCCAGCTCTTGGGAGGAGGCTTGGCAGCAAAGGCAGCAGTTAGATGGGATGTTTATTGGATGTCTTCCACCAGCTGCACTGCGTGGTGGCTTGAGTGTTAGATTATAAATATTTCCCCTTGTGAAAAAGGGAAGTTGGCTGGATGAACACTGATTCAGCAGGACATATTCATAGCCTCGGCAGAGATTGGTGTGTAAGAAAGCAGGAATGGGAAGCATTGAATTAGGCCCGGGAAGTCCCCTTTCTCCACGGGCACATGAGCAGAGTACTTATCTCTGGAAGCTAGTCAGCATGGCACATGGGCAACAGGAATATTAATAACTCCTCTACAGTAAGATTTTTTGGGGGCAGGATGGCTCACTCAAACCACAGCCTCTGTGGCCACTTGGTGCAGATGGGAAACTTCTGCACTGAGGAGTTCCTTTTGCAAGGGGAAACTGAACTGCTGGGCTGGGTGGGGGTGAAGAAGGCACCTCAAAACCCATGGAAGAAATCACTTGGGGATACTGGCTTTCTCAGTGCTGACCATAGACATGAAGTCACTCCTAATCATTGTACCCAAAGCCAGCGGGCCATGTGAGCCTTGCCAGTGTGCTGGGCTCAGTGAGCACCAAAGACCTGGCTGATCACTGCATGCAATATCTGATATGGAGAGTATCAATAGACAGGCCTTTCAGTGAGCTGCACGAGGAAGGCCTTCTAGCTGGAGGGAAAGGAAAATAGGCAATGAAGATGGATAGGACGTGTAATCACAGATTCTCATCCATCCTGCATCATGGCTAGGAAGAGCTGATAAGGATCAAGTGGCAAAAGCAAAGTGGAAATTTCCTTTGGCCTGCAGAAGCCTTCCCAAGAGGTGTCAGTCATGGGATAGCTCTGGAGTTTGTTTCAGTGCTGGCTTTGTGCAAGTGGTTCTGAGTCACCAGGGCAATTCTGGACCAGGGGGTTTTCCAGGAGGCAGGGACTGAAATCCCCAGGGATGTTAGTCTAGACAGGGTGCTCTTCCCTTTGACCTCATTGAGGGCCTCAGCTTCCTCTTTATGCAAGTAACACCAGCTGCTAGGACAGGTTATTTTGAGCTACAGAACAGTTATGAAAGAGCAACGTGCTGAGGGTTTGAGGAAAAAGATGCTCTTGTTTTAAGTATCCTTTTCAGACCACAGTTGTGCCAGGATGTTGCTTGCTGCTGCTCACAGGAAACAATTTTTATTCCTGACATCTAGAGAGACTCAAACAGCCTGAGAATGTTTCTTTGCCTGATGCTGGGCAAGAGCTTCTAAAATGCTCTCCAATTCCCCCAGGATAATCAGAGGGAAATCCCAGTCATTAAGTCTTCCGTCAAGCGTTGACGTAAAAGGGATTGCAAATTAATCCTGCTCCCCATTCATCCCATCCCAGCAGAGATCCCACTAGTAAAACCAGTCCTCCAACAGCTGCAGGGGGAATCCCACACCATATCACAGTGCTCTCCTGCTCTTGCCTGCAAGAAATACACCTGATATTTGATGTTCACGTGTTACTTCTTTCATTCCTCAAGAGTTGATGAGTAGAAGACATAGGAGAGGTGTGAGTGCCATGGAAGCACCAAAGACTTCTGTCATCCTGTGCCATGGAGCACAGTCATATGAAGCCCTCTGATTCCTAAACATCCTTTCTGAACTGCCTCACTGAATATGCAAAATCAGCCCGTGCCACTTCCAGCACTCCACATCCTGCAGACTTGTCATGGGCCCAAGGAGAAGAAGATAACACAGGGGCACACTAGATGTACTACTCTGTATCTTTGACATTTGGATTGCAGCATGGCAATTCCTCAGAAATCAGTGAGATAACAGGCAGTGATGGATACTCAGCAAACAGTGTACCCAAGGATATGCAAGCAATTTCCAGGTGGCCTCACCAGGCTCAGGTCAGGACTGAGGGAACCCACCCTATGACACAGGCTTTCCTCTTCTCATCCAGCCACTTCTCTCCTGTTAAGCCTTTCAACTTCAGGAACTCATGGGGGAAATGAACAGGTTTAATTTGCTCTGTGTGGTTTTGGGGGTTCTTTTGAGCACAGCATCAGGAATTGCTACAGTGGCTGCCTAGCTCACCTCTTGCCATGCTGCCAGTTATATCTGTGATTCCTGCCTCCAGGATCTGGCTGGGATCTGAGCCACCTCTCCAAAAAGAGTGGTATCCAGCAGTGTCATGGGACAGAGGTGGAGGGAGAAGGTGGCAGAGCTCTAGGGGATGGGCCATAAATTACCTAGTGGGCACTTGTCTCTCAGGCCAGTAAAGCAGTTTAAATCTTTTGTCCTTTTTTTTTTTTTTTGAGTTTTCCATAAAAAAGCATAGAGATTTTCTCCAGGGCTCTTGTCACCTTTAGTGATTGATGAATATTAACTCGCTCACCTTCACAAATCGTTACCCTGTGAGCTGAATGAGGATGGAGAATGTTAGCTCCAGAGGAGAGGATGGGACACCAAAGCACCCACACAGACACACGAACTTCAGGGAAAGAGGTACAAAATCACAGACCAGAGGAATGTCACAGAATAGCAGACAACCACATTCCTGGCTCACTCTCCTCTGTTCAGACCAGTAAATAAAAATCAAAATAAAAATCAGGCAACAAAAATCAAAGCCAACAGATCCAAAAGAGAGAGCTGAAGTTAGACACCTTCACCTATAAGTACTTTGAAAAATGACACTATTATTTGTACCTAGTATTTAGCAGCTTTGAACAATTGAGGTTTCTCATGTCATCAGAAAAAGGCTCAGAGCTTATCTGTGTCTCTACAGGAATGTAGGTGACTGTTTTCCAGCTTCTAGTCTAGGCTTTTATCCTGACTTTTTTTTTCTGTTAATTTTTTTTTTCTTAAAGGGATCTGAGTCTCTGCACAGTGTTGTCTGAGTCAGCTTTTCACCTCTCTCCTGCACTATAATATATCCTGTGGCTCCACCAGGTTGCAAAGTCAGCAGACAAGAGGGCTGGCTAGCTCTGCAGGTCACCTCGCAGGGGACAGCAGCAGCTCAGGGTCCCAGCTCACGGAGGCAGGTTTGCTTGAGAGCTCTGGCAGAAGTATTCCTCTGCTCCAGCATTCCTTCACTCGGGAGCTTGGCCTCAGAGACTGTGAATCCAGAGCTTTTGGAGAAGCCCTGCTCTACCCACGGTGGTGTTGGTGCCCAAAAAGCAAGGGTCAGTGCAGCACGAAGCCCAGTTTGCATGTGTGCGCTCCGCTTGCACTCCCAAAAGGCAATGATGAGGTGTGGAGCGGTCCCCGCGAGCCTTTGGCAGCTGTGCTCCCCTCTGTTGCCTCCTCCTCTTCCACACATCTATCCCCTGCGGCCACACACCAGCCTTGCTGACAGATCTTACTTGAAAGCTCTGGCAGGCTGTGCCACTAATGGCAGAGCCCTGAGCCGGCTCCCTCCGTCTCCCTGGAGTCCCTGCGCAGACGTAGTTGCACGTCATGGCCTGCTCTAATTTTATCCGTGTTTGATGGAAGAGACGAACAGAGCAGCAGGGAGGCAGCTATTTTGGTTTTCTTTGTGGCTGTGGGTTATATAAAGCATCTCGCCATGACCCACGTCGCTCGGGAGCTGCTTTGCTTTCCCTGTCTCATCTGCCAAGGACCAGAGGCTCGGATGCTTGCTCCTGGCAGCTGAGACCTCCATGCGTGTGGCGGCCGTGTGGGCCAGATGTGTCATGTGTGTCATGTGTGCCATGTGTGCGTGTGTACAGAGCGGGAGAGTGTGTCAAGTGAGGTTCAGAGGCGACCATCTACTCTTGCTTGCCATGCAGTGTGACATGTGCTAAGGGGTTTCACCCGTTCCAGTGCCGGCACATCACAAGTGCTCCCCCACCAGCACAGTGGGCAAGGGCACAGGCAGGCAGCAGGCTGCCCGGGGCGTGCAAGTTTTGGCCGGCCGTCGCAGAGCACCGATGCTCTCATCTCACCCGGGCCGGAGAAGCAGCTCCATTAGGTGGCAGCAGCACCCGCAGCAGCAGCAGCAGGAGCAGCAGCTCTCCCGGTGGGACTTCTGCAGGTGTGAACGAGGCCCGTGGGGTCACAGAAAGGCTTGGCAGGGGTAGCCGAGCACCTGGCACTGGGAGACGGGCCGCATGCTGCCACAGAGTGCCAGGGCTGTGGGGAACTTCTGCCCTTGCTACCTTGTGCTTTCTAGTGCTCTGTGGTACCGTGGTCTGACACTGGCTGAGCCCCTGTGAGATCCCAGCGGCCACTCCCTGGGCTGACCTCCCTCCCGCACGTAAGGCACGACGTGGTAAGGAGCCGGCGGAGACCGTGTCCCGTGCTAGCTGACTGCAGCACCCAGGCCCCGCGCAATAGCCATTTCCCAACTGCAGGGAGCTGAGGCATTACGCAGGGCTTCTTGCCATGTTGGCTGCGGCTCCTCCACACCTGGCCCTCCGGGGTGGTGTCTTCATCAGTGATGCTCCAGTGCTTGGTCCCAGGCTGGTGAGGCAGGGCAGCAAGCTTTGGGCTTCCTAGCTTGGGAATTTTTTGCAGAAGGTGTGACCAGGACTCCTTCCTCTGTCTGGTTCAGAAAGAGTCTGCTCACGTCTGGGTTAGGTGCTAGAGCCCACTGTTCGGAGGGAATTTTGAAGAATGTCTCTTGCTTTTGTTTCTCCTGCAAGCAAGCAAATGTAGTAGTGCAATGTGGATTTGGAAGCTAATTAGGACGTGTCATGATGTCGATTGGCACCTCTCTGCTCCTCCAGTCTCCGGGTGCTGCTTACCCTCTGCTCAGCTCTGCTGCTGACTCACGTCAAAGCCGCCTTCTCCCTAATGACTAGGGGGTCAGGCCAGGACCCAGCCTGCTCCATGGCTCTCCTCACTCCCACGCAGTTCCCGCTGCGCCTCTGGCCGTGGCACCGGCAGGACGCACCCACTTCCTAAAGAGTCAC
>VXBA01000726.1:223315-261216 GCA_013399895.1 Serilophus lunatus | reverse complement strand
GACAGGGCGGGCTGGTCACCGCTCCCCCTCGTCTGGCGCTCCCCGTCCCTTTGCGGGGTGAGGTGTCAGGAGAAGGAACGGGAGTTTTCGCGCATCCGGGCGCTGAGTCCCGGGCGCGCTCACGCTGCCCCTGACTGGGTTTCCTTGGCATCACCCCTCCACCTGGAAATCTCCATATTCCGCTCTGAGCTGGAAGAATTGATCTGTGATGGTGGAAAATCAAAGGTGATGCAATCTGACTTAACATGAGAAATAATAATAAAAAAAAAAAGCGCAATGAGCAATTGACTTTTAGCTCCACTAGGTGAAAGAAAATAGCTTTTTTTCCCCCTCTTTTTTTTTCTTTTTTACTTTTTTTTTTTTTTTTTTACCCGCACTTGCAGCTCAGGAGCCGACCTGTGAACGCTGGCTGCAGCATACTGGCTGACCAGGCACCTGTATCCTTGAACACTTGCTCTACTGGTTTTCATGCCGTTTGTTTTGTTGTTACTTTGCCAGTAAATCTGACTCCGCTGCTTTCGGTCAAAATAGAACAGGAAGTCTGCCAAAAAAAATTGTCAGAGCCAGTGGACAGTCAAAAATAAATGGATTATTCAGAGGAAATAAAGTTCTGGAAAAAAAAAATTGCTCTGTGCTCACTGCAGAGGAACTTAAAAAGATTCTTGTGCTTATACTTGATTTAGTGAAAGATTTATCAGAGGGTATGTTTCAAGCTGAAGGACCTGTAGAAAAGGTTATGAAACAAATGGCTAAAATAAAAAGCAACGAGCAGCTGGACTGCATGATACTCATCCGAGAGTTCTAAGAGAAGTCAAAACTTAAATAGCTGAGATGCTTACTTATGGTTTTGGATAACATTGTATTTAGAAGTGCTTTTGTAACAGAGAATAGGAAATAGTTAATATGCCCATTACCAAAAAACGTTCTAGAGAGCTGCTGAGCAATGAGTCTGCAATCTGTAACAGGCAAGTTAATGAAAACTGTTTGAAAAGGTGAACTAATGGATGTAAGGAGAAAATAGTGTACTAAAGAGCTGGCAGAGCTTTTTATAATGAGAAATCCTGGCCTCTCACGCAGTTTGGAGTCCTGTGAGGAGTCAGCAAAGCATATGGATGAGAGATTCAGCTAATGTTGTCTACTTGGGTTTCTAAAAAGCATTCAAGAAAATCTATCAGCAGAAGCTTGTTGTCGATGGGATAAGAGGAGAAGTTTTCATGTGGGTAGATGATAGTGCATTAAAGACAGGACTCTGTAAGACCGAGCAAAAATGTTTCTTGGTAGGAGTCAATATGCAAAGTTCCATAAGGATCTGAACTGGAGTCTGTGAACTGAGGGGAAAGGTAGTAAAATGTTTCAATAGAAAGTGAGTGGGTGATACAATTTGATGTATGTAAATGGAAAGTATTTTAAATGGGAGGTGAACAATCCTAGCTTCAAACATACAGAAACAGCCTAGAAGCTTGGGAACAAGGTCTTGGCATAATGATAGTTCTGTGAAAAACTCAGCTCAAGGGTTGGTAAATTGGAAAATCAAGTCTTAAGGAGTAAGAGCAAGGCAGTAAAACAGAGAGTGAATGCTGTGTCCAGCTCTGATCTTCAGAAGGATGTAGAGCACTGTAAGAGGTGCAGCAAAGTAATTAAGCATTATAAGGTATGGGACACTTCCGAGTCAGAAACAGGTAAATTAACTAGGACTCTTCAGCTTTATAGAGATACAGATGAGGGGAGATTTCTGTCAATGCAAAAATGATGTACAACAAACAAAACTTGGGGAAAACGTGGGATAGAAATAAACTTCACAAGTCTGTTCAATCCACATTGTGGATACTTGTAGAAAACCTTGTTGCTTGATTTTGTGGATACTACAAGGGGTATTTTTGGGATGGAAAATCCAGAAAATAAACACAAAGAAAAGCTAGTGAGGGCTATTAAATATACAAAAATCCCTTTTGGCTGTGGAAGTCCTGAATTTGAAATTTCTGGGGCCTTAAGGTATACTGTGGGGAGATAGCACTACGTCCTGACTTTGTCCATACTGCTTTCTTCAGGTGGTTGAAGCCAGGTAGTCTCAGAGGACTGTGGCTGGTAAAAGAGAGGGGCAAAAGCTGTGCCTAATCTCATCAAATATGACTATTTCCATGTGGGTTTCTAAGGATTTAGCTGACTTTTTGCTCTTTTCTGTGCTTCCTTATTGTAATGGTATTTGAAATTGGTTCAAATTACCACAAGATGTGATGTCATATGTCCATGTGCCTTATCTGTTCAGATCTTTTGCAGATGAGGTGGTTGTTTGGGGCCGCATCCGGCAGGCATTCCAGGCATAGGTGGACTGGTGACCCACTGAGGTGCTGAAGTGAAACCAACAACACTCATTCTTCTCATTTGGAAACAGCGGATGTTCCCAGGGGACCTGGATATTGTATCAACAGGATGTCACGGGAAAACAAAAGAAGGTCGTAACTAGCATGTGGACAATGTATCTTTGTTACTTCCAATTAAGGAGCTCTTGTTCTGTCACGTGTCACCCCGTCCCTCCCTGTGCCCCCAGCATCTTTAGTCTGCAGAACAACAGATTTTCAGCTCCTCTTCACTATGTATATTTGAGCCCCGTTTTTACACAAATGTTTTTAACTTGGTCTGTTGGCTAAAGATAACCAGCTGCAACATTAAAGGAGTAATTTTAATTCTGATTGCGTCGCATCTTCCACTTGGTAAGGATTTAGTGCTTTTTAAATAGCCCATGTTGAATCTTCTCATGCTGGGGAATGAGGGAAGTGAGACCAACTCATTGTAGAGTATTTATCTTCTTTTGTTTGCAAAATTAAATATTTCTCCTGGATAGGTAATGGTACTGCAAGGTCATAAAATACAGTAGCAGTGTTAATCTTAAGGCATATCATCTGAAAGGTACACAGGATTCAGATATTGTGAGGTTATTTGGGTTTTTAGGTAAAATGTTATTTTGACACTGCTGTAATGTATAGTGGGTGCTTCAGCACGAGAATAATGCAATGAAGTGTTTGAACTCTAATTGTAGGAAAATGACAGTTGCCAGCAGTGCACGGTAGAAAGAAGGACAAGCTCTGTTACACCATTTAGGCATGTGGTACAGCAGTTGAATTAAAACAGTAATGTAACCTAATGATGATGTGTCACTAACCTCGAGGACACCGGGGAAGACAAACCAAAGTAATTTGCTGTCGTTACATAAGAACTTAGTGCAAAACCAAGAATGGGTTTTCAGCACAGATAAGGATTCTACTCCAAGACTTTGAAATAATTCAGCTCTTCAAAGCTTTAATTATTCACAGGAGTTCCAGATCCTCTCATCCTTCCCCCTCCCCCTCTTGGTTGTTTTTTTTTTTTTCCCTGCTATTTGTCAGCAAATTCCAGGGGCTACAAGCTTGGGTTCCTCTGCTTATGCCTGTGCTGCTAAATCAGAGAGGATATTCAGATTTTCTACTCTGCTCTACTCCACAGTAATAACAACTCTGGTCCCTGAAACAGTCTTGGCCTATGTCAACCAGCAATCTCTAAGATGATACTTGGGTGTAGTTCTTAGGGTAGCATATGTCCTATGAGCAGTGGGCAAGACTGTGTGAAACTGAGCCCCCTCCACACTACTGGGTCATGCAGAAATATCCTAGCAGGTTTCACACTGTTAAACATACCTCTGTGCTTTGGCATATAGGACAAGTCCTTTGTCTTCATGCTGTAAAATACCCCTCTGGGCTACGGCACAGCCCTCATTCATTAAATTCTGAATGTTTGAAAAACACTCCTCAGATAATACTTGACACTACATGTAGTTCAGAGGCGACCATGGGCCAAGTGCTGTGTAGGGTGGATGTGGTGAGTGTACCACAGAAGAGTTCCTGGCTGTATTTGGTTTCTGTGGCCAAGTATTGGTAGTGGGGTGGGGCTATAGGGGAGGCTTCTTTGAGAAGCTTCTAGAAACTTCCTCCATGTCCAGCACAGCCGGCTCCAGGACGGACCTGCTGCTGGCCAAGGCCAGGCCAATCAGGAGTGATAGTAACGCCTCTGTGATAATATATTTAAGAAGGACATTAAAAAAAAAAAGGTTAAGATGAAGATGGCCATCAGACAAGATCAGAGTGAGAACATGTGAACAACATTGCAAATAGCAGGGCCAGTGGAGAAGGAGGAGGTGCTCCAGGTGCCAGAGCTGAGGTTCCCCTGCAGCCTGTGGTGAAGACCATGGGGGAGCAGCTGTGCCCCTGTAATCCATGGAGGACCAGGTGAGTGCAGAGATTCACCTGCAGCCTGTGGAGGAGCCCATGCCAGAGCAGGTGGATGCCGGAAGGAGGCTGTGACCCAACGGGAGGCCCATATTGGAGCACAGTCCTGGCAGGGACCTGCTGACCCATGGGGAGAAGAGCCCATGTTAAATCAGGTTTTCCTGGTAGGACTTCTGGCCTGTGGAGGACCCATGGTGGAGCAGCCTGTGCCTGAAGGACTGCACCCTGTGGAAAAGTGACCCATGTGGCAGCAGTGTCTGAAGAACTGTTGCCCATGGGATGGACTCACACTGGAGCAGTTTGTGAAGGACTGTCTCCCGTGGGAAGGACCCCATGGGAAGCAGAAGAAGTACTCCTCTCTCTAAGCAGTAGCAGGAACAACTGATCATAACCCCCATTCCCATCTCCCTGAGCCACTGTGGAGAAGGAGATAGAATTTGGAAGGAGAGGGGTTGGGGGAAGGTGTCTTTAAGATTTATTTTACTTCTCATTCTTAAGCTCTGATTCTATTAGTAATAAATGTAATTAATATCCCCACTTAGAGTCTGCTTTGCCTGTGATGATGACCAGAAATGGACGGTCCTTATCTGAAATCATGAAACCCTTAATTATATTTTCTCTCCTCTGTCCATGTGCAGAGGAGGTTGAGAGATTGGCATCCAGCCAGGGTCAAACCACTACACTGGCCCAGCTTCACTCGACATTGTAGATGCTGCCTGTGTCAGGCTACAGACAAGCTCTGGCAGGTTAGAGGATTTACCTCACTGGAAGTGTTGCGTAACATGTTCAGTGCTCTAAAAGGAATCCTGATGATTGTGGTGTTTGGTAAACTATCTCCAAATTATCCTTTGGAGATGGGATGTGGGGGTGGGATTTTAAATGTGGAGTGGGATTTAAGGGAAACATGAACTGATGTTTTTCACTGAATGGTAGATATGTAACTGTAATTGGAGGCAAACATGGTAAAATAACACATAGGGAAACATGTTACTTTACCTGGTTGTTTATCTTCAAGATCTTTGTTTCTGGGGCATGGCAAGCTGTGGAGGTGATTTCCACAGCTTTAAGAACCACTATATGGTAGTCCCACAAGCCAACTACCCCAGAAGGGATGATCCCAATGAGGAACATTTATTTGAGAAAAGTTTTCTGCAAACTCTAAATACCTCTAGATTTCAAGGGAACCTACTGAGGGCAAATGCTTCATTGGTCCCAACACATTTAGTCAGACCCAAACTTTTAATTGCCTTCTAATTAAACTCCTTTTGTTGTTACTTTAGTCTTTTTTTTTTTTTTTTATTTGCAGAAAGCCACTACAGGAGTGCAAGATCCTTACTCATTACACAATAGCAGTCATGGCTTCTCAATAAACCTGTCATATAGTGTAAACAAAAATCATCTTTGCCAAGAAAAACTTAGCAATATTTTTTCATATTTTTAGAACCTATAATTTGAGAAGGATTCTATTGTGCAAGGATTTTCATGACAAAATTGAATGCAGGTTTTTTGCTTATTCCTTGTGGAGTTGCTATAAATAAGGTGGTTTGCAAATGGTGATACTTCTGTATTTGTGATAAAAGTGCCAACCATTTCTATTTACTGGATGTATGTAATAGAGTATAACTCCATGCAGTCAAACCCCTGCAAAATCTCCTTTTTCTGAACCACTTTATGACCAAAGTCTACAATATTTTTCTGCTCCGTGCCACTTTGTCACTTGCTGTTGTAACATCAGACATTGGCTGGCTGAAGGCCTGAACTCTTGCATGCATGTGAGAATGATTATCATAGATAATTTAAGGCACGTGTAGTGGCACAGGGGATGACCTCACAGCCTGCAATCTTGTCATAAATATAGCTTAATTACTAGATATTGCATGACATATTGTGCCCTGCAGGTGATCAGGACCACAATGTGGTAAAGACCAGCTCTGACTTTTAACCAAAGGTCTGTATATCCTTTTAAGATACATTATGCACTGAAATAATCATCTGTATTTATGTGAATGAAGTATTTATTATATAATGATTTCCCCCTGAGGATCTTAGAGCTCCTTATGGGCACTAATGATTGAAGTGTTCTGTTCTAGTTTGCAGCTTACCATGAACCATTCAAAGCAGGATCTGAGCACTTTCCCATTAACCTCAAAAGCGACTAATACGCAAATGTGTGGTTTGTGCCCCTCTCCTTTCCCCAGCGGATTCTGTGTTGCAGTGTGTTTGCATTACAGGTGAAACCAGCATAGCTTGGAGTCTGAGCAGGCAGGTACTGAAGGGTCCTCGGTCCATAGGGAGCTCATTCTCCAAATTTGGACAGATCCTTGGAAAATGATGTCTCTTGCAAAAGCCAATACTTTTTTTTATTGCAGAATCCTCTTGTGCCAGACAGTCAGAGTACTTGCATACCATCTATCTTCGCGTTTCAGAGACTTTTTTTCTTTTGATATGCTGGTGCCAGGCCACTAGTGCCTTGAAAGTGACAGCCTTGGCATTTTCCTGACTCAGCTAGCTGTCCCCCAGAACCATATGAAGCAGGAGAAGAATAACAAGGTATATTGAGGTGCTGAAATTACAGTTCCAGGACAGCTTAAATCAGTCTACATGTGTGGATCTGCTAGATTTTCTGTTCCCATACATGTGATTCTGTTTCATTCGTGGCTTCTACACAGGGTTTGACCTCCCAATTAAATGGTTCAGAAAGTTACACTGGCACACCAAATGCATTTATGTAGGAGGGTTAAGTTCCAGCTGATCTGAGTCTCTTACCAAAGTTATTGCAGGACAAGTCAAGTGCTAATACCAGAGCAATGGAAGAAAGTGATGTTGTAGCTGACAGAATTGTGTATGTTCTCCTGTGGAACAGCATATTGTGGATATAATTGATTTGCCTAAATTCAGTTTGGAGTACTCACTCTTCAGAGCATGCATGAAAATCCTTATGTTTTACCATGAAAGTCATCAAAGACTAGAGTAGGTTGCCTGCAGAGGCTGTAGAATCTCCAGCCTTGGAGGTCATTAAAAGTTGACTGGCTGAGGCCTTGAGCTGCCTGCTCTAACTGGCCCTGCTTTGAACAGGGATGGGTTGGGTGGTGTCCAGGGACCCCTTCCAACCTGTGTTGATGCATTGAGTATATGATTGGCAGGATCAGTTGGGTCAGGGAGAGCAGAGTAATACACTTGGTGGTGTGTGTGAAAGCAGCTGAGTGGTAACAGGGTTTGAGGCAAGAAGCTACTCCAGATGTATGAAATGTCTCTATGCATATGTATGAGCATCTCTAAGAACTGGATGACATGCTCTGACAGATATAACTAGCAGTTTAAAATACCATCTTTGCCGTCTACAGTGGGTTGTTAACTCTCCTGGGTGACAGCCTGTGCTGTATCCTTGCCAATCCCCAGTGCTGTTAGCTAACCAACTGACTGAGGAAAGGGGTTTGTGCAGAGCTCCCCAATGCCCAGCGGCAAAGGCTGGCTTTCGCATTCTTTTTTTGCCTCCCCCGGAACAGGCGTATTAACCCAGGGCAGGAGAGCAGGGTGGAGAGACTTGAATGGGAGTGCCTGACCCCATCAGTCACCCACCTCAGAGTCAGGCCCCTGAGGCAGCGCTTTTAGGCTAAGCCACCTGTAACCCCAAATTTTTGGGGTCTCAAGACGTCCATTTACTGTGTTTTTCTCCTTATATCTGATTTTCCATACTTGTCATTTGTGGATAAACTGCTATAGCTTAAACCAAACATGTTGTAGTTTATACTGGAACTGACGACAGTGTACAAATGTCTTTGTGGCCTTTGTACTCAGTTCCGTGATGGATGTGAGCATGATCGTGAGCTGTCGGAAAGCTGTCCAGTGAAATGGCATGGCGCCGCCCTTGTCTCCTGGGTTTTGGCAGCGCCCTCCAGGTCCTGTGTCAGTTGAAGTCTTGATGCTACTTGGGATTTCATCATCCCAGTGCCTGGAGTCATGTCGTTATGTAAGAATTTAAATTTTGGTTTTTGTTAAGCATGTGTTTAGATCTCGAGATCAAGGAGGAGAGTTGGGCAATACAAACCCTGTAGCACCAGGCACTTGAAGCAACAAGCAACGTCCAACGCTGACAGCAGCAATATTGGGCAGATCTCGGGAATTCTGGGGATGTGGCTCATGGGATCGGCACCCGTGGGTGCAGCCGGCTGGGCAGCCCCCTCCGCTCGACTACCCGGCTGTGGAAAACGCCCTGGGCCTCTCCGTCCCTTGGCCAGATCCCCGCAAGAGTCTCCACCCGCGCCCCCCTTCGGCCCCTCGGGTCCGTTCCGCACCGCAGCCCGTGCCCGCGGCCCGCAGTGCCCTCTGTTGGCCGATGACTGGCCGGGGCCCTGCCCTTCTTCCCCGGGCTGTGCACTCAAAACTTCAGCCCTGGGCGGTCCCGGCATGTGTCTGCAGCCTTGCAGGAATGCTGCTGGTCTGGATAAGTCGTCGTTTCTCGCCTTTCACTGCTCCCTGCTGGTGTCCGGGAAGCTGAGCACTAGGGGTGAAGAACAGTTCCTAGTTAAAGAGTATTCAATTAGGATGCTCTGACCCCAGAGATCATTACTCCTGCCCCCGGCTCAAAGCAGGTCCAACAAGAGTGTATTGCTCACTGTGTTGTCCAGCTGGATTTTGATTGCCTCTTGGAATGGAGATCCTGTAACATTTATGAGCAACTTAGTCCAGTATTTGACCGGCCTTACAGTAAAAAATCAGGGTCTTGGGGACATATTCTGAAGAGTTAGTATTTCCCCGATGCATTTCCAAACAATTTACAAATTCCAAACACTTTTTCAGCAAAGCAGCTCCTGAGCCAAGTGGCACAGAGCCCTGTTGTGTGGAGCTATTCCCTCCCAAGGGGGGGACTTTGCATTTAATTGTTTTAGAACTTCATGAAGTTCCTATCAGCCGTTCATCCAGCCTATTTGAATTCCTCCAAGTAGTAGCACTGCTCTCTAAGCATGTCAGACACTACCCCTGATTTGATGTTGTATATTAATTTGTTGTCCATAAACTTTGTCACATCATTCAAGATGTTAATAAAGGCATCACAGAGTACTGGCCCCAGTATTGACCTTTAAGAAATGTCACTCGAGTCCACTGGTTGTCACTTGGCCTTTGTATTGCTGACTGGCTTTGAGCATGGTGATCCAGAGAGTTTCCAACCCACCTCATTCATGAGATGAATACATGGCAATCTCACTACTTTGGCTCAAAGGTTATTTGGGTAGATGGCACTAAGAGCTTCCCTAAAATTGACTACTGGCTCAGTCAGAGCAAAGAGCTGATGCTCCATCCCCAGTGCAGTAGCTTGCTTTGCCAGCTGCCCCAGACAGACTCTTTAGTCCTCTCCACAAAACCTCTACCCCAGATGCTCACCTGATCACATCTGCACTGACTCCGCTTTCAGGCTGCCCTTTTTCCTCTCACCAATTTGTTTTCCCATGATTGCTGAGCCTCACAACCTCACAAGGGTGCTTCCTGGGGCAGGACCAAATAGGCAGGTAGACATTTCATGGAACGGACAGGTTGTTGATACATGGCTAGACTTGCTCTCAGAGTCCTTTGCCTTGCTGTGTATTTGCTGTGCAGTCTGATAATTTAAATAACTTTAGATGAAATCTTTTTCTTAATCCTCTCAAATATGTACATGTGCTGATATTGAGTCTAGTTTACCTAATGAAGCTTTGGACAGAGTAGTCTGTTCCTGTAAACACCATAGAGATCAGCAGCAGGCCAACTTCTTATCAAGTTTTGCCCTTAAAAGTAGTAAAAAGTCTAAGAGAGACTGTAGAGTGGGATCTGGCAGAGGCTGTGGGCTGGGATCTGGCACTTACGAGAAGTGCTGGAGTCTAAAGCATAGCACAAAGGAATTTGGACTCTCACAGGTTATGCTAGTCAGGGGAAGAACCTTGCTTTCGTTTATTTTACTGTTTTTTGACTCTTCAAGGAGGATTCCTTGAAGGAAGGATTTAGGGAGCTCATGGGTTAAGCCTGTCTTGGGTCAGTGAGAGAGCTCACTACTGAACAGAGGCTAGATCCTGGAAGGAGTGTCTTGCTGTAATTACTGTGCTGGATGTTCAGGTGTACTGAGGCTGAAAAGGCTCAGAGGAGGCAATAGAGCTTCTTGGATTCAAGCATTGCATTGTGTGTCTAAATTCTGAGTAGTTTCTAAAGGAAGTAGAAATGTAGGAAAATACATCCCAGGTGGAAGGTACCTCAAAACTTCCTGCACTGCTATTAGATTACTTATGTCCTTGTAAAATGGATAGCAGGAAAAAAGAAACACATGGCAACATATGGCTCATGACAATTATTTCTGATCTTTGGAACCTGGGAAAGAAATCCCTGTGTGGTGAAAAAGGAAATGGGGATTAAGACTTGGATAAGAGTTTGAGTGATGTGTATACTAGAGCAGCAGCACTGCAACTGGTTCTTAGGAGTTAACTTGTCTTTCCTCCTTGCACAGTACAGGACAGGCGAGTTAAAAGACTTCTGAACTGAGCACTAACCTGTTGCTGTCTCTTATGGCCAGAACTTTTACATGGTTGAAGAGTGGGCAGGGGACAGATGCTGGGTGCAATTTGGAAATGGCTGTGGACAGGGCAGGAGGTGAGGCACCCTGAAGCATCAGTGTTACAGCATTGGAAGAGACCTATAAAGGTCTGTCCAAACAGAACTGATGACTGTGTAACAGGTACTATGGTGCTTTGTTGGGTCTACAGTTTCTAAGGCATTTCCAGAAATAGTCATTCTTCTAGTTGTTTTTCTTTCCTTGATCTCATCAAAGCATAAGTTTAAGCTAATCTGATCTCTTTACTTCCCTTGTACTTGACAGTCTGCTATTTCCAGCTGCTCATCATGCCAGATCAAAGAACTAACCCTGTGTAGTCTGAGGTACAATTCCTTCATTGCACTTGCTTGGATGGATTTGCCATTTGTGTTCTGTTGTCAGAGAGGCTCGTGGAGGTCTCTCTTCAAAAACAACGTTACCAATTTAATTAATTAATTTTCTTATTGAGGACCACCTTTCCTCACCCCTACCTGCTGACATTCAGCATTGATGGCAGAGTGGTGGAAACTCTGGTCACTGCAGTCAGACAGCCCTTGCAGTTATTGCAGCCGTGAAATAGCACTGTTGTGCTTGTAATGATTGTTAATTACCTGCGTTTGAAAATAAATTGTTTGTTAGCAGTTATGCTGTTACAGAGTCCTGCCTGTCTTACAAACTCTGCTCTGTTCTCAAGACCTTCAGAATAAAAATGGCGACACTGCGAAACGTGCAGGCAATAACAAATGATGCCTCCTGTTTTGTTGATGATGGGAGCAGGGGCATTTTGCTGTTTTGCTGAGTTTCCTTATGAGTGAGGGCATTATTAGTTCTGTGGATATGGACTTTCTCTCCTGAAGACTGTCAAGCACATTCCTGCCCTTCCCTTTGGGAGCCCTGTCATTGGAGTTGCAAAGCTGTGTGTGCAGAATTACCTCATTGACTCTGAAGGAGGGGCTTTGCTGAGGAAATTTAATAGCTGCAGTACCTGAGGAGCCTCCTCTGTTTGCTGAGCCTGACAGCAAGGTCCTTCTGCTAATGGGCTCTGCCCAAATCCCTCAATATATGAGATAGCTTCTGTCAATGCTGAGGCTAGGTGAGTCCAGCCAGGTATTTGAGTAATGTTTCACAAGCAGCAAGCTTTTCCTTTGTTTTCCTCTACCGCACAAACCTGCTGCTGACAGACAAGGTGTTAAAATAAAGGCTGTGTTGCCCCTGTAGATCCTACCAAAGGCGCTTTTTTTTTTTATTTTATTTTCTTTCTTTTTTTTCCTTGTAAAAGCCTGACACGCAAAGTCTTGCACTGTGCCTTTCAAATCAGGCTCTGGATCAAGTCTTGCAAAGATTGGGTGCAGCTGCAAGATTGCTGGAGGGTTTTTTATCCTTATATCAGATGGAGCTGGGGCAAAAAAAAAACCAAATCAAAACAAGGGTAAATCACAGAGCCAGCAACTTTCTTGGCGTCTCTGGGATTGTGGCTCCTCCTGCCCCTCCGGCCTTCAGAAATGTACTCGGCAGAGCTGCCCGCAAAGAAAAACAAATGCTTCCCAAACCAAAACAGAGTTGGGTGTTGGTAGTGAATGGGCCAGCACTGTGTGCTGGCGTCATCTCTGCCCACTGCCAGCACGTTGTCATAGGAACAGCTGGATTATTTTACAATCCAGCTGTGGATCCAATTCTCCAAAGGAGTAGCCTGGAGGGAGGAGAGAGGGGCAGGCAGAAGGAAGCATTGCTGTATTTTCTGGTAATGGGAGGGAGGAGGAGTATTAATGGAGAGAGGGAGGGAAGGATTACCAGTGAGTGCCATCTATCATAGCCTGAAACCGCAACTAGTCATTCCCAGATAACTGACTGCTGTTAACTGCATCTGGAATCACAAGCTGCCCTGTGGGAGAAGGGCAGTGAGGAAAAAGGCAAACCTTTTTTGTGTTGAGTCTGATAACATGTGTCTCACAGCATGCTGTCCTGTAGAGACCGTGGTTTGCCAGCTGTGGGGAGTACTGTGCACCTGTATGGGGTCCCACCACCACAGAAAGTTGGAGCTGATCAATTAATAGGTATTAGCTCATCAGGAAAATGATTTGTCACTGTTTCTGTTGCCCTCTTGGCAATGTTTGTTGCCCTGTTTCCTTTCTGGAAGCTCCTCGAATCCTGTTTTGAGGCTGAGAGCTCTGAGAGTGGTGTAGGTGCCTAAGCGTAGGTTTAGTCTTTGTCCTGGTGAAGGCCATCACACCAAAATGAACACACTTGGTCTGGTAGCAGGATGTTTGCTCTTCAGGTGAGCTCCAAGCCTTGTGATTTAGCAAGACACACTGGTTTGGGACTTGATGAGTACCTACAATGAGGATTTGGTGACAAACACCAGGAGCCTGCAGCGGCTATGAGAAGAAAAGCAGGGCATTTGCTCTGAAAGAGCTGAGGGATGCTGCTCTTCTGCAAGGGGAGTCCAGGCAGAAGGAATTCGCCTGCCTGTGGAGCACTCCCGGCCCAGGGTGAAGTGAGAAGAGGCAGAGAGTCTTGGCGGCAGGCGGTGGCTTTAGCAGTTCCCTGCTGTGCCCCGTCCATAACGTGGACACTCGTGGCGCCTGAAACGAGACGGTCCCTACCCCGTTTTATCCAGTTCCAGTGTTGGAAGTGGCACAGTGAGGNCCCGCTCCCCCTGCCCATCCTGCTCCCCCTGCCCCGCCCGCTCCCCATGCCCATTCCGGCCGACTCAGCCCGGCAGTGGCTCAGGAAGACTGGGAGTGACAGCGTGGCCTGGGCTTGCGTGAGCGGCCCTGGAGCTGGCGCTGCTGGGCATGGCCGGGGCACAGGAGGGACAGGGACAGCCGGGCACGCCACCGCACGGCGGGAGAGCACGGGGCGGGCGTCTGCCTTTCAGCTCCGTCAGCGTGCTCTGCAGCCTGGCTTGACTCGACAGTAATTCTCCTGTCAGTCACACGGAGGGATGTCCCAGCAAGAGCTGAGCAAAGGCTAACTGGCAGGACAGCTGAATTAGCCTTGCCTTCCCGTTGCCGAGTCGTCTGGCTGCTCTGATAGGGCTGGCTGGCTCAGGAGACTCTTTCCCTCAGTCAGTTGGCAGGTGACACCAAGCTGGGTGGGACTGTTGATCTGCTGCAGGGTAGGAAGGCGCTGCAGGGTAGGAAGGTGCTGCAGTGGGATCTGGGCAGCCTGAATTGATAGGCTGAAGCCAATTGCAGAGGTTCAACAAAATCAAACGTCGGGTCCTGCACCTTGGCCACAACAACCATGCAGCGCTACAGGATGGAAGCAGAGTGGCTGGAAAGCTGCTTGGCAGAAAATGACATGGGGGTGCCAGTTGACAGTCGCTGAACATGAGCCAGCAGTGTGCCCACGTGGCCAAGAAGGCCAACGACATCCTAGTCTGTATCAAAAGTAGCGTGATCAGCAAGACTAGGGCAGTGATCGCACCCTTGTATTCAGCACAGTTTAGGCCACACCTTGAGTACTGTGTTCAGTTTTGAGCCTCTCATAAAAGAAAGACAGCGAAGGTACTTTAGCATGTCCAGAGAAGGGCAATGAAGCTGGTGAAGGATTTAGATCACAAGTCTTATGAAGAGCAGCTGAAGGAGCTGGGTGTTTTTAGCCTGGACGAAGGAGGTTCTTGGGAGACCTTTTTGGCTCTCTACAACTACACCTGAAAGGAGGTTGTAGTGGGTTGGGGGTCAACCTCTTCTCCCAAGTAACAAGTGACAGGACAAGAGGAAATGGACTCGAGTTGTGACAGAGGAGGCTCAGATTAGATATTAGGAAAAATTTCACCACTGAAAGGGTTCCCAAGCACTGGAACAGGCTGCCCAGAGAATCAGTTGAGTCACCATCCCTGGTGGTACTTATAAGACACATGGATGTGGCACTTAGGGACATGGTTTAGTGGTGGACTTGGGAGGGCTAGGTTAATGGTTGGACTTGATGATCTTAAAGGTCTTTTCCAACCTAAACAATTCCATGATTCTCACACACGACCTTTGCCAGAGCTGGAAGGACAGGTCCAGTTTTCTTCCTTGATTTTGAAGCGATGAGTGTGTGACAGAAAAGAACCACAGAATGTCAGGGAGCTTAGAAGACAGTGATTTTGTCCTTTGTCAGAGTTCAGAAAGGATACTGAGCCATTTTCCATATTTCACTTTGTTGATCTCATGTATGGATTGACACTATATGTGCAGAGTAGGGTCTCAGAAAGATTTGAAATTTGAGTATCTATCCTGTACTTTACTGGTTCTTAACATTTTAATAAAATAGAAGTCAGAGTTGCCAAGAAAAATTTTAGGTACTGCAGTACTTCTTCTATCCCTCCTGCTTTCTTCATTTTTCTGGCTCCTTCCAGTGGTCTCTGTTGACCCTGTTAGTGAAGACTTGCAGCCTTCTTTAGGGGCACAGTCGGCAGGAGTTTGAATACTCATATCCAGCCTAGATTTCAGCATATGGACTTCTTTATCAGCACATTTCCAAGCTTGTAAGAGAAATTCCAATGAGAACTGGCAGCCTTAAATTATTTTCAGGATTTGGACTTACTAGTAAAGACACGTATTTGAAGAAAATTACTTCTGAGCATTTTTAGTATTGCAGTTCTAGACCTGGCCCCCAGAGGAGATATTTGCAGATGAAAACAGCACTGGAGAAGAGGTCAGGGTTTGGCCTACAAAATATAAAAATAAAATGCTTTGCCCAGCATCTAAACTGCCACTCCAGTCAATTCCACATTTTTAAGGAGATAAAGAGATTCCTCTTTTCTAATGTTATTTTTGGTCTTTACCGCTCTGGGGACATGTTTGAGAAGCCAAACTGCAGGCAGTGACTAATGAAGTGTCTCAGATGTCTTTCCATGATGAGGCAGCCACCAGTGTGGAAAATACTGCACTTTTTCTGGGGGGAATTTTGTCTCTTGCTTTCTGTTACAAGGAACCCACTTTCTTGTTCTTCTTTATTTTAGGCTTCGGCAGAGGAGGAAGATTTAGGGAGTTTTAGGCAAGTCAGAAAGACCTTTTTTCTCTTCACTGTGATGTTCAGGTTAGACTTTGTTTCTAAGTTATCCCTGTAACAAGTCTCATCTGTTACATATTTACCTGGACTCACCTCCTCCTTCAGCCCATCACACTGAGGCTGTGCCCTCCATCAGTTGGTAAGATTTGCCAGCTGTAGTGCTGTTGTGGGTATCTGTTGGGCAGAGTGATTTGGCCAGAGCTGTGGCACAGGTCAATATGGTGAAGCAATAGCAGTGGCAGCCGATGTGTAGACAGGTGGCTGTTGCCAGTCCATGGATCAGCTTTTGTGTGTAATGAGAGCAGCAACTGCTGCTCTTAAGATTTTTCCATGGATGTAATGTAGGATCTCTTATTACTTGAGATATAGCTATGTGGAGCTTTTACTCTTGAAAAGGTTGGTGTTGATGGGTAACAAGAGTGTCCATCAATAGAAATTACTGAAGACATGAAAGCTGGGACAGAATGTGGGAAGAAAGAAGAGAGAAGAAAATCAAATTGGTACAGAGTAATTGTAGGAGGGCAGAGGAGGTGTGACATTGGCTTTTATGGGGAGTTATTAGTGTGGGTCCAGGGAGAGGCATGCAGCTGAGAATTGTCCTGCGGAATTACTTGACCCATGTTGGCACTTTGAGGGTGCCATGTGGTAGGTGGAATCCAGCTCTACTCTGGGAGTTCCCCAGCTAAGACAGATCTCTGGTAAGGTGAAGTGAGACCTTGCAAAATGACAGTGTTCAGCACCCAGGCTGCTGTGCTGCTGCTCTGCCACTGCTCCTGTCAGTGTGGGAAACACACGCTGGAGTGTGCTGCTGCCCAGCTCCTTCTTGTCTGTTAGGTTCTTTCTTTTCTTAAGTGGTGCTGTGGGACATGCTCATGGCCAGTGATTGATCTGGACCACCTGTGTTTGCATCTGCATCCCCAGAAAGCAGGCAATTCAGCACTGAGGCAGTGCTTAGCTGCATTCTTAGACAGAACTGCCCATGGAAAAAGGAGCTTTAGAAACTCCAGTGCACTGTTTGTCTAGAGATTCCTCAAACTCCTGTATTTGAGACTCTCTTCTAGGAAATCCAAAAGCTTTTTTGAAAAGGATGATTAACAGATAGTCCTGTGGAGTCCCTGAATGTGCATATTGCCTTGGACTATAAATGTAGATAGGTGTGATGTTGTTGGGTCTTGGAATTTGGTGCTCTTCCACTCATCAAGTATACCACTGACCTTCGAATAGTAAGACACTAAAAATAGTAATGTATCATGTCAGTGTTGATTCCTCTTCCTCTGACTGCAAGAGTTTTTCTACTTGCAAGTTTTTCAGTCTCCTATGGTAGACATCGGGGGTGGAGGGGGGCNTTGGTTCTTTTTTTGTTTGTTTGTTGAGGAAACATGAACAGATCAGCTTTGACCCTCTACTGTAGTCTTTAGCTAGCAGTAAACTTATTGGAATCAATTGATGATAAAAAATAAGTGATCAAAATTTCTTTGTCAAATGAAAACTTTCTCAGAAAAATCCAAGTATTCCTTTACTCAGGATGCTTACAACCTTGGTATTGTAGTTATGAAATCCTATAAAGGACACAAGCTTAGAAGTATGGACAAATGTGAAACTAATTAGCTTGGTTTCATCGTCCAAGCTGAATGAAGTGCTGAAAGAAAATAAATATTCATAGCGAAGCAGCATGGATCTAAACAAATTCTTTCAGCTTTAGTAATAATTTGTAGGGTTTACTTACTAAATGGATGGAGAATTTTTTATTTTAAAGCTAGGTTTGTACTCTGATGCTGTCACAGCTGAAGCTGCACAGTTCAGCATGGACCTGCTTTTGTCACAGGGGTTGGGCCAGACTCTCTCTCTCTCTTGTCAAAGTGTTTCTTTGTGCAGGCAATCATGGTAGCTGCATATGTCTACTGAGCATGCAGCTGCATGCATAGTTTTTGATTTGGACTCTTGCCTTTTAAAGATCAGGCTGAAGCAATTATGGCTTTTAAATTTGCTTTGGAACTAGTATGATTCCTGAGAGTGCCTTCATTTACAGAAGTAGCTGGTCAATGGATTTGTCTTTAGATAAAGAAATTTCTATACTCTGGCCTGGATGGAACTTTTCAGCTGCAGGAAGGATTGTAGCTGCAGTTATGTGTGCTGTGAAATTCCCAAGATTCCCATCACCACCCTCGTTTAAACATCCCCCAGCCCTGCTATAAACAAGTGAGAGACACTCACCCTGCACCCTGGCTGGGAGCCAAGGGTATCTGGCTCTCTGGCTGGAGGCTGAAGCAGAGCACAGAAAATAGTGTCAAGTCATGAATCAACTCAGAGAGGATTGACATCCACCATCAACAAAATCAGACAAATCTGGGCTCTATGCTTAGTAAGCAGTTTATTTCTCATCAAGGTTACAACGTGCAGGTGAGCTGGAAAGACAGCAAAGCACCACAGGCAGGCACAAGGGGCACCTCCTCACTATGTCCTCTTGCAGCAAGATAACTGTAGGGCTGTGGACGTAGTGTATGATCCTCTTGGCTGTTTCTGAATGGTTTCTAAGGTGACAAAGCCTATGTAGTCATGCTGTTTGCCATGAAGCCCTTCTGGCAACTTTTGAACGTGTGGGACACCTTCGACCAAATTTGAGAGGAGTACAAATTTCTAAGATTGTTGCATTTTTACAGGTTCTGTGAGGCTCTACAGGTAGACAGAAGAATCAGGCTCAGTTCAGTGCCATGCCATGGGACAGACATGGAGCATCTATCTGGTCTGGCAACTGAGACCTGGATACACAGGGGATGTGTGTTGGTATCACAGCCAGCACACACATGCATCAGGACTAGCCAGAACAGGGAATGGGAGAGGTGTGAAGAAGAAGCCAGGATTAATGCAGTGTGGGAGAGGCTTAAAAAGGCAAAGGACATCAATGTGGAAATTGGCTCACCAGCTGTTTTTTTCTCTACCAAGATCGTTGTCTAGACCAGCTTGTGCTTTTTAATTCTGGAAAGAAATCTAGGCAGTCTGTCCTTATGAGTGAAGATTCAGATATACCTCTATAGCTGCATGCACTGGGTGTGACACTCACTTGGTTGGCTGCATCCGAAGTTCCTCTTTACATCTGTTTGGACCTTGAAAGCAGTGCCTCCATCCTGAGGGAATTTTCAGGGATTTAGGTGCAAGCCATCAGCTCTTAGCAAGTTTCCAAGGTGGCATGGCTCCTCTTCTTGTGAAGTCGTCTCTGCCTGGTCTATATATGCTGTCTGCTTTCATCAATTCTATAGGATAACAAAGACTAGCTGGGTACTACATAGCAGCAGAAGCTTCCTTTAGGTACTGCCTATGCATAAACTTCATGGGCTCATAGCCTTACATTTGTTNTTTTTTTTTTTTTTTCATAAATAACCTTATATCCAATCAGGAACCATAGTTTCTGCCTTATGGAACACCTTACTACATCACTCTGGAAGAGCTGCAGCTCAGTTTGGCAAGCTCTCCTGCAGTACAAGTGCTGTCAGTGGATCCTTGAGATTATTTGCATACCCTGGGAGTTCCACTTTCATCTGTGCTTCACTGCAGTGAATTTCATCTGAGCTGATTTGTTGGGTTGTCCACGTGCTCTTTGACTCTGGGGTCACCTTGACCAGCCACCCTTCTCTTCAGCTGGATCAGGAGCACATGGCATCTTGTGCATGGCTTGAGGGTGCAGCCAGCCCCCTCTGATCGCCATGCCCCCTGCTTCTGCAAGGTTATACAAGGAAAGCTGAAATTTTCTTGCCAGAGGCAGGGGAGCAAATTCAATCTCGGGCAGACCTGGAACAATGAACAGCTTGGAGAAGGTGTGCTTCCAGGACACATGCCAGCACTGAACAAGCACCAGTGGCAGGTTTACAGAAATGCCACAGGCAAAACGAGAGCTCTGGCAATTCATAGGCTCCCCAAGTTTGACAGGCAATCATCCAGCCTCACCTCTTGTATAAGACTGGTCCCTTCATTTCAGGTAGTCACTCCTGTCCCACACTCAATAATATGTGCTTGCCAGCAGTGCTTTTGGGAGGTTAACCAGCCTCAGTGCAGAATCAAATGGAGACAGGGTATCTACCATGTACATGGGCTGATCACCCACACTCTACAAAACAGTGTTTTACTTCTAATCAAGGGTTGCCTGGTTATGGTATCCGGCTGTGGTTCCTGTTCTTCCTTTCTTCAGGAGATTAAAGACTTTTTGAATGCCTCATGTTTACTCTCTGGAATTACAGGGGAATAAAGACACTTTCTTCTGTTCAAGAGGCTAAACAGGCTGAGCTTACTTTGGGGCAAATAATGCAGCTCTCAGCCACTGGAGTCTCTCTTCCTCCTCTCTTTCCCAGTGGTCAACATCCCTTTTAAAGCAGGGAAGTAATGCTTTTGCCAATGCTGTACACTGGCATCACATACTTTTTTTTACCCCTACCTACCATGGCCTTCTCTGAGTGTCTACTGGGAGAACTCAGGGTGGATTTTAACCCATACTTCCAAGGAGAGATGCTTGGAGTTTTTTCATGTGATGCAAGGTGCATATTGAATCAGAGACACACAGAAAAAATTTTTGAGTTGTAAGGGCCAAAAGGAATTAATCACTGCAGGGAAATGGACCCTCTCATCTACACAGAGGGTGGGAGAGAGAGAAAAGGAAGTGCCTTCAAATGGAGAAAGGGAAGAAAGGTCCTTGCAGTGTCTTTGTCAGTACTAAAATAAATCTCTAAAGAGAGAGACGGAAAACAATAGCGTCAGAAAGCTGCCAGAGCAATGGAAGAGCAGAGCCTTAGGACCAAATCACTTCTTGATGAAAGGCTGCCAGCTCTGGACCTTTGTGGTTAGTTTGCTTTGGTAAACCCAGTAACTGTTGGCATACATTTGTCTTTCTCATCCGTGGACTGCTTGCTAAATAGGCAGTGATGATACTGAGGACAATATCCTAACAGGAATGTAGCTGACCCATTGGATCAAATACTGGATTTGAACCAAACCAGTCTTGTTTTGGAGCAACTAAACTGTCCAGTGGACTGGAAAAAGCTCTGGGGAGCCTTGACCAAGGCTGCTAGAGAGCAAAGTAGCAGAGACTTTTCATCCAAAAAGGATCCAGGCAACATGTCCTTACAGTAAACAGAAGAAAGCCTTGCAATTCTATGATCCTTAAGCATAAGGGGGAGTGGAAGAGTCTGCTGGGAGCAGGCTGACAGGCCTGGGAGGTTTTATACTGACAGAGTACATCTGTAGAGCAGAGCTGCCAGGCTGTCGTGCAAACCCACCCGGGGACCATCTCACACTTCAAGCGCACGCTGTTTGCATCTTTGGGGCTCCTCGCACCTTCCTGGACATGATTGCATGCAGGGAACCAGGTCAAATCATTGCATTATTAACAGCAAATTTGACATCTGTGCTGGCCAGTGGAACAGCCCTGGCATTTGGTTTGTTTATTTTTCTTCTGCCTTTGGCACTTTTGCTCTCTACAGAAGGCGCCCTGAATGCGTTGCTAACACACTGCTTGAGGTAAGCACTAAATGAAACTCCCACTATTTTGAGGAACCTAGCTCAGGCATTTTTTAAATGACTGCTGTTTTTTGTGATTCTTGGACAAATTGAAACTATAACCTCTTTGCTGACACACGGGTTTTTTCTGTTGTGCTGGTAGGCTGCTCTGTGGTTGCAAATCTCCAGCATACCCAGATTCTGCTCTCACTCAGCCTGACTTGACACTCTGGACTAATTTCATTAACGTTAGTGGAGACATTTCTTCTTTATGCTGGCATAGAGCTAGTTTGGACATGAGGCCCACCATGCATAGAGGAGACCTATAACTCTCCCTTACTGCAGCTAGAAAGATCTATGCAACAGAGATGAACTTGCTGGAGTGCAGAACGTGAGCGCGTAAGTGCTGGGGATTAGGGAGAGATGCTCTCCTTCCTCCAGTTTGCAATTGCTTTCATTAAGAGCAGGTTTTCAACTGGGAGCTATGAATTTCCCCAGTGCTTGCTCTACAGCACAAGGGAAATGGGCCTTTGCATTGAGCATGACCTGTTTGGATATAGACTTCAAAGGCAGCTGCTCTCCTTCTTCCTCCTTCTACTTCCAAACCCACCCGTCAGTGTCCTGGTGCCTGACATCATGAGCCACTTGCTTTCTTGGCCTTAAAAACAATAGGATTCAGAATGTTCGACTCTTCAGAGCAATGAGAATCTATTTTTATCTGAGCTGCTTTCGAGAGCCATTGAGGTGTAGGTACAGTGCCTGGGGATGAGGTCTTGGGGCTTGTCACTGCTGAGATGTTGAGCAGAGGTTTGGTGAGTCCAGCAGCAGAGGGTTCACTGGTCCCTCTGGGGGTGTTGCAGGGAGGGGGCTGGGGTGGGTGTAGCTGGTTATGTGCATAGGCAGCCAAAATCTGGTGTTGTAATGTCTGAGACGCTCAGAGTTTGGAAAAGGCTCCGATGATATCACCCTGCAGAACTGTTAATGGCAGAATACAGGAAACATTCACAAGTCCTTTCCAGATCTGTAAAGGAGAGGAATTAATACTTGTTCTTCTCATGCCCATCGTTCTGCTTGGAAATGGCTTTCTCTCACCACCAGGCACCACTTTTTTTCTTCTCCTTGCTGCTGCAATATCTCTACCACATGTAGCAGAGGGCAAAGAGTGTGAGAGCAGAGGCTCTTCTGCACAAGCTCCCTGTGAGGACACTGAACTCTGCATACCATCCTTCAGTTTTGCTTAATCCACTTCCAGAAGATATAAACAAGCAATGGTGTTTTTAGCACTGCTGCAGGGCATGCAGAAAAAGAGATTTAGTTCTGCATGAGCTCTCCCCTACTACTCTCCTTTGTGGCTGCTCTCTCTCTGCAGCTCTCTGTGCTCCACAGCTGCCCTACATGACTACCAGCCCTTGTCGGAGACCTTTCCAAGTCCTGCAATGAAGATCTGCTTGACTGCAAGACATTCCTTCTTCCTTATAGCTGTGGCCAGCACAGTACATCTTCCTGCTGCTTAAGAAAGCATATCTTTTGTTGAGTGGGGAGTGATACCATGCAGAGATTGCTTAGGTGCTCTCAGCTCTGCTTTTTTATTGTGATCCACCCACTACCACAGGATCCTCGGGAGAGTGGGAAGGAGAAGCCCAAAGCTGGAGCTAGTTGATGTAAATTAAGTGAGCAATACTCCACGTGACACGAGGAGCATGAAGAATGATGTCAACCAGTGACTGCTTGGACTAGGCAATTAGCTTTGTGATTTTTCTCAAATTAGAATACAGAGAATGTGTGTGAAATATTTCCCTCTAGAGCTTCATGCAACGAGACCTACAAAACTGGGCTGGTGTGTCATACTGAGAACAAGGAAAAATATGGCCTGTTAATGTGTTTTGATGGAGGTACTTTCTCTTGTAGCCAGCTGCTGATTGCCAATGCATAGTCTCGCTTCCCCCCTCCCCTAGTGCATGGGCTGGTCTTCCTTCTGCCATCTGTGACGGATGAGATCAGCATGGAACTCCCGCCCTCCTGCTTGCAAAAGAGATGAAGACGTGGTCTGTTCAAGGAAAGGGCAAAACAGGTAACAACTGCTCCTTGTGGCTTTCACAAAACTTTGTCCTGGACTCACTGATTCCAGCATGGACACTTGCCTGCAGACTGGCTGAAAAAGGACTGTGATAACTTGCTTATATTTGTGAGCAGCAGCTTGTAGCAAGCATGGTCCTATCCATATGGAAACAGAAAGATAAGAGGTGGAATCAATGTTATAATAACTTTCACTAATTTTTGGAGTGCAGCCCCAAAAGAGCAGCAGTGGGGACCGAGTCAGGCAGAGGGTCTGTGTTGCGTTATGGCTGCTGAAAAGGCCAGTGTGATTTTACTCTTGTGTTAGGAGAGTTAGAATTGCTCTCAAACAGTTCACCAAATATTGTGATCTGAATTGGGGGTAACTGGAGGTGTTGACAGACAGGGGAGATAGACTGAGCACAATGCTAACCAGTTTAGCCAAAAGATGACATAGGTGGAGGAAGCATTGCTGTCTCCAAACATCTGTGAGGAGATGTGGATTACATTAGCAAAAGAGAAAATTTAGACTGAGCATTAGAAAAGTACTTCCTAGAAGTGAACTGTGTCTCCCCAGGGAGGGGGTGGGAGTCCCATATCTGGCGAAATGGAAACAGCAATAAGTAATAATGAATCTGATTATTTGCTATGTAATTATAACAAATAATGTAAAATAAGTGTTGAAAAAGAGATAGAGTTCTCTGATAGCAGCCAAATACACAAGCAAGGGGCTGAGCAGGGTGGGACTTCAGGGATTTCTGATGCTGATAGGGTGCACCTGGGAGTCCTGCTGACTTCCTTGAACCACGAAGGCTGTATTTAGGCTTTTGTTCACTCAATACTTCAGAACAGAGTTAAGTTCTATTCCTGGCTCCTTTTCTTCTTGAAGAAGGAGAAATCTGGTACAGCGCTGATCAGTTTGTGCTTTATTTGTTGGCAGTGGGATTCCAGAGACCTGTCCCCACCAGCTTGATTCACTCACGTGCTGTTTGGAGTGGAAATTTCCATCAAAGAATGTGGAAAAACAAACGTATGTTTTTGTTGGGGCTGTTTTGTGATATGAGCCAAGGGCTGGAGTGGGGTCTTACATTGACAACCACATCCAGGAGTATGTGGAAACATCTCCTCTGAGATGTGACCAAGACACTAGACACCCTGGCAAAGGAACCCTGCCTACAGAGCAGAGATGTAGATGAGAAAAGCAACTGTGTCTATGGACTCAAGTGAGCCCCAGACACCCAGATTACAGGGCCAAGCCCCCAGGTTTCTCTGCAGCTAGTTTCTCAGAAAGAGACTAACAATGATCTCCTATTTACACACCACTCAAAAAGATGAGGTTAAGGCCAGTGTTTTGAGGATTTTGGTTTTGATGACTGATGAGCTCTAAATTTGCTTTGGTAGCCCAGGAGAAATATGGCAGCATTTTGTCTTCTTTCCAAACTTAAAGCCTTGGTTTTATTTAACATGAATTTTAGTGCCAGCCCTGGAGCATTAAAATGGGAAAGGATAACATCCTTTGCTTGTGCCCTTACCCACATGATCTGCTGATGATTATGTCCTAAATGGTAATCATAAGATAAGAGGAAAATTATGACAGAGGTTCTGGGAGAACTGTGCCAGTCTTGTGCATCACCTGCCCCACCAGTGGAAGGAGAAATGGGTGACTCAGGGCCTGGAAGAACAGCAGTGGCAATTGCCTTGCAAGGTTCTGACTGAGAGTGGCTGAATGCTACCCATGGGGTCAGGCTCCGTCCCCAACAAGCTTTGTGAGGGCTGAAGGAGAGGAGTTTCCAGCCCTGTCTTACAGCAGCCCCACCACACAAAAGTATCAGACCAGCGGCACCTGTCTGTGCAAATGCGAGACACGGGTAAACATGGGGAAGAAAGACAAGAAAAGGGGATGGTGGTTGAAAGACACTTTTTATCCTGAAGCATGTTTGTCAGATTACATCCACAGCTGCACAAGGAGTCCTCTCACAGTTTATAGGAAAGCAAACACAAAGGGAAAATAAACTGTAAGAATCAGGCACTTCAACAGCCAGATCGCCAAGGCTATTGGCCACAGTTATTCCAAAACAGGCTGCGTCATTTCAGAGACGGTTCTCCTCCTAGTCCTACTGCCTTCATCCATGAACAGAATCTCGGTATGCTCCTTCCAGGTATTTGTTAACTCCCATGCAAAGCTTGTGGGAGCTGAATGCAGAGGGGAAAGAGTGAAGATTGGGTTCTGGCTTGATGTAGTGGCCAGCCTGGGCAAGGGGAGTGCAGAATGCTTGCTTGGCAATCCACCCGAAAGCTCGTGGAAGCTCCTTGCTTCCCTGGGCTCATATGGGATAGAGACAAACTGTGTATTCCTTAAAGGGTTTCCAAGGATGCTTCCAACTTGTCCTGATGTGCAAACTATACCTTCTCTTCCTCCATGACCTTCCTCTGATAAAGGCTCTCTTACTCTTTTTTTGTGCTGTGAAGGGTTCAGCTCCCTGTGTCCTTGAGGATGAAATAATGGAAGTAATACCCAAGGCTCTCAGCTCTTTTCCGTCATAAGAATCCATGTGCCAGCTCAGTACATTGAAATGAATCAAGAAGAGTAGCCCATGATGGGACAGAGCCAGCCTACAATTGCAGTGTACCTCTCATGCAAAACTGATCAGCTTTTTTCCTAGGTGCAACAGATAGTTGAAAACAGCCCCAGCTGGCAGCATGCAAGCCATATTCAGCATGAAAGGAACCTTGGAGTAGTGTGAAATCCTTTAGCAATGTCACCTGTCACTTTTCTATGGCTTGTAGATGGCCTGTCTGAGAGCTGACCAGTTGTTCCACCAACTCAGCTCTCTTTTGTGTCAGGGGTACGTAAACCAAAAAAGCCCTGAGCTCACCAGTACTGAAACATCTCCCATGTCTGGCTACTGAGCTGGTGTGACACTTGAAGAATGTCCTGCAGTGGGAGGCCAAACTGATCTTGGGGAGCCACCATAGAAAGAGGAACCACCACAGTCAGCTCAGCCCTGCACACCCTGACCCTTCCTACAGCACCAGGCTGACTGGCTTTGCAGACCACTACTGGGGGCAAGCACTAGGGGAAATGCTTGTCCCTCCATCATCTCCCAGCTCTGCTTCTAGAGCCTTGTCTGATTTGAAGTCTGGATACTAAAATGTCTAAGGAATGAGTGGAGAGTCCTATGGGGCCGATACTGGGAATGATCTGGAGTGCAAATTTCTCTCATTCCCTCCCTAAAGCAGACCTGCCCTGGGCGCCATGAAGGCCATGGAGACGTTAACTCTGCAGCTGGGGAGACATCTGCGATTTGGCGAGAATAGGTTCTTTCCACAGAGGCTGCTAATTCTGCATGACCTAATCTGGGTTTGCTGCTTCTCTGCACTGTGAGTCACAGTGCACACAGTCGTTTGGTCACTGTGACAGGCTGCAGGGCTTCACAGTGGCCTTTTGCTCTTCCTATAGAAGATGACTGTCTTTGACTTGACTGCCATGTGCTGTTTGATGTTTTCCATTTATATGTAATAAGAACACTGTGATCTGAAGCAACAGTAGGTTGTCATCCTAAGATCTTTTCAGCAACGAGCAATACATTAGCTGGCCAGGAGTCAAACTGGTCCAGAACAAAGTCTATATGAAAAATTTACCCAAAGGAGCCATTGATAGCTTTTAGGAATTGAAGACTGTGGAGAGATATGGCCATGGAAAAGCTAATGCCATCAGTAAACCCAGCCCTTCGGTTGGAAGACTCTCTATCCTATCCCACACCTACTGGGAGAGTTGAGCCCTGAGATTGTGTACAGATTCCCAAACTGCAAGCATTGGGCCATAGGTACCAGATTAGCTCTTTTTATTTCCTTTCATTTAGCAGGATCCTGCAGAGCTGGGTAGCTGCCAGTCAGTCTGTCAAGACGCGAACTATTTTGGGAATTTTTATGATGGAACAATATTTTTTTGGTAAACAAACGGAAAGCTGTTAAACAGGGACCTTCACCTCACAGCTCCCGGTTCAGCTCCCTCACTGCTGCAATGCTACAGTGGCTGTACTGTCCACTCTGCAGAGCTCCCTTCATGGCTCCAGCAGGGGCAAAACAAATAGCATCTCTTTTTTTGCCTTTTCATGAACTCCTCAACCAAAAAAAAAAAGACAAAAAAAAAGAGTAATAAGAGTAATTTTGGTTTAAGCACAGAAGCATTTTCTTGGCAGACTTAACCATTAACCCTTCACACACCTGAGGGCAAGCTGTATATTGTCTCTGTGTGCCATGTTATCTGACCGTGTAGTATCTAGCCACATCCCAGACTGGATTTCCTCAAGCCTGCTGGCATATGAATCCAACAAGCAGCAACATGGGGCTAACTGTGAACAGAAGGAAGACTTCCTTTTTCACAGTGTCTGTTAATAGGAAGCCCTGATGGAGTCAAAGAGTGCACAGAGGAAGGTGTTTGTATGGAAGAATTTAGTAGGGAAAGAAAGGGCAGAAACATTTCCCACTCTCAAATGGAGGTAGTGTGTTGCTCAGGGGAAAAGCCTGTAATGGGCCAGGGAGTCCTTGCTGCCACAGGCCAACTCCTGCACTTCTCTGTCTTGTCCTCCAATTTCTCAGGTTTCTCATTTGCTTTTACAGTCTCAGTGGGTCAACTCTGGCACCTCTGTCCCTTACCATGCCACTCCATGTCGCTCTGACACTTCCTGAGATTCCTCCCATATCTGATTGTAAACATGAACCTCTTCTCACCTGTAGGTCTTCAGCATCCTACCAGGGCAGCTTCCACAACCCACTGTTCCTGCTCTTCCTGCCCTCTGCACAGAGCGGCTTTCCTCAGTTCTGTGGTTTGCTCTCTGCTATGTAGGAGCAGAACTCACCTGGCCCCATCACGAGGATTGAGAATCTCAAAACTGCTGGGAGGACATGGGGTGAGCATCTTGGGAACTGCAGCAGTGATGCAATGGAAGAGATGCACACCAGTCCTCAAGGTTCCTGGCGTTTAAGGCACCCCCATTCTGCAGCTCGATGTACAGAGACCAATTTACTCAGATCTTTCTCAAGTCTGCATTTTAAACAGACACTAAGTTTCAGAACCCCGGAAGCTCATATCTCCTGTGATTATAGCTTTTGCCATCTATTAGTGGAGTCTCAGTCCCATTTCCTCTTCTTAATTTGGCTTCCCTCTCTTCACCCAGTAGCTTCCCTTCTCTTCATTGTATCCCACATTTAGCCCCATGATTTGAACTTAAGTGTGCTTATCTGGTCCATCTGTCCCACAGAGAACATACTTCATCCTCAGTAAATAGTTCAGCTCTCTTCCTTTTGATCTCTTTTCTCCTGAACTGGTTGTGCTCTTCTGCAGAGCGTTATCTCTTTAGCACTGAGTGCTTTACCTAAATCAGTGTCACTTATGCCTATCCCTCCTGTTCCTCCTGCTCAGCCTCATTCCTCCCCTAAAAAAGGTTTCTTTTTCTGCTGCAGTTTTATTCCTTCAGCTTTTATCCATCTCAGTCTCCCCCAGGTCCAAATGCACTTTGTTTTCTATATGAGCCAAGGAGCTATGCTCCAGAAGGGTCACAACATGGGAGGGGGGACAATCCTACAGCAAGTCATGCCAATATAATGTGTTCTGCTTATGTTTACCTTGCGCCTCTTTGGGCCTTAGCCTGTAGTTGTCCTGCTCTGTCTTCTTAGTGTCATGCCATCAGAGCCAGCTTTATGATCCCCTGCTTGGGTCTGAGTACTTGTCACATGAAGGTGCAGCAGCATATGTGGTTTTTGTCCTAGCAATGCCTCTGCTGTGACTTGGCCACAACTGCTTGTAGCTTTAGATGCTGGGCACCAAAAGGACTCTCTGCATCTACAGTTTTTATGGCTGTTCCTTCAGTCATGTTGCAGATAAATGCATCCACAAGGCTAGAGGGCAACTTAGACCCTCTGTGGCTGTGACAACATCGAGCTGTACTGCATGATCAGTACTCCACAAGGGTGCTTGTCCTTGGGAGGAGCAGAGAAGAGGCCTCGAATGGTGACATTGGCAAAAACCAGTGCCCTGGGCAAGAGCTGAGAGTCCTGCCTCATCTTCAATTGGTCTACCTATTGCTCCACGGAGGACATTCTTGCTCTTAGCTTCCAACCGGCAGGCATCTCATGGTCCTCTGTTGTTTATGATACTGCAATTTGTTGCCTTGGAAATAAGTGCTGGTTTATCCCAAACAGAGCCTACAGTTTCACAGCACAATGAAGCGAGAAGAGCAGATGGTTACCCCATTTCTTCTGTGGTACTTCCCATTATTCTCATCCATAGCTAGATGTCAGGAATCTATGATTCAGTGCAAGTATGTGTGGCCTGGATGCATCTACCCATGTAAGATGGAGAGCCATGTTTCTGCTGGGATGACATGTCTTTGTGTCTAGCATCACTTCTTGTAAATGGAACTTGACCAAAAGCCTAAAATAAACAACTTCTTGCTGACTCCAGTGGTGTCTAGGAGCAGTAGGGAGAAGGAAGGTTCAACACCTGCAGTTTCTGTTTCCCAGGGCTCTGTAGTATCTATCCTTAAGCTTTCAATTCTCTGCAACCTCATTTTATTGTTTTATATGTTGAACTTTGGACAATATATGCCTCGTACTCTCAGTAGATGCTGGCATTCTCCTTTTCTGCAGCTCTCCTAGGCTAAGGCTTAGTTGCAGTTTGGCAGCAGCTGTGCTAGGTAGGACTTGGGAACTGGGTGGGGGCTAGGTCCTCATGCAAATGTCTTTTCTTGGAAGCAGTTTTCAAAAGAGCTGTTGATCCAGAGACACACTGGTGTCATGGCTCTAGTATGCACTTGGGGAATGGAAGAGATGTGGGGACTCTGAAGGGCTGAGGAGCCTTCAGGATCTGAAATGCAGCACTTCCAAGTCCAAGATTAATTGCTTTGCAAACAGTTCTGCTTTCATTCCTCAATGTTATTCGGTGTGATTCAATCTTATTTGTTTGAATTCTGTTCTGAGGTTTATGTTCTACCCAGCACTTTGCTGCATTTCCTTTTCTGAGCAAATTTAGGCTGGAGATTAACAGAGTATTTCTTCCTTTCAAAGCAGTAGGATCCTTGAACAGTTTTCTAGTAGGAACAGAAAGAGCAAAATTCTAATTGGTTTCAAGATTGAGCCTGGTCAGTTTAAGAAGGAGATTATATAAGTAATGCTGTTGGAGCCTGTGGCTGGATTTAGTGATCCAGTGTCTCTTCTAGTTCTACCTTTCTGGGAGCCAATTATGTTTATAATTCATTTGAAGAAGTGAAAATTATCCTCAAGGTTCAAATGTTCTCCATTAAAAATGAAAAATGGAGCAGAGGAGATTGAATACTGGTTTTTGCCTAGAAGCACAGAGGCTGCAGAGCCAGGGCAGGAGAGAGAGTTGGATTGTGGAAAGAAACGAAATTGCTCTAATGTGGAGATGTGGCATGGGGAAGACAAAGTGGAGCCCTGGGGATGGAAATTGTGAGTGGTGAGGCAAGGAAGGAGGGCCAAGTGCAGAACTGGGGTAAGGGCTGCAGGCCCATGAGATCTGGGAGGAGGAGAAAGGAAGAGAGTTGCTGCTCTTGCACATGCTGTATCTGGCTCTTTTGCTTATCGCTGAACTTATCCTTTCTGCAATGAGTAACAGACTAAGGCTCCTTGTGCTGCTCCATTAATCTGTGGCTTTCCATTAACAGGCAGGTGCTTGTACCCGGGGGACCACCATGCTGACTGCCAGAGATTCCTGGCAATGGGTACTATGGAGTTAAGCAGCCAGGCTGGAGTGTGCAAACAAACAGTGAGACCTGTACTAACAGCCCTGCTTTGTGCTAGTGGGAAGCACAGGCTCCAACTTCTTCCGATTTCTCACCTGTCCAGACTGGCACAGAGAGAAAATGCCTCTTGGAGTTTCAGAGAAAACCACACCTATTTGCAGTGGATTCCCCATGGCCCTCCTGTGGGGTATTAACCCTTCAGACCCAGGTGCACAGTCTCCCTTCGGTAGGAAGAATTCCCGACCATCCCTGGGGAAGTCAGCCATTCTCCCTCCACTTCAGGGATTTTCTCCTGCTTGTGGCCCAGGGCATTGGCATCGGCCCATCCACTCCCTTTAGCAAGTCACTGCTTTCTCTTTCCTCCCGTCTGTACAGTCATCTCTGTCCTTTGCATATCTGTGCACTATGGCTCTTTCTACATGAACTGGGCTTCCTGACCCAGCTCCTTATCCCAGAAAGCGGAATTTGCTCTGCTGTGTTTGGGTTGGACCTGTGATCATGTCTCTGTGTTTGTCTCAAACCCCACCAAGTTTCCCTGAGATACCAGCTCATCCCTCCCACTTGAAATATCCATGCTTTCTTCCTGGTCTTACTGTTTGCTTTCCCTCCTTTCCCTGGTTTCTGAGTTTTCTCGGAAGGAATCCCGTGCTCTGGCCTCCTCAGGCTGGAGTGTTGTGTTGTTGTTTTTCCGTTCGTCGCTATGGGCAGGGATTTTGAATACTGAGCCAAGGAGAGGGAGGGAAGAAGGGAGGCAGTGAAAGAAGGAGGGAGTACAAGGGGAGGGATGAAGAAAGACAGGAAAGTGAGAAAGCAAAGTGTGCAGGGGAGCAGGGTAAGGAAGAGATGGTGAAGGAATGAAACGGGGAGGGAGGATAGAGGGCCTTGTGGAGAGAACGAGCTTTGGATAAATATCAGGGAGAGCTTTTCATTGGTTCTTTTGTTACTAACAATATTGCAGCAAACAGCAATGTCCAGAGGAAGGCAGAGAACCTCCACCTCTCCCCGCCCCCAACCTGTCTAGGACACAAGGCATGAGAGGTTATTCCAGGCAAAGAGATCCTTCAGAAAATGAACGTATAAGCCTAAAGCTGCTGGTAGGTGCACAGGCTACAGCAGGGAAAATGCTAGATGGGAATCTGGTGGGTAAGGAGAGAATGTGAAGCATGAGGACCCAGAAACAATTATAGGGCTGACATGTTTTGGGAACAGGGAAGAAAGTAGAGCAGCTAAGGAAGCTTAAGGCATTGCAGGGAAGCTAGGTAATTCCTATACCAAAAAGGAAAAAGGGCACATTCCCCTAATAGTGCAGCTCAGTTGTTACAGGGAGTTGCACCTTCAGGCAGTGAGAACTACTAAAAGAAAAGGTTGGTGTCCTAGAAAACAACAGTCCTCAGGACTGGGCACCAGCACCTGAGGAGTAGAGTGCTAGAGAGCAAAAGCTGTGTGCAGCAATACAGAGAGAGCCAAGAGAGCCAAGGAACTGCAGACATCGGTCTTATTTGGATCCCAGGTAAATTGCTGGAATGCTCATTAAGGATGTGTAGGTCCCCTCTGCACACCCACCTGACTGGCTACACTGCAACAAGAAATTTGCAGCTCACTTTCATCTATAAAGAAAAACCATAGCCCTGGAGCTGCTAGAAGTTATGGACTGTTTCCTGATGTATGAAATAACAGCAGTACTCGGATTTTCAAAAAGCTGGGAGCAGTGTCTTTCACAAGAGCTTCTTGATGAGGCTAGATGGCCACAAGGTGGTAAGTGCTGGCACTGTGAAATACTGAAAAGAAGTAGAAACCATAGGCCCTGAAGGGAAGGCTTAGAGCAGTCTGTCCCTAGGAGCCATGCAAGGGTGGCTTTATAGCAGAATGGAAACTAATCCAAACAATAGGGAGCCTAAGATAGACCTGCAGTTGGAGTACTTGGTGTGCTTCTCATCACACTTGCTGAGGAAAATAGGGAGATACAGGCAGATGAAGAAAGTTATTAAGAAGATGAAACTCCTTCCACATGAGCAGGGATTGCAAGGAATGCAACATGTCAATTTACAGAGAAGATACATAGGGAAGGGATATGAATTAGATAGATGTATTACTTTTTTAGGATACACTATATATTTCAAAGCCTAAGCCAATGCCTAACTAACAAAGATAAGAAGGAAATTCCTTTCTGGAGAGGTTACTCCACAATTGTTCAACCTAAAGATTATTTACCTCAAGGATCTAACACTTTCAGAGACGAGTTCTTACACAGCATTTTCTAGGCCCGGTCTCTAATCAGTCCCATTTTTTAAACAAGAAGCCTGTGGACCAATCAACCCATTAGCCTATGTCCATTAAGGCACTATCTGACCACTGTGGTGTTGACTGCTCAGGCCTCAGCACTGCCACCAGCCCAGACACAGCTGTTTTTCCCCAGTGACTTGTGGACAATTTACCATCCTTTCACTCCTACTGCTTGTGTGATTTTTCTCTTCACCTAGCAGCCCAATTCTGCAAAAGGACTGGAAATAATTTTTTTAAAGAAAAATCAGACTAGAAACCCTACTAGAGGTAGAGTTGCATGAAGGGAACAGTTAAGTCAGAACTGAGTTGTGGCCACTGAGGATGGTGTGACATGTAGCCAGAGGTGGTCGAAGAGCAGCTACATCTTTACTTGCATCACCACCATCCTCTCCTGCAGGGTGAAGCTCTTGCTGCAGATATGTATTATACTCCGACTTAGAGGGGTTTGAAAGCATAAGTACTAGGTCAGGTCCTTTACTGAAATATTTTCAGAATTGGCCATCAGGATTTCATAGTAATACTGAAGACAAAGATCAGGAAAAAGGAAGCGGATTCATGAGGATTTGGGTGATTTAAGTGCATGGGCAACAGATGAAAAGCACTGTTTCATGCAGCAAATATTAGATGGCAAGTGTGGGAGCAAAGAGCAGGTCTGAAGAATCCCACTTAATCAGAGCCACAGCATGGCTCCCAGTGGATGGCAGGGGATCATTAACCCCATCAACCTGCACAGAGGAGCAATGCTATAGAGAATTTTACATGTAGAACATCAGTATGGCTTTATGTCTCCCAGGCATGTCCCATGTGCATGTTGTTGCGCTAGTCAGCTCTCAAGAGGTTACAGAAGGGAGGTGAACTGGGATGGCTAACATCCTGATTAGACTTAGAATATTAATTAATTTAAAGCACATAAAACTGTGCTTGGACATAAAACAGAGATGTTTAGGTCTAGGTATCATTGGCTTTCTTGGCCAAGAATGTCCCAGGGAGGTTTCTGTGAGCTCACCTCCACTAATGGTAGGATCAGGAGTGTGCAGACAGCAAGTAAAGGACTACCATTATTGGGGTCTTAAATATGCTCTCAGTGCATTTGAACATGGTGCATTAAAAGTTAAGGACCATTAAGAGCATGGCTGTGCCATGGACAGGGCTGTAAGAGCAAGTGATGCTGAGAAACCTGGCAAGCGGGACCAGTACTGACATTGCTTCTCCTGCCCACCTTCAGGAGACATGGCCCTACTCCATGCAGCATCCACTCCTGCTCTGAGAGGGCCACCAGACAATCTAGAAGAGAGAAGTGAGAAGAACAAGGATGGGTATGTTGCTGTCTTGTGGTGTCCTGGCCTGAATCCAGCCAATGAGATGCACAGTTCATCCATGTAGAGAAGGCAGAGATTTGAATGCATACTGACAAGTGAAAAGCAAAGACTTTTCCCAGGGACTGAGAGCAAATCCTTTTCAGTCAAACTCCTGTGCTGGTGCAGCTCTGTTTTGCTCTAGAGTTAGCTTTGTTCCTGATAACTTTATGGTTCCATGTTGTATTGCAAGGGCTGTGTTTCGAGACCCATGAGCCATCACCTTCCACACACTTTATTTTGGGCAAAAATATGCAAATCATCCCTTTTGTCTGAAGAGAAAGCCATCTGCCAAGCAGCAAGGTATCAGCAGCTTTTTCTGTGCAGTAGTGTTTTTGCTTTTTTTCTCAACAGCTCCTGTTTCCATTGCAGATGCTGCCATTCACATTTGGTTAATTTGTCTTTGTCAGCACATGTTTCCACAGCAGCAGCAAAACTGACTGGCTCTGATAGGACAAACATGTTTATCTGACCGCTCTGCATCTTTCGACAAGCAGCCTGTTGTTGGTGACTTTTCTGTTCACTTTTACCCACTGAAGCCACAAATTCTTAATGAATTGTTACGCCTTTTCTAGCCAAAATGAAACTATCTGAAAAGTAAACATATTTTGTGTTTACACGAGGCAAAACCCAACTTGGGAAAAGAACAGTTCAAGCACAGGCGGCTGCAAGAATGAAGAAAATTCCCCTGTGAGACAAGAGCTCCCAAGTCAAGAAAGAATGATGCAAGTTTGTCCCTTTAAAATGTGCGTAAGCACTGGCCCAAACAAGGATTGCTTCCCTGGAACTAGCTCTTCAATGGTTAAGTTAAATAAGTCCCAGTTAGGACTAACTTGGATTCTTATAATAAGGGAGACTCAGCTGTCCCCACGACCTGCAGTGGGGAAGAAGGGAAGGGAAGGAAATTGTAGGCTGAAGGGCTCTCCTCCCCTATCCTCAATCTTCTTCAGCACAGTCTTGAAATCAGTGCACTGCAAATGTGCTGCAAGTGCTGGTCATATACAGACTGGTAGGTGTGGGGTCCCTGCACCCATCCCGTGGGAGCTGGCTGTGGGGGAAGGGGCCAACATTCAAGGCTGGGGCAGGAGGTGTCTATGTTGCAATGAGATCTTTCAGCTCTGCCTACTAGAGAAAGGGAAATGAAAAAGGTAAAAACAGTGGAAGACAGAGCAGGGAGAGCTCCAGGCTCCAGCGAAGAAGGGGAAATGGCACTTTCCCATCTCCCCAGGGCAGGGAAGGGCTGCAGGACCTTGCTCAGCCAGGTCATCATCCTCTTCTGAAATCCCCCTGTTTTGCCCTTTCCCTTCTCCTCAGGATGCAGCAGTTGTGAGGGAGCTGCTGTGTCCTGAAGGCAACTTGTCTGATTTGCTAGGGAGAGATGTTATTTGTCAACCACATAGGGAGCTTAAGTGCAGCTTAAGGTGCTAGAAAAGTAGGTCCTATCTGATGTAGGAAGGTGAGATGCCAAGATTAAAAAAATACCGAGGTTATACACAAAGGTGTATAAAAAGTATTCTGCCTCTGAAAACAAAAATAACAAAAGAACAACAGCATGTGAAGAATAGGAATGAGGGTACAAGTGCAGTGTTCTGCCAAGCCAGGCGGTCACCTATTTCTATAGGACAATTTGGGCAGATTATATCCTATACTGAATGCAGCATTCTGATCCCCTGTTCCTGCTCAATCCCAGCTCTCCCCAGCTGAATTCTCTTTCTCTTGCTGAGAGACAGATGAAAAGGGCAAGTCTGGAAGTACTGATGCTGAGACCCTGTGGGTGATGAATAGTGTTAATTGTCACTTGTGAAAAGAAATGAAATTGGTGAATGGCGTAAAGCAACAACGACTGACAAGCTGGAGGAAGGAGAGCAAGGTAGGGTGGATGGTGCCCTTCCGTGCAGCTGAATGGGTCAGAGAGGTGGCACTGTTGCTTAGCTGTGTGGTGCTGGTCAGCCTGGCGGTTTTGCCAGCTGCTCTTGGGATTTATCCTTTCTAAAGAAAAAGGAGCGTTTCTGTCCTGAAATACTTTAGGAGCAACAGCCCTGGAGCATCCGGTACCTATGGCAGGTCTAGCATGGTCCTGTGGTTGTGCAAAGATTTGCTTCCCCAGAACAGTTTGTCAGATGCAGGTGCGAAGGGGCCAATGTTACAGAGAAAGAGGAAGGACACAAATCAAACCCACACACATCGGTTATCAGGAAGGCTCCACCATCTCCATCTGACATCAAGGTGCGAGAGCACTGAGCACCATGAGTGTGCGTGTGCCTCAGGCAATGTCCCAGTGATGATAACGGAAGAAAACAAAGCAGCTGAGCAGAAGAGCCTTAAATCTCTTCTTCCTTCTGATTACTCTCCCATTCCAGTTAAAGGACTGGTGGAGCTGGGGCTGACAGTCGTTGACTCCCGTATGAGGGAGACAGCATTGGGTGGAGCGTGAGCAGAACAGGTTGTGGTGGCATGGCTGAGAAGGATCTTGCCTCCGACGGGACAGCGGGGTGACCCTGCAGACCTCTTTGCCTCTGTGCCTTTGCTACCCTGAGCGAGGCGGGCTTGCTCCTTGGAAGCCCTGGATACTCTCTCAGATCCTTTGCCTTTCTTCCCAGGCACTTCCTTCCCAGACTGAGGAGCGAGTGCTCCGCACAGAGCGGGCTGGCTCGGGCATGGTTGTGCCAGTACCGGGTCGAGTCGCCGGCGCTGTTCAGGACCGAATCCTGGCGTGCGCGGGGGGCAGGGAGGGCGCGGAGCGGAAAGTGTGTGGAGGGGCTCAAATAGGAGCGCGGGGAAGGCGGGCACCCGGTCGGGGGCGCGAGCTGCCGGGGCGCCGTGGTGCGGAGGGGCCGAGGAGTGTCGAAGCGTGCTGGGGTACCGCCTGCAAGGGCACCGGGGTGCCAAGGGGTGGCGACTGAAAAGTCCCAGGGCGCAAGATGCAGAGACGCGGGGCCTCGAGGAGCGGGATGCCGAGGCGCGGGATGTCGGGGTGCTCCGGATAGTCCCACCCCTGCGCGGCGCTCCCCGCCCCGCGGCCCCGCCCCCCCGCCCTCCCTGACGTGTGGCGCTGGCAGCCCGGCCGGTTCCGCATTCCCGACCCCTCCCCGCAGCCCAGGGGCCGCTATATAACAGGGGCTGATGCAACCCACCCCGCCGCCTG
>VXBA01000726.1:174272-222934 GCA_013399895.1 Serilophus lunatus | reverse complement strand
GCTACCCTGCGGGCGGGCGGGCGCACGGCGGAGATGCAGGGAGACCTTCCATGGGGGCAGGCGTAGCCGCATGAGCGGCTCAGAGCAAGGCTGCTGCCCCCGCACCGATCAGCTGCGGGGCGGCGGGGAGCGGCCTCCCCCCGCTTTCCGGCGGCTGCCTTGCCTCCGCTTCACCTGCCGGCTGGGCGCACAGGTGAGGGGCATGGCCTCCCTGCGGCCGCCGGTCCGTGCCGGGAGGGCTGGCTGTCGCTGAGCCGTGCCGCCAGCCCGCGAGGCCCGGGGAAGGAAAGGGGCCCTGGAGGTGCTCCCACCGCGCGGTCCCAAGTCCGCTTTAGCAGTCAGGCATGGAGTTGAATGGAAGTTGCATTCTTTTGCACGGTCTGCTCCAGGAGGCACTTTTCTTTTTCCATGGAAGGGAAATAGGTTTGAGAGCAAACTGGAGGAAAGGGAGAAATACCAAGGGAGCAAGAGCCACATTATGTTTCCATTTTCCTTTAATGAAGGCCCTGTGGAGGTGTATTTGAAAACACAGGGTCTCCTATGCCTTCAAGGAGGGTGAGAACACTGTGCTGGCTGGTTCCAGGGCCATATGCAGCGTATGGTGGCCAATGAAACGAGGCCTGGCTCGTTCTCTTGCTTGTCTTGGCAGCCTGCTCCATGGCTTGCATTACCAGCCCTGGAACACAACCACTGCCAAACTGTGAGTGTGTGCATGTGTGTGTGTGTGTGTTTGGACTCGGAGAGCCCAGCAGAAACAAATGCTTCTGCAGCTCAGACTGAGATATTTTAGCTAGTTTTGAGAACTTGCACAAAAAAACTCTGTCTGGAGGCTCTTCCCAGAGTTGGCACTGGGAATTTGTTGGCGGATGCTTGTGTGGGGGCATCTGGGAATGCTAGTCTTTGGAGTTCAGATTCTTAGTATGACTGTTAGTGATTTAAAATAGCAAAAGCTTGCCCATCTGAGGGCTGAGTGTGTGGGTGCAAACCACCCCTGTGCCATGAAATGGTTGGTTGTTCGTGGGGTCTGGGGGATTAACAAAGTGAATGTACAGGTTGCTGCTTCTGTCTCCTTGCTGAGACATCTATGGATGCTTTTCCTGCGTCCTTGCAGTTGAGCATTTTCTTCCTGACAGGATGCAAAGGTCTCTGTGCTGTGTTCCTTGCCAAGGAAGAGTAAATCCTCCCTCACACTTCTTGCCTCCTACTGCCTTCTTGAGCAGTGTGCCCACCTGGGCTGCTCAAGCATAGGCAGTGCTGAGCATCTGCTCTGTGGTCTCCTTCCTTGTGCTAGTGGTTGCTACTTCAGCTGCATTGCCTGGGCCAGGTACTTGGCAGTATGCAGTGTGTTGAGTGTGAAGCTGTTAGGAGGCTCATCTCACTGCAGTAGGCTGTTTGTAGTGGGCCTGACCCCAAAAATAAGTGAGGCAGAGCCATAGTGAGTGGCATGGACTCCTTGCCAGCATGTGTGTGTCCTGCAGTGCAAGTGCAGCAAGGAGGGGGCATGGCAAACCTGTTATCTGTTTTTGGCTGCATTTCTCAGTTGCTTGGACTGTCCAGAGTATCGATCACAGATTGTGTTAATGTGCAGCTGGAGAGCTGAAGGTCCATACGGGTCTCTCAGCTGAGGAGGGCTGTTGCAGACTGGCCAGAGCTGGTCTTTATATGGATTAGAGATCTTTGTGGATGACCCTGACATTCAGGCATAATTTTGAAGAGTTTGTAGGAGGTGGCCCTCTCATCTCTGATGCCATCCTTGTCCCCTGAGGGCAGAGCACTGTATTGGAGTAGCGTTGTCTTCTTGAATTCTAGCCCTGGCCACGTGTGGTTATGGGAGGTCCTGGGGAATTTTAACAAGTCTGTTGTTAGGCTGCAGCTCAGACATTGTGGTTTTTTTAGACCAGGATATTCCTTCCTCTCAAATCCCGTTGAGCTGTTTCAGGTAGAAATAGGATCACTTTTGCCTGCCTGCTCTGTACTTCCGTCCAATGGCTGGTGCAGCCACAAATGTTTAATTACAATCTCAATTGATTGAGATAATGTGACAATCAATGGCAATTTCTTTTCAGTTATTGCAATAGAGGAGCCTTTCTATTGTAGGTGCTGCCTAAAACCCTGCTGTCACAGGTTGCTTACAAGTCAATCTCTGAATCGCAGTAGTGGGAGCAGCTAAACTCCTTTTACTACCCTGTGAAGACATGGAGGAAAATGGTCAAGGAGAAAAAAGAAGGACTGTGAACTGACTGCTTTGCTAATGGCAGAGAAGGGTTATTCTAAGGCAGAGATCTAGAGAACTAGTATCCCCTCTCATTATAGGAAGGATAGCAAGTCAAAGCATTGAACAGGCAGGTGTGGGGGCCTAATGGTGGTATTCATTTAAATGGGGGCTGAAAAACAGCATTTCTGCCAAGGGGAGGCTGGCTGCTCTGGGCTGCCCCATGTGCATAGTGTAGGGAGCTGCAAGCTTCCCTTATGGAGAAGAGGAGGGAAGGTAGCAAGGCTCTCCGCATTCTTATTTTCAGGAAGCTTTTCATAGATTTCTGTCTATGAGAGACTTGGATGTTCCTCCTGCTAGCTAGATGTGCAGAACTGAGCCAGAACGTTCCCACTCATGAAACTGGTTTAGAATTCCATCTCCTGAGGGACAGCTCTTCACAGCTCCTTCCTCTCTTTAGCATTGTGGCCCTCCAATCCACTCTGTGAACTGGAGGCGGAACATTACATAAGCTGGTGTTCCCAAACCCTGTAACTCTTCTTCCACCACATGAGATTGCCTGTAGGAGGAAGAGAACAGCAAGAGTGACAGCTGGAAGTGTCTATGGGAGGGACACAAATGCTGCTTTGGCCCTGCAAACCCAGAACCTGGGTTGTAGGAGCCGTCTCTCCCTCTTGGGATGGAAGTGGAGTGTGGAGGTTGTGAGGTAACAGTGCCTAGCATACAGAGGTGGTGCGCTCCACCTCAGTGCACATGGTAGGCCATGCTATGATCATGCCTTTAAATAAAGGGGAATTTCCCTGATGCCATGAAACACTGGGAAATGTTAGGTCCTCTGTAAAGAGAGAGACAGCATGCACATTTTTGTCCCAGTGGGTGTCACTGCAGCTCTTCAGTACTACAGGTGGTGGATTCCTTGGCATTGATAGCTTCAGCAGATGAACAAATGAATATATACAGTGGCTGTTGTTCAAGTCCATGTTTACCAGCGCTACTGCATGGGTATCTGAAAAGACTGGCCACCCACAAAGGACTTGTCTGCTGCTGTGTTCTGATGGTTGGCAAATAAGTTCAACACTGAACAATGTGGCCCTTGGCGCTGCCACTTCAAGTTACTGCTTTTAATGGTGCAGACCAAAAGAAGCTAGAAAGAAAATGAGATGACCTACTGTAAGGTGCTACTCAAAACTAGATGCATAGTTGTGTGGGAATACGAGAGTATCACATTTTAGCCAACAGAGAAAAGTTTTAGTTACCTTTAACTTCATCATGCTTAACTTGGTGCTCACTGGGAGCTGAACCTTGAAATGGAAGAAGGTCTGTAGGCTCCAGTGACAATCAACACCTTGGAGTCTCCTCAGACAGAAGAGTCCAGATGGAAAAAAGTGGTTCAGTGGTTCAGAGAAGGCATTATAGCCAAGTGCCCTGTCTTTGTTTAGGAAGTTGCATTCTTGGGGCATGAGAAGTTGGGTATGTCAGGAAAGGGCTTTCGTACAAGTTGTCTTTCTGCCAACAGAAGAAACTAGAAAAATCCATGTATGACATACAGGCTGTTAACTTGATAGCCAAGGCCTAAAAAAAGTTAAAAAATGGCAATAAAGCCATAGTAGAATCTAAGAAACTAGAAGTTGCTTCTCATGGATGGTAGCACTGCTGCTGATCTCCACGGCAGAATTATTATTGCCTGCTGGCCAGTATCAGATGAAAGGCCAGTTGCTGTGACTGAGGAGCTCTACATACAAATAGTATATTAGGTGCTAACACATTGATAAAGAGGTCAAAGGTTCCTTGTATGGTGGCTTGCAGACTTTGGCATTGTGCCAGTGCATGGCAGCTGATAAGTAATCAGGCACCCAGATCAAGCCTGGAGTGAGAGGAGGCAAGCACAGCCTTGGTTTAAAGAAGTACTGGTAGGACAGACTGTGCCTTAGTGCAGTGCTTAACAGAGGCAAAAGAAAAACATGCTGGTATGTACAGTGTCAGAATCTGCTGGCTGGCAATATTAGGTGCTAGACTGTCTCTCTGAGCATCAGAGGGGTACTTGGATCAACCATTGCAGATGTCAGCGCATGTAAAACAGCTTATATTGTAAGAAACTGATTATATTATAGACAGCAAAATTGAAAAGAAGTTTGCAAATAGTCCTCAGTCTTGTCAAGGAAGCTGACACCAGAGATAAGGCAGTAATGGCAATTTAAATTGAAGTGTGACTGTCAAACCTTTGGGATTTGATACTTTGGGATGTCATGGTCCTCTTTACAGGATGCTGCTGCTGATACAACAGTAGCATCTGCATAGGGTTTGTAAGGAAACAAACAGCATCTCTGGATGAGCAAGGATGCATAGGAGAGTCCTGGGAGAACAGTGTCCTGTGGAAACTGAATCTTCTGCACAAGGAAATGAATATAGTATTTCAACACAGGTAGGCATTTCTGCCAGTTTTAGTCTGTGGGTAAGAATAGCAGTGAGGAGGTGGCAGGAGGGGTGTGAATACAGGCTAGCAACCGGAGTACAAGCCCCCAGGGGTACTGGGTTATGTGAGTTATGCCTACGCACGTTAGGTTTATGCCATAACTGCTGTGCAAACTTCAGCTTCTTAAAAAACCAAAAAAAGAGTCCCCTGAAAAGGCGGCAACAAAATCAGTATGGGAAGAGAGCAAAAAAAAAAAGTCAAACACAAAATAAAGCCCAAGCTCACAAAACTAAAAGTGCAGGAGAAAGAATGGGAGGGCATGTGAGGACAGTGTCACCAAGGAAGCTGAGCAACTCTATGGAACATAAGAACTTGTTAAAGTTTCTCTCTTCTAGGCTGTGGGCTCCAGAAGATAACAGACTCTGGCAATAGGAGAAAAACTAAGTAATGGGTGCTGCTTTTAAGAAATATTAAATCAGTCAGTGTCTGTCAGACTACTAACCATTAGGACAAAATTAGGGGACAAAGCACAGAAGCACTTGACGCTGGTGGGAAAGATGGAGCAAGAACAAGGTGAACAAAGGAAGTTGTACTGTTGTCAGCTTTTTGGGGACAAGACTGCTGATAAAATGACTGAGTTGACTGAGACCACAAGAACAGATACAAAAGTTGCTGCAATAATTAGGAGGGTTTACAGACATTTCAGCAAGAGGTCAAGTCTTGTGTTACAGCATTTTAACCAGAACAAAGAAAGTGTAGAGTCCAAGCTAAGGAAATAAAAAACTGAATTTTGACCCAAGAAATCGAGCTTTGACCTGATTTTTGCTGCAAAGATAGTTGCTGAAGAGATCACTGAATGGCATCAGATGCTCATCATTGAACTGAAATTGTAAGAAAGCCTTCTCTGTCTCCTGATTGACTCTGGAGCATCTTGATGTCATGGCAAAAAATGATGAATAGCATTGGTGCAGAATGCATAGTGACGGTGAATGTAAACTCAAGCAGCTGGTGTCATGTGGATCCCAGGGTCATATGTAAGACTACACATTCTCTTTCCCCTCACTGTTTTTCTGTTGGCTTCATTACACAAAAAAGCGTAGCTGATACAATGCAGGAATTGTGTGGTTGAGTTGTAGGACAACAGAAAACTAAGTTTTACTGAAGACAACATTTCCAAGCTCATGTATAGAGATATTGAAAGACTGCTTGGCATTGAGGGGGGGAAAAAAAAGGCTGTGTTATTAGTTGGTTTGGAAAAGAAAAAATCTAATAAGAATTCTAGCTAAGATATTGTGTTAGAAAGTGAGGGAATACAGAGGTGAGTTGGTTCATGTGCCTTAGAAATAACAAACACAGCAAGGGAATATCCAGAAAGGAATTGGAAATTGGTAAGGCACCAGCCATGTTCAACCATCCAGCAAGAGATGGCTACTGAAAAACTGCAGCTTAGAGGTTAAACTCAATTCTTGAATTTCAAAGTTATTTCTGCCCTACCCTGCGAATGTGGTAGAAATATGCTGAAGCATGTGTCCATGTCTGGCAGGATAATGGCCCTGGGAAGAAGACTGAAGTATTAAATAGAATTCCATACCTTGTCTTTTTTTATGTGATCAAAGTACAACTTTTTATCTCCAGCACTAATCAGAAAAGTGAAAGTATCTGGATCTTGGGATGAAAAGAAAGCCATGCTTACACGAGGAAGAAGCAAAGTAATGAAACAAGAGAGTCCCTCCAGTCAGAAGGGAGTGACAGTACCTGGGGCTGAGGTACTGGGTGGGATGATCTGCCACTGCACCCCTGCTCTGCAGAGAGGGACTGACATCTCCATTCATTTTTTACAATGGTCATGGCCCTGCTGGAAATAGTGTTACAGTTCTCTCCAAGGGTGAACTCAGCTCAACTTTTAGCAGTTCTCAATGTGCTTCTGAGATTCCTGACCCCTGAGCAAGATCTCATTTTTTCCCCCTTTCCAACGAGTTGTCAGCTCATCTTAATATGTGGGTGTATGTTCTTCCAGGTGACTTCTGGCACTTTTGTTTGATCAGCTTTAGATTTCGTTTGTGGTGATGCAGGCTTTGGCAATGCAGTCTCTGGATCCAGGATAAATTTTCAGACCTTGCTGGATACTGGGCCAGCCCCTTCACTCTGAACTGTGCCATGTGTTACACTAGTACAGAGGTTATTTCAAGGCATATTAGCTACCAGATCGAAGATGTAGAAGGAAAAGATGTGCCAGACAAAATACAGTGTTTTCTGAAATAGCCAGGATATTGGGTGGCCAGGTTGTCCCAGTCCAGAGAACAGATTTCTCCTTGTTCCTTATTTCATAAATTGCAGTGACTCTGTGTTCAGTCTAGCTGAGGACCTGGACTGTCCAGCCTGGGTGCTGTCAGCTGCGTGTCATGATGCAAGACAGTTAAGCCTAGCATTGCCAGCCAGTCCAAAGAGAGGATTGTCCCACTCTGCTCCACACTGGTGTGACTTCACCTTGAATAGTGTGTGCAGTTTTGGGCACCACAATATAAGAAAGACATAAGCTATTAGCGTATCCGAAGGAGGGCAGTGAAATTGGTGAAGGACCTTGAGAGGAAGCCATATGAGGAGCAGCTGAAGTCACTTGGTCTGCTCAGTCTGGAGAAGAGGAGACTGAGGGGAAATCACTGCAGTTACAACTTCCTCACGAGGGGAAGCTGAGGGGCAGGCGCTAATCTCTTTACTCTGGTGAATATTGACAGGACTCTACAAGACAGCATGAAGCTGAGCTGGGAGGAGGTTTAAGTTAGATATTAGGAAAAGGCTCTTCACTCAGACAGCGGTTGGATACTGGAACAGGCTCCCCAGGGAAGTAGTCACAGCAAGCCTATCTGAGTTCAAGAAACATTTGAACAATGCTCTTGGGCACATTGTGTGACTCCTGGGGTCCTATCAGCACCAGGAGTTGGACTCTGATCCTGATGTATGCCTTCCAATTCAGCATATTCTATGGATATATTAAAACCAGGTCCCCCAGGTTCAGTATGGATTTCAGTATCCAGTGCTGTGCCCAAGTCAACTCCCAGCCTGCAGCTAATGAAAGGGTGGGTCAGGGCCCCAAATCGCTCTTTGTCATGGCAGCTCATGTATGGTATTTCCAGGAGGGAGACTTCAAGCAGATGTTCATATACTTTCCCTTTTTTTCATTTTATATTTTAAATTTTGACTTCAAGTCAAGCTGTTCAAGCTAGGAATGGACATCTGTGGGATTACTGGTGAGGGGTGTGTGGCAGCTGGCCCAGCGCTGGTGTTGGCAGGTGTCTTCCCCAGTGTCACAGCCTGTCACCTTGGGGACGGCATCTAGGAAATGGCTAGCTCTGCAGTGCATGCAGCTATCCCAAAATGGTTGACTGAATTTAATGCCATACAGCTGTGTTCTGTGGCAATGTGCCCTGGGAAGAGCCTCTGGATTCTCCTACCCTTTGTCATGCCACCTCACTGACCTGGTGCTTTTCCACTGGAGAGGGACAGTCTCTGAGAAACATGATAGAGAATTAGGCCCAGTCCCCATATAACTTGGATTTTTCTGTTTGAAGTGGAGCCTAAGGTTATGATGGTGCTGGTTTCTGGACAAGTGAAGCATCTTAGCTATGCGTAGGCCTGAAAGGAAGGGGGAGGGAGGTAGCATGCAGCTTCAGAGCCCTGCTGCATTGGGCATCTCCAGACATTGTACAAGGCAACCACTGCAGATGTGGAATTATAGCTGTCTGGTTTAAAGATCACTGTTTAGGTCCTTGCAATCTCAGAGTTGACCTGTAGTCTTTTCTGAGGTTAAGTATTGTTACCAAGTATATTGTCATTCTTTTCTATCAACAAATGGTCAGGAGTCCATTTCATCAGGTAGTATCACTTAGTTTGAGAAGTTACTTCTCTCTCTTCTCTTTCCCATCTTCTCCTTTTCAGACTTTAATGACCTTGTGCAGATCACACTCCCTGGGAGCTGTTTCCTCTCCCCACAGTAGTGTTCCCTGGACTGCTGAGCACTGGCTTGCTCTCGTCTTTCTGGTCTCCTGAAGGATGACTGGATCAGAGGGCTTAATTCCTGCTTGCCACCTCTTTATGGTCTCTGTCATGTTGCATTTGCTTTCCATGCTCTTTCTCAAGTCCTGTTGGTCACAGCTGAGCAAACTCTGCCAGGGCACCTCTCATGCTGACACCCGGACCTCTTTGGTGGAAGATTAGATCATATAACAGCTCACAACTCATTGCAGCTTGTAGGCACTCTGCTGCAAATCCTTCTGTCTGTACAGGACATGCTGGAAGCTGTGGAACTTGCATTAGCCTCTTTGCCCTTGACTAACATATATGTTTGTCTTTCCTTCCCTTCTGCTGCTTATCTCATGTTCCTTCACACTAACAAATATATTAAATAATCTCCTGGGTAAAGAGATGTGCCAGTGCCAAGAAATCCTTAACTTCTCTTATTGTCATGATTAACCCTGTTCAGCCTCTTCTCACTAACTCCAGTCGAGCAGGGAGGCTGGATCAGGCAATCTTCAGAAGTCCTTCCCAACCTCAGCTGTTCTGTGACTCCATGATCCAGCAGTCCTGTCTCACATGTGGCTTTATTCAAATTTGCAGCCTGGCACTGACATAGATTTGTCACCCCAGGATGGCAAGTGCTAAGCAACTGTGGCAACTGGCTTGGCAATGTGTATGTATCTCTGCTTAATGCAAGTATACTGCCTGGACCAAAGTTCAGCATTGCCTGTAAGCTGGTCTCTCAGCAGCTGTGAGTGGATGCTTTGGAAAGAGCAGGGCAAGTGCATGTTATCCCTCATTTAACCAACCTCCTTACTTTGCCAGTTGGTGCTGTGAGAGCTTCTATGAGCTTCCCCAGCTGTTTCTTGAACCCTGCCTTGTGACTGGCTCTCATGGTTGCAGGAAACTGCACAGTTAGATTTTGGGTCCACTCCTATAGCTTGTTGCTCTTTCCTGACATTTGCTGGTACTTATCCCTGGTGTGTCATTGCCTCCTGCACAGGAGCAGGATGGGGTGGATGCCTGGAGGCTCCTATAGTGTCCTGGGACTGATTTAGCTGGGCAGAGCAAGGAGGGCAGTGCACGCACGCTGGGACATGTGGTTGAGTTGAGGAAGGGGGCGAAATGGTAGCTGTGCATAGAGATGTTGACTGCATCTTGTATATAGGTGACTTTTGAGTGTCCTGGGCCAGTCACACAGCAGGGATGTACTTGCATTGCAGCCAACAACCATCTGCTCTCATTGCTTTTGGACTGATGCAACAGGTCTGCAGGCTTCCCATTTTAGGTTTAATTTAATTTCTTTATCTCTTTGCCACTTGTTCTTCATATTTCTTCATAACTCCTTTTCTTCTGCCTATAAGTGACTTGCCAAAGTTTGTCCTGATCCTGTTCTTACACTACAATCTTTTTGTTCTTTTCTGGTAGAAGCCTTTTGCACTTAGCTCAAATTCCCCTCCCCTCCAGCCTTTGCTTCCTCATGTCTGTGCTGGAAGATGTTTGCACAGTGGTGATTTTTTTTCTTGTAGTTTTATCTATGGTCTTTGTGTGCTGTGTCCTACCCTGACCAGTAGGCTGAGCCTTTCCAGAAGAAATACAATCTGCAGCATACTGTGGTCCTCTTTGTGCCATTTTCTTCTAGTAATCTACACATTAATTAATCAAAACTGTTAAAACTCTGTACTCTAGAGAAAGTTGTACCAAACCCAGTAGTCCATGGGATCGCATTACCACTGCAGCCAGCTCTTGTTCTTCTGGTGCTTTTCCTCTCAGGTCTTTTCCCTTCCTCCTCTATACCTGTTCTGCCTAGCAGGATTTGTATATTTTGGTTTCTATCATGCAGGTTCTGCTTAGTCTCTGCCTTCGCCATCCCTGGGAAAGAACATTTGTCTTCCCTGGTTTGCACTCCATTAAATGATGGGACTAGAGAATGAATTTGGCTTGTGCTGTGTCATGAGGCCCTGTAGCTGGGTTGTAACAGGATGTCTCTCACTCTCCCTCCAGCCTACGAAGCTGTTTCCCCTGCCATGATGCCAGGACAGATCCCCGACCCGTCCCTGACGGCTGGCGCGCTGCCTGGGCTTGGCCCCTTGACAGGACTGCCTGGCACAGCCCTGACTGCCGAGGAGCTGAAGTGTGCTGACATACGGAACATCGGGGCCATGATCTCGCCACTCCACTTCCTGGAGGTGAAGCTTGGGAAGAGACCCCAGCCTGTGAAAAGCGAGGTGAGTCTGAGGAGCTCTTGGCTGCAGGTGGCCCTGCAGGGTTGTTGTCTGCACGTGTCCGGGTTTCCCTCCTGTTCTTGGCTGTCCTACCCGGGTGTCCAGCAGCTTATAAGCGAGTCATGCTGCCTGTTTGCTGATGTGCATGCATGTTGGCAGCTGCTCCACTACCTGCCTCTTCCACCTGCCTGAATTTCTGTTGCTGTAGCACTGGCTGGCAGTGGCGGCCTCAGCATCCCAGACCATGCAGCCATTGACAGCCAACTGAATTCAAACCCTGCCTGTGGAGTGGGGTCTGGTGCTGCCAGCATGTCCCTAGGTTGGGGCATACACCCAAAGGAGAAGTCGCACAACCTGTCATCCATGCCAACAAGCCCTTGGTGCTCCTGGCATTGGTGTTGCCTCTCCAGTAGGGATGAGGTATGTGGGCAAGTGGTATGAGATGGCAGCAGTGACTCAGCCTGCGCCACAGGCACTGCTGCCTGGGGACTGCCCCTGCTCCGCTGCTCAGGATGGGCCCTTGCTTCACCTCAAGTCTCTTGGGATGGGGAATGTGGGTGGTTTCTCCTTGGTACTGCAGGCTAGTACATGAGAACCAGACTGAAGGGACTAGGGAGACACTTGCACAGGATTTTCCTTGTCCCATGTGTTAGTTGTCCAATCTTTGACTCTGACTGCACAGGTGGTGAGTGTTTGTACCTCCCACTGCCTGCAGATGGAGCTGGCAACCCACCAGTTCGAAGGTCCCACGTTGGTGAGGATGGTGGGTGCTGCCAGGAGGTCCAATAAACAGCCCTGGACAGTGCATTTGCTCATATATGAGGTTACCTCAGATGATGCCATGTGAGGATGGGGTGATGTGTGTTCTCTGGAGACAGGAGCAAGGAGGTGCTAGATGATGTGAAAAGCTGTTTGTGATGAGCTGTGAGCTGAAGAGGGTAAAATAGCGGTTCCACAGAGCAACCCACTCTCCAAATGGTGCTGACACTTGATTTAGCCCAACTGTTTTGGCAGAAGAGCAGCAGCCAGGCCCAGCTCTGGGGAGGGTTCCTGTCCTTTCCCTTTAGCCCTTTGATGTGGACTCCTGCTGAGAGAACTGGCATAGTGGATTCCATCTGATCACCTTGCATAGAAGCTCTGTGTCCAAGGGAGTGTTCAGTCAGTTTGTGCAGCCTGGAGATCACGTGGGGAAGGACTGGGCAGCTCTGCAGTGGCAAAAGCTGAGCTAGGATGCCATGGGAGGCCATCGTAAAGGTCTGGGGGATGCTAATACCTTTGGTCCCTTGGTAGAGAAAGCAGTCATGGATTTGCAGCTAAAGCGAAGTTATCTTCCAAGCTCTTGTCCTAGCTATCCTGCAGCAAATGCAGCTGCAATGCCCATCTTGCTTCATGGCTCGGGAAAGAAAGAGGGAGTCCATGGCTATGTTGTTTTCCTGGATCCAGTTCCTTTCCTGGAGCATCTCAGGCACCTCTGAGCTGGCCTTGAGACAGCTGCTTCTGCTTTTTTTGGGCATGGGTGTGTGATCTTACTATGTCAAAGAGATAGGGCAGTTCTGCCCCACAGCAGGTACTGGAAGTGCTGAGCATCCTCTGAGCCAATTGTTGAGGCATCATGTGGAGGAAAGATAAGAGGAAACCCACTGGCAGCCCCTGCAAGACTGCCTTCCCTGCAGCTGGTTCACTTCCTACATGTCCTGTGAACCTGAGGAGCTGAAGACAACAAATGGAGCTGCCGTTGGCAAGGTTTTGCAGCAAAAGCCTGAGGGAGATGAAGCAGTAGCTGCTTATCCCATGAGCAGCCAAGAAGCTGCCCACGCATAATTTTGCAATGCAGCCTGCAGCTGCTTTCCTCTTGGAGGGAACTGGAGCCCAGAGACACTGGGTACCAGCATGCCATGCTCTGTGTTGTGCCTAGGAGGGCAGGCTGCTCCCCCTGAGCTTGGGCACAGGCAGCTCTCTGCCCTATTGGTATTGGGGGTCTTTGTGACTGGAAATGCACACAAAACTCACCCAGTGGGTGTTGGGTGCTGTCTTCCCCATGAGGTGATGGACAGCCCCACTGGGCAAGCTGCTCTCTTGGGGTAGCTGTAGACAGGTGCTGCCAGGCTCCTCTAACACTGGAACATACCTGGGGTGCTCCCTCTGAGACAGAGCCCTGCCTCTCAGGCAGATTATTACTTCAGTGTCTGAGGCTCCTGACTGAAGCAATTTAGGAGGCATCTGAGACCTACCCAGAGGGATCCCCTGGAGATCAACTGCTAAGATATGCTATTGGGTGATACAGCATCACTGCCCTTCATGCCTCCTAACCCCCAGCACCAGGGCCATATCACCTTTCTGAACTGAAATCAAGGAGAAGCAGATGGGGGAAACCTGCTTTCTTGAAGAAGATTGCTTCTCTGACCTGAGGAGTTCTGGATTCTCCATCCCTGGAAGTGTTCAAGACCAGGCTGGATGGAACTTTCAACAATATGCTCTACTGGAAGTTGTTCCTGCCCATGGCAGCTGGGGTGGAACAAGATGATATTTAAATTCCCTTCCAACCCAAACCTTCATGGTTCTATGAAGTTATAGGACCTGTGGTTGAAAAGCAGAGCCAAGAGTTCAAGCTGCTGCTATCTGTGCTGAGCCACCTTTCCTAAGCATCTGCACCCCATCTAAAGGACACAGCCCTTTTGTGGGCCCTCTGCTGCGTGGAGGGAAGCTGAATGCGACAGGGACAGGTCACTCGTTCTGTGGTTCTTGTTCAATGAAACAATGGGGCATGGAAATGTCAGGCAGTTCCCAGAGCTTGTGCAGTTACTGTTTGGTCTTCCAGTTGCTGTTGCAATCGAAGAGGCACTTTGCAACAAAGTTTGGGGGCGTTTCTTGGGCTTTGGAGCTGTTAGTACACGTTCTCTCTCTGCACCCTCCGAGTACTCCTTGAACTGAAAGGCCAAGAAACTGTCTTAGGGGTAGATGAGTTGTTGGTCAATGTGTAGACGGGAATCATGGCTACCCTGATATCCACCTCATCTTAAACACTGTGAGGAGATTTGTTAAGAGCTGGCAGCGGAGCACGGAGTTAGAGCCTACCTGGTAATTTCTGCTAACACCTGTCACATCTGAGTTATGTGTGTGTAGTTTGAGCTGTTCATTTCTGACTGGGCTTGGGGGTATAGTGCAGTTCTTATCCTAATTCTCCTGAGTGTGCCATGGTACCCCATGGCACTGCCTTGGCAAACAAATTGTGGCAGCCTGGCATTATGGAAGTCTGTGCTGACTTAGCTATTTTAACTGAGGCTAAAATATTAAGCAACTTTAGTATAATGCTTGGGAAGTAAGGTAGAGAAGATGCAAAATCTGTTAGAAGGCAATGGCCAAGTTTTATAGCACTAAAGCATGCTACAGTGCTGCATACCAGACAGGCATCTTACTGGAGGTACCCTGTCACCTTTACTTTGAGTCCATGTTTCATCCCGTCCATTGAGATGTTTTGATTAGTGGGCCTTGGAATTGATGTTAGCAGTTAGCACACAGTTTACCTGCAGCTTTCATTAACAGAAGGCATTACTGGTGCACCTACATGGAGAGTTATCTGGTGGCCATGAGATAGTAGTCAATAGAGTGAGGCAGTTTGGTCTGACATCTCAAATTTCCAAGTCCTAGGCCAAATGTGGATTAAGGCACTGAGGACCTTTTCATCTCTATCCATGCTACAAAGTGTAACCTGGATGCTGACTTCACAGGGCTTTCCAGCACTCCGATTTTTCATGATGGAGCTGGTTTGGGTTCTTGGGTGTAAGCATGCCATAGGCCATTTACACAGGATTTGTAACAAATATCCCTAAATACTTTGATTATGGGTTTCCAACCCATAGGTCTTATTGGCCTGGCCTTTGAGTTGGAGAGCTCAGGGAACCGAGTAATGGCAAACAGTGTAGGCACTGCCATGTCCTGCTTCTTTACAGGGGGATACAGGACCTGTCCTCACCTTACCATGGTTGCCCTGTGACTCAGCCAGCACTGAAGCTGCAGCAGGCAGTCTCGGGTATTGGAATGGAGGGAACTGCCAGGCCCAGGCTGTGGATCTTTCAGGGTTTTCTACCTCTTACCTTTGTCTGCATGTGTAATGCCTTGAATGACTGTGCTCACAGAGCTCTGCCTTTAGATGTCTGTGTAACAAACTGTGCCCATCTTGTGGGAAGGGACTGTTTTCTCCTTGTTTCTGCCCTTTCTCAGGAGGGAGCACCCCTGCAAAGGGTTGTCTGTCCCCTGCCAGCCAGGTCCTCAGTTGTGGATACCACGCTGGTCTCCCCATAAAGTGGAGTTAGAGGCTGTAGCAGCAGCACACCTGTTTCCTGGTGAGGATTAGATCATGTTGCTGGAGACCGCTGACGTGGGTGGTCAGCTTGCCCTGTCATGGGTGGAGCTGCCAGGTGCTCATCCCTACCTCCTGCCCCAATCCACACCTGCTGATTCTGACCTGGGTTTCTTTGTCTCGTTGCAGCTTGATGAGGAAGAGGAGAGGAGGAAAAGGCGCCGGGAGAAAAACAAAGTAGCAGCAGCACGATGTCGTAACAAGAAGAAGGAGAGGACGGAATTTCTGCAGCGGGTGGGTACCCCAATTTGTCCCAGGGTACAGTGGAGACCTCCCTAGAAAGGTGCCCCAGATGCAGGCAACGTTGCCTCCTCAACTGCCTCTCTGCCTCCCCTTGTTCCTGTGCCGTTATATGGGAAAATACAGGCCCCGCTTTCCAGGAGGCTTTCAAGGTGGTGGCCATATAAATGCTAAGGCAGAGCTTTCTGGTGATGCTAGGACTGGAGAGGGCTGGAGGTATGTTCTGGGATTGTGGCGAGAGACAGATGATAGTGTCCTGGAGCAGGAGCACCCATGTGAGTGTGGCTCAGGACAGAGACTTGCAGTGTGCTGGCCGTTTGCCTGAAATCCTGAATGTTTTCCTATTCAGAGGCCAGATGCCCACTTACCTGTGACCCGAAGGCAGAAAAACTGTCACAACACCTTGCCGTTTTCCCGCAGAGCGGTGAGACACAGGCCAATGACACAGCGGGGGACAAGGAATCATTTCACAAGGGCAGATCCTTGCAGATGCAGGGGTGAAAACTTTAAACATGAGTTTGTTCCCAAGCACTATTCCTGGAAAGCATCCAGGCAGAGGTTTTGCTGTGGCGCAACAGAGACCTGCCCCAGGCAGTGGCTGTTTATCTCCCTGTGGTGACACTAGGTAACAGTGCAGCAGGGCTGGGGATGAACTGGAGGGACCTAAACTGCCTGAAGGGATCTGGCGCCTTGGTAGGTCTTCAGTCTGCTCCCATGCTGCAGGGGCTGAGGGGCAGGACTGAGCAGAGGTGGTTAGTTGACCAAATTGTTTCTCCTTGTATCTTGTCCTGCTGGAGTAAAGTCACATGCGGTTGTGTTCCTGTCCTGCTAGGAGTCCGAGCGTCTAGAGCTCATGAATGCGGAGCTGAAGGCCCAAATAGAAGAGCTGAAACAAGAGAGGCAGCAGCTGATCTTGATGCTGAACCGGCACCGTCCCACCTGCATTGTGCGGACAGACAGCATCAAGACGCCTGAGAGTGAAGCCAACCCGCTGCTGGAGCAGCTAGAGAAGAAGTGAAGGTGGCACTGGGCCAGGAGGAGGAGCCAGTGGTGCAGGGTCTTCCAGGGTCTCTAATGTATGTACTGTATGAAGAACTGTGCACCCAGACCTGGTGCAGCCAGGACCCAGTGGGCTTCCTTGGGAACTATGGACCAAATATGAGGACAGAGAAGATCAGGAACCTGCCAACCATGTACTCTGGGGCTGCACCTGGGAGCAGGGCTGGTGGCACCAGTGAGGGCAACCTCCCTGTGATACCTCATCACAGCCCTTCAACCTGCTCGCAGCCCTGGGGACCCACGATGCCACAGCATGTCCTGCAAGGACCACACGCCCTGTGGGTAGCAGGGGCTGGAGGCAGAGGAGTGGCAGCTGTGCGGTGCCCACCAGCACCTTGCTGCTGCTCCTGGAGCATGCTCTGAAGGGAAACCAGAACCCAAGAACCACAAACACTTGATGCAGCCCTGTCTGGTGGGCAGGCCTGTCGGGGCTTGGTGGCGCAGGCGCCCCCCACAAGCACACTCAGTATAATGTTTACAGCCCAGCTGTCCGTGTCGGCCATGCTTTTGAATGCACATTTTTACACATTTTTAAAGTATTTTTTACAAAGGTTTTATACAGCAATCTCTATATGGATTTATATAATCACTAGATGTGATCCCATAGAAATGTATGTTATGATGGTCTGTTTGTTACAAGCCCATATGCCACAGTTATCTCCATTGTGTTACTTGTCCAGTAGCATCCAGCTCCTTTCCCGGCATGCTGGGAAGGGAGTCCAAGTTGCCCTCTGCAGTGGTGTCATAACCCTCTCCATCCATGTATGTCCTTCATAATATTCAGTTCTATATCTCTCAGTAAATGTTACCTTTGTGTATGCTGTCCTTCTGTAGCTTTGTTTGGGACAGACCATGGTGGGCTCTGGGGAGAGCTTGGCACTGTGGCAGCATGGGCCAGGGCTGAATATGCTAGGTGCATTCCTAGCTGAGTGGTGTGTTGGAACAGATCCCAGAACTGTTCAGTGACTGTCTGTGTTAGTAGTTACAAGCTGGGGCAATTCACCATAAAGAAGCTGGAAACCTTGGAGGCAGTTCTGACTATTGTCAAGCAAGAAGTAGCTCAGTTGTGCACCAGAGGGGTCGGGTCAGCATGACTTGCCAGCTGGAAAGGCAGAGAAAGACCATCTGATCCTTACCTGGACCATCTTGTTTCAGTCCCAAATACAGAAGTTTGAACTCGTTTCAGGGATGAGAAAGAGATGGGTGAGCTATCATGATGTCCTTGTGTTGGTGATCCCTTTATGGATAGAGATGGAGAACAGTTCCTTTGGGCCTCTGCCAGATCCTAGCCTTGCCCCTACCTGCCATGCTGGGAAAGCTCCTAAAATCTTGCCCTGGGTTTTGGCCAGTGCTGAGCACAATGGTATGGAGGTTGAGAAGATAGTTAATCAGCTAGATGTGCTTCAGATGCTAGAACTAAAAGCCAGCGTCCCCATATAAATAACCAAGCCCTGACACTATGGCTATGTTCGTGATTCAAAGGTATGAAGGCAGTGGTCTGGACTGGGCCAGACCCCATCTTCACGTATGTGCATTACTCAAGGCTGTCTCAGAGAAGCAGCGATGTACCCGGTCTTCTCCCAGTCAGTGTTCAACTCGTTTCCAGTGTGGATGAGGCTACTTTGATGCAAACCGCAAGTGAAAAGAAGCTTTCAGCACCTGGTACAGATGCATGCTTCAGCCAGGAGCACTGATGCAGTTTGGGGAGAAGATGAGTTTAACCTAAAAGTGACAACAGCATGGAAGGAGGTCTTCCTTGGGCATGACTACTTCTCTAGTGCATATATCTCTCTCTGTAGCCTCCTTTTCCAATCCTTAACTTCCAAGGATATCTGACATTAGTCCTTTCTCCTTACTTTCTTTCTGGATTTCTTCTCCCTTTCTATACCTTCTGTTTTTGAGACCTCACAAAATGCTGCCAGCTGCCTTATTTAGTGTGAAGCATGTTGGATCTATTAGAGACAAGGTTTTTGTCCTGGGAGAACAAGTTGGCTGAGGCTCTCTAGAGGGATGAGCAAGGACAGGACCTGAAACAAAGCTGGTGGAGAAAAGTGGTGTCTGGCCTGGCTCCCAACACCTGCTGTGCAGCCCTTGAAGCTGGGCAGCTGACCCTCTGCAGTTTCTTCTGCCCAGACCCTGAAGTACGTGGCTCAGATCAGACCCATTCCACAGCTGTTGTGAGAAGCCAATCTTCTTACTTTGAAAAATATGATGCCTCTGCTTCTCATCAAGCTTGCTGAGAGGATGCGGAGTGCTGCTGGGCCTGTTTCTCTCCAGGATTTTATTTCCCTCTGCAAAATATGTGTGATAATGAACTTCCAGACCCCTGCAAATATCAGTTTCCTCTTTGGTGGTCAGTGGGTGCTCCCTGTGGAGTATCAGATGATCCAGGCACAGGCATCTTGTGCTTTTTGCTCACCTGAAGAGCCTGTCATCTGCCACACACCTTCTAGGAGCAGAGGCAATGCTGTGGATTCAGACGATCGCCCTTCTCTGGCAAATAGCCACGCTGCAGTAAAAATTTCTGCTATGAAAACAGCTGGCTTAGAAGAGAAATATAAGGTGCCCTTTGAAACCAAACGTGCTAGAAGCAGTAGCAAAGGCAACAGCAGAAGCAACAGCAGAAGAGTGATGGATCTACATTAGTTTAACACTCAGCTATTCAAGCCAAGGCTCAGGGAGGAGCTATCTGACAATGCCCCAGGGTTGGAATGAGATGATCTTTAAGGTCCCTTCTAACCCAAACCACTTTATGATTCTGTCCTCTAAACAACCTTCTGCATTCCAATCAGTACTAAGGAGTTTGCCTCTTGAAGGCTAGGGCACTTTTTTTCAGGGTAGTAGTCAGGCTATAACTCATTGAAGTTAAAGCAGATGATTTAGGCCCTTTCCCTTTTAAGCCACAACCTGTGACTGTTGCTGCTTGCCAGAACATGCTCCCAAACCAAAAGAGCAAGTGTTGTACCTGTGACAGTGTCCTCCCATCTGAAAGGACTGGTAATGTGGATTTGATTGGAAAAATCAACGGACACTTCTCAAAGGCGAGGAAGCCACCTCCTGGCCATGCCACACCACCCCATCCTCTGCTAGGTGCACTGTGGGCCACTACCGGGCATAGCTGATGCGATCTCGTACTTCTGGGACACGGCTGGTACTGGAGCCGCCAACCTGATAGATGTGGAGCTGCTGCCAGCATCACGTCTCCCGTCCTGCCAGTTGTCGGGCTGCACGCCTCATCCTTATGGGCGCATACACACGCACACACGCATAGATCCCTCCTGTAGGTGGCTGTAGCCGGTTGTAGCTAGAGCCGCAGTTGCTGTTCTTGGGCTGTTCTTGGGCGCAGGAGCCCTGAGGACGGCAGCCGCTGCTCTCACACAGCTGTTGTCTCGTTCGCTGGCTGCTCCAGCCAGAGGTTTACTCGTGCCCACGCAAGCCCACACACGAGGTGGCTGGAGACAGGCGCGCAGGAGCCCGTCGGCGGGCGGGATGCTGCAGTGCGTGGGCACCGGACAACGGGGAGGGGCGGCGCGGGGGGTCCTTCTCCCTCTGCCTCCCCTGCCGGCCGCTCTCGTGGCCTCGCCGTGTCCCGCTCCTTATGCTGCCCCGCGGCCGGTGTCGTCCCCGGTCCCGCCGCTCCCCATGGGCGTGGGCAGGGCCGCCTGTGCGCTCCACCGGGGCCGGAGGAGGCGGCGGGAGCCGAGGCCACCGGCAGGAGGCGGCGGCGGCCGCGNCTTGGGAGAGCGCCCCCGAGTACTGACCGCAGTTCAGCCAGAAGAGGAGGAGGCTCTGAGGAGACCGCAGAGCATCTTCTAGTACCTAAAGGAGGTGTATGAGAAAGTTGGAGAGGGACTTTTTATCAGGGCCTGCGGTGACAGGAAAAGGAGCAACAGTTTTAAACTGAAAGAGGGTTTGCTTTGGATATAAGAACTTTTAAAAATTAAAGTGGTGAGGCACCAGAACAGGTTGTCCAGAGTCGTTGGATATCTCAACCTGGAAGCTTTCATGGTCCTGTTTCATGGAGTTCTGAGCAACCTAGTCTAGTGGAAGGTATCCTTGGTGATGGTGGGAGGTTGGAACTCAATGACCTTTAAAGATCTCGTGCAAACCAAATCTTTCTGTCATTCTATGGTTCACGGTGCTATCCTGTACTGTCAGATTGTTCTTGTCAGAGACATGAGTACAGCGCACTCAGCAACACAGGTACTTTCCAGCCATTTCACTTGCAGATTCCTCTGCATCTGAGATACCTGAGGTGCCTTAACAACTAGGGCCACCATCAGGAAATCCAGGTATGTCAGCAGCCTTCTCTAGCACGTGCCCATCTCCTAGTTTGTGGATCTACATCCAGGTCATTACCCTTCTGCTTTTTCCCACACTCACCAGTTCAGGCCAGAGCTCTCCCCAGGGTAATGTGGTACCACATTTTTCCTGAATCCCAAGCAGGTGAGCTCCATCAGGTTTCCATTGCTTAGATGCTTGTCACAGCTCCCTGGTGTTCTTCACATACCACCCCAATTTCCTTTGCAAAACCGCTCTTACCTCTTCTCTCCTAAGGAAAGGTAGGTGCCATTTTGCCCCAAAGCACCAGGCTTGAGGCACTGTGGGGGTGATTGTCTGAGGGTCCAGCTACAGTAGGTTGGTGTGAGTGCTCCGTACTGCATGCCTGACTCCTTTCTTCTTGCTGGACCTCTGACAGGTGCCAGGGTCTATAGGCAGCAGGAACTCAATTTCCTCATAAGGGTCTCTGGTCTTTCCAGCTCCTTAGCCTCTCTCCTACAATTGCCTCATCCCAAGGAGATTGAGCAGCATATCGTGTTCCCAAAGCTTTGTGATGATGCTCTTCCTTTTCTCCTCTTCTTACCCCGTCCCCCCTGCCCCCATCTTCTCACCTGCTACCTCTCATAGGTGACAGCCCCTGTGTGCTGTCCTTGGGGGCAACGTCATCCAGCGTCTCCCTTGGCTTGCGGCCAGTCACAGGCAAGGGATGCTTGGAGACCATCACTTTGCAGTTTTTCACAGTACTGTTCTCACTTTGTGTCTGAAAAACTACCTCCTCTGCCCTTCTTGTCAGGCCAAGGGCAACTCTGTGACACTGGGGTAAGTGGTATTAACTAACCTTTGCCAGTGACCTGCCTCTCTTGTTTCGTTTTGAGCCAAGGGCAACAGGTATGCATTTATCTTTGTCCTCATTGGTTCTTCTACTCAACTTGCAGTAAAATAAGCCCCAAAAATCCCCAGCCTTGATATTTACCAAGAGTCATGGAAACTGCTTTGATTACCATGGGCACAAGACTATGATGAGTAGTATTGGCACCAGCATGGCCCATGACTTAGGTGCAGGACCAGAGCCAGGGAGAACTGCTCTTCTGGGATATTTGCAGAGAAATGAGAAAAAACTAACTGCTTCCCTGAGCCTGGAAGTATCACTTGGTTCCCCATGACTGTGCACTTTTTGCTTATTTGTGATCACTTGTTGCTGGTGATTGAAGCATGGGGCTGAGAGAATCAGAGGCAGGTACAAGCCACGGAAACGGATCCATAGACATCCCCTGCCCTCATGAAGGCAGCATCCTCCTGCTGGGCTCAGGAAGCTGCCCTGAGGGCAGAGCCGGCTGTGTCACCTGTCTCTGGTTGAGGGCATTATTCTCCACACACTGTGCAGCTGATGGAGTGGCCAGGGACATCTCCCAACTGGGTGATGGAGGCAGGCAGGGCAGGTGCTATCAGAGGTGTAGTGAGCCTCATTTGGCAGGGAGGTTGCTGTCAGTAGCTCTGCCACTAACATTTCCCATCTGAGAAAAAGATCCTTCCCTACATCCAAGAGGCCTCCTTGGCTCTTGCTGGACAGGGTCACCAGGAAGGGCTGGCACCTGTGGCTGGGGTTTGCCTTTTCTCTGCTTCTGAAACCCTGTGGGCAGAGGCCTGGGAGCACCTGCCATTTTGGGCTGACTCCCCCATTGCAACTGGGTTTTAATTCTAGGCACAGGTAGTACCTGTGGTGCCTCCCAAAGTCTCAGCACTCATGACATCCTCAGTGGCTCTGCCTGTGCTCAGATGGGTCTTCTGCCCAGTACAGGCACATTTCAGCTGCTCACATGCTCACACACAGGGAAGAGGTGGTGAAGGAGCTGGGGCTGAAGCTGACAGGGAGACACAGAGCAGCTTGAACGGGCCAGAACCAGGCACTGCAGCCCAGGCATCACTTGGGGCTGAATTTGATCTGCAAATGCAGTGTGTGTTTGTGGGAAGAGAGAGGTTAACAACCCTAAGCCTTTGGTTTTGTCTGTCAAGGTGCTCAAGAAGTTATTCCCAATTAGCTAAAGTGATAGGCTAGTGTGGAGGGAAAAAAAACTCCTCCAGATGCCCCACTGCTGAATTAAAGTATGTTTACTTTGGTTTGGCTTTTTGAAGTGGAATGACCAGCTCAAGTGGACTCCAGCCCAGGGATGCATTTGGCAGAGTGAGCAATGGGTATGACTGCCTGTGGTATGACTGCATGTGATGATAAGCTCTTTGTGAGCAAAGCCTGCCCAGGGGGGAGAGAGCGAGCTGAGTTGTATCTGGACTGCTCTCATTCTGATTAAGACCATCTGCGAAGAGGTTTACTGAACTTCAGTCACTTCCAAATTTAATACAACTTAGCTGTTCTGTATGTTTCTATGCAGATAGGGTCTTGGTTCTTCATCTTCTCCAGCTCCATGTCCTGCTCTGTGCACAGAGTGTCAGAAGGATGCTGTAGGGTTTGGGGAAAGGTTAGCTAGCCCCTGTGAAGGAGGAAAAACTCTTGCCACTCAAGGCAGAAGGTGGGTCACTGTGAATAGAACTGACAGCTCCACATCTCTGTGCAGCTCAAGGGACTCAGCTAGACAAAAAGGCCCTGTGTTAGCAAGCCGATGGACTTTTCCAGCCCTGGCTTTCAGCATTGCAGCCTGGAGCTCCTAGGAAATACCAGCAAGAAGCTATTTCCAGAAGTCTGCATGACTTTCAGCAAAAACAGAGTTTTGGTCTGTTTGACAATGAGGTTTCACTGCAGCCTGTCACGTCTCAGATGAAGCTTCAGGAACAGGATCATTTGCCAGTAACCACCACCTTGTGCTGATGTTATCTAGTTTCTGCAGAATGAACTTGCTGAGTTGTCATCTGTGGCACTGTCAGGGGAAGTCCTGACTCCTGACACTGCAGTTCCTGCCTCTGCTTTGCCATAGCCCCAATTCCAGCAGCATCATCTGGGCTGGTTGGATTCACTGGACACCTGCTTATGCAGAAAAACCTTGGGGTTGTCAAAAGGAAGTGGGCAGCAAGGCTGCGCTGCAGGTCTGCAGGCTCCCAGATCAGCCACTAGGCAGGCTAACACATAGTTTCTGGTTGAGGATAAAATGGCTACTGACAGGTCATTGCAAGGTGATGCTGAACAGCCAGTTACCAGTTAGCAAGAAAGGGTTTGCACTAGAGTTAACGTGTGGGTATTGGCAAGTGCCTCTCAGTACGTGGGCTGCTGGCTTCTGTGACAGAGGCAAGCTCAGTGGGTGCCAGACAGAGGCACTGCTGCATTACGCAGATGTTTGCTTAGTAAGGCATCCCATTTCTTCTGTGCAGACCTTCCCTGTAAGCAAAGTGACCTGATACACGCATCAGCTGAAGCCAGCAGATAATGGGTGAGGGCTGATCGTCAGATGCTGGTGCATGGTGGCACTGCTGTGTGACCAGGTAGGATGATAGCACCCCATGCTGCCAGTGTTAACAGGCTGGCAAAACAAAACTCACTGGTTCAAACAAGCTCCCTTGGCTGCAGGTGCAAGGGGTTCTCTGTATCTGCAATGTGGATGCAGGCACCTGCTCTGCTGTCTAATTGACCCTGCAGGTCACTGGATCATATGTAAAAGTTTTAGAAGGAATGGAAGCTGCCAGTGTACCCTAATGGGCCACAAAATTACAGAAGCACAGAATTAACAAGGTTGGAAAAGACCTTTGAGATCATCAAGTCCAATCTACTACCTAACACTATCTCATCAACTAAACCATGGCACTAAGTGCCACATCCAGTTTTTTTTTTTTAAATACTTCCAGGAACAGTGACTCCACCACCTCTCTGGGCAGCCCATTCACCTTGCATGTGACATGGAGCCTCCTTCAAGCACTCTCCTTTGGGCAGATTTCTTCACCTGATAGCAACAATCCACTGTGGCCGCAAGGTTCAGTCCTGCTCAGCAGCTGGGTTTATACACTGGGGTAGCAGCACCTCAGCATTTCTCCCAGCCATGCTCTGGAACACACGTAAGTGCCAGCTCCCACCTAGGTGGTTTAGATAAAAGTGCCAATGCGTTAAAGGCTGTGCTCCAAATTCAGGATAGAGTGGGATCTGGTGGGTCCTTCTCACTGTGCAGCAGTGGGGAAAGGAGGAAGGCTGCATGAGGAATGGGATGAAGAAGAGTACATCCATTATTTATAACTTTAATGGCAAAGTAGATAGAGGGAGGCTTTCCCATAGTCCTATGTTTGCTTTTGTCTGCCCTGCTGTGAAATCGGGAGACATCCAAAGATAGGTGCTGACTTAAATTAGAGCTGCAGGAAAATTTCCCTATGTGGGGACTAAAAGTCCCACTAGTATAGAGTGGAAACTAGTGAAATGCCGTGTGATAGAGATGTGCAAAGCAATGCCTGGCTTAGAGATAAGTCTGTTCCTCTGCTCACCCCCTCACAAGATGTTCAAAGAAATGGAAATACAACTCATTTCAAACTGATAAACTGACACACTTCTCACAGAGACAGCAAACTGGTTTGTGCAGGTGGACAAGATACCCTGTTGTCCAACAGTTTCAGAGGGCTCACAAGGGATCAGGTATTGGTATCAAAAACAAGGAGACACAAAGCTGATGTCAAAAAGTTTGGTTTAAATAAGATAAAAGATGTCACAATTCTCACATGTCTACTTTGTTTGGGTAAAGAATAGCAGGAAGGAGTGTCTATCCTTTCTCTCCTCTTTGAAGACTGTTGGCAGTTTTATTTACAGCAGGAGGACTGACTCTTCAAGTAAGGGCCTTGCAGCAGCACTGGTGGCATGGTTTAGGGTATAGCACTTCTCCCTCATCCCACCTCCAAAACACTGTTAGGGATGAGGTGTAGGTCACCTGTGTCTGGGCACTGGTGCTGGCAGCCACTGCCAAAGCTGTGGGAAAAGTAGCCATGCCACAGGAGGCTGGTTTTGGAACTTCTCTCTCATGCCAGGGTACCAAAGTGCGAGGGTGGAAAGCACAGGATTGGGGGTCATCTAAAAATGTCCCTCTCCCACTCTCCCTCTACTGCTCTGAGTCTCCTGGGGACAGCTGTGGGACTTTGTAAGCCCTCTGAAATAGCCAGCACTAAATGGGTCCTCACTTATGTCTTGTGTTAGATCATGAGCGAGCCTCTCTCCTTTTCTTTCTCTAAAAAAGACATTGAAGAACCCTGAATTGGGCAGGGACTCCAGGGGATTGACCAGGGGTTGCTCAGGGGCTGAACACCTCTTCCAACTACACTGCGTGAGTGGAAGGATTTGGGAAGCTTGTTCCCACCAAATGGGGTGGGAATAAAGGAGAACCAGTTTATACATCTGTGTAATCCAAAAGCGAAGCAGATCTCATTGGGGTGGGAATACAGTACTGGCATGAGTGTTATTCACAGTCATCTTCTGTAGAGGCGGGTGCCTTAGAGTCTAGCTGCAAGAACATGCCCTAAATAAGCTGTACTCAATCCCTGGGAGTCTTGAACATGTTTTATGGTGATGGGTGGTGTTGAAGAACAGTTTCCCCTGAATGGTGTCATGGAGCAACAACGTAATACACTCAACAGTCATGTATTAATTTAAGATACAAGTTAACGCTTCCACCACCCACCCCCATGCCATCGATTGTGGCCACAACCAATGGCCAGTGAACATCAAATCTTCCATCAGGCAGTGGTCATCCCCTCAGAGCAGTTTTTGCTGCTTGTTGCTGCTCTTGGGTCCTGCTGCCACCATGGCATGGCTGGACAGTCACATGTGCCTCTCCTGATCTTGTGGTAGCCTGGAAATGCATATTCTGGACAGCACAAAGGAAGCTGGGGTTATGGCCCCTTACCATCACCAGTAAGTCTACCCCCGGGTGGATCAGCCCTTCTGGTTAAACGGGTCATTGCCCTTCCTCTTTGGGCCTTCCCCGTCATCACCAAACGAGACTGCCACTGAGATGAGTCAAACCGTCAGACAACATCTGCACCCTCCGCACACCCCGTCCATGCGCTTGGATAGTTCAACTGGTGGGCTCAGCCCAGGCAGCGGAAGCAAAGAAACCCTAGTTGACTGGGGGGGCGTCTGGCAGCTGAGTCTTTTCAGTGTCCCAAGTGTGGCTGGGTGGGGCTGTGGGTCAATTTCTGACTAGATCCCAGAAACTAAGCTAAACAGGGCCTGTGAAGGCAGCAGTGAGAGAAAGTTTGGCTTTAAACGGATGTACTCTACCAGAGTTTGGGATCTGTTAACCTGCAGACTCCTGTAAGTGCACATCTGAGTTCATGAGCTGCTAACTGTGCCAGGAACAGACTAGAGGTTGCTCAACTAGTTACCCAACCAGTCTATCTGTAGAGGACAAGACAAGGAGAGTGTTGTCATTCCTTCAAAATAGCCTGGGATGAATTCTAATATGTTTGTGTCTTGATACTGAAAGTCCAGTATGTGTGGAAGTCTGACCCTGACAACCTCCTGCCAACCCTTCAGCTAGAAATTCTAGCCAGGCTTGCTTCCCCCTCCAGCAGGGTCAGACAGACCCCAGCTACCTGGAGTTCATTGTCTATATCTGGAAAGCTAGCATGTTTGGCATTTTCTTTCTATGGTTTCCTTCTTTTAAAATACAGACCAAAGAAAGCATTACTAATGAGATTCCAAAAAAACACTTGAAAGTGGCAAAGCCAAGTACCAAAGAGCTAGAAATTGCCAGAAATGGGTTTGCCTGGGCAACCTATCTTCAGCTGTCTTGTGTACATGATCACTTCCTGCATTTTGCCCTGGATTGCCACCTCTTCAGCACCCAGGCTGGACCTTGGCTGGAGGAAATGATTGAGCTGGTTGGCTAGGCTGCCTCCTTTCTTAACAGGGCTGGGAAACTCCTATCGCATTGGTGAAGCAAGGGACTGCAGAAAGGAGTTGGTGACTCCCTGGGGAGCTGGGTCTGTGTCTACCCCTGCCTCGAAGTTACTCTGTGAGTTGGTGACCCACATAAGCAAAAGCTTTCACAGGAGCAGCCGCATCTTCCTCATTTGCCAGAGCTGCTTTACAGAAGTGCTGAAAGTTTGCAGCTGCAGTCACAGACATCAGGATCTGGGGTTTGATTAAGTGTTATGTAGGACCAAAACCACTTAAAATTTAGATCATAATTGGTTCAAAACATGTTCAAAACAAAATGAATGAGTACTTTTGACTTAAATCTCTTTTTGTCTCTTATTTTGCATCTGTTAAATAGGGATAAACTCCACCCCTCATCCCAAACCTGAAAAGGTGGCTCAGAAGATAGATTCATTAATAGCCCTGAAGAACTCACTCAGTGCTGAAGTGATGAGCACTAGAAAGAGTCGGTGAAGAAATGGAAAAGGACTCTGACTGCAACACAGCAATCAAGGTAACACAGCCATCCCAGGAAAGAAACCTTAGTAGATCATGCAATGACAGAGCACAGAACATGTTGCATGGCATGAGGGTGTGAGTTCAGTGTGTTTAAGGGAGTGAATTCTAGGATTTCCATACTTTTGAGTGCTTGATTTACAGCCCTTGCCATTTACCAGACATTCAGGGTGTAAGGTACCTGTTTCCTGTACATTGGCAGGTTGCACCCAGCAAGGACTGGAAGTGTTGGTGTGATGTGCATTGCTGTCTGGGTGGGATGATTTTGGTGAAACTATGCTTGAGCTCTCCTGGCACAACCTCCCCTTCCCCCTCAACCAGGATGAAATAGCCCTGGCAATGGAGATCAGGGAAACTGCCCACATTGCAGAGGGGGCCAACATGTGCTGACAGATCAGGACATGGCAGAAGTGAAGCATCTGGTAGAGAGCAGGGACTTTGTTCAACACAGCTATTTGCTTAACACATTTTATCAGCACTGATTCTTACACATGAGTTCTTCAAACTCATGTGGGGAATGATAAGGAAATTCTGCAATTGTCCAAATATTGTAAGAAATCATTTGCATAAAATGCTACACATGAAGCAGAAACAAGCTTGGTGGTTTACAGAAGGCTGAAGTTGGTAGCTGCTCTAGGCTTGATTTTTAAATAGGACTATGCACTGAATGGTTGTGCAAACAAGATGAGTGAGATGGATGGGATGAGACGCAGTTTTGAATGTTGCTGCCATAAGCCTGCAGTAGGCAAGAGGGTTTATAAGATTTATAAGGAAACTCCAGCACCCACCTATGCTGAGGAAGCTAGTTTCACAGCAGGATATGGGCTTTGGAGGCAAAGGTACTGGCTGCAGTTAAGGCTGAGAAATACTCCATGTGGTCTCTGAGCTCTGAGGATCTCAGCAGTATTTTTTAAGTTTTTTGTTTTTATTTCATTATTTAAACCCTAGAAACATAACTTAAAACATAGTTCATCCTACAGAGGCAGGATTCAACCTGGACCCTTTCCAACAGAGGTTTGTTCTTAGCCACTTCGTTTTGAGGGCTTGAATAACTTTCCTGAACTGCCCATCCCAAGGTCTTCCTGAACTCATCTTGCTTTGAACTTCAGACCTGTACCTTTCCTGCTGCAATCAGAGCCTGTTTCTTCTTACCCTGCTCTGGCTGCACAGAAACCAGTTGACTACCCTTTCCATCACAACATAGGAAAGACTGCTCCTTTCTCCCCACCCACTTCCCACCCCCAACAGTTCTGTTTTCTAGGCTAAATGGAACCAACTTCTTCATTCCTTTCTCTCAGTGCAGTATTTCTGTGTGTTTATCCTTTCTATTGTTTTCTTCTGGACTATTCCATTTCTGGAATTGGGACTCTGAATGGGTCCTGGCCCTGCACAGGCAGCACAGGGCAGTCATCTCCTCTGTCTTGCACTGCCGCCCCAGGCCACCCGTCCCCTTTACAACACCTTTATGCTGCTGGCAAAGCTTCAGTTTTCAATGCTTTGCAACCCCTGGATTTTTCCCTGCTATTCCGCTGCCCTGGTCGGTTATTCCCCACATCTTCTATCTGCATCTCTCTTTGTTTTATATTTGCATTTGTTCTTGCTGAACTGCATCTTGCTGCTTTCAAATCGTTTCTCCAGAAGTTGAGATCACATTAAGCTCAGCCTCCAGAGACTCTGCAGCCACTCTGTCCCAAGAGAACAGGACTCCATTCATCAGCCTGCTGTTACTCAGAAGTGACAAATGCAGGACTGGATGGCCCCATCCTTCCCCTAAAAGCCTCTGGAACCACCCCTTCTCCATCAAGCCATCACTGACAGTGATTTCACAGCTACTGTGATCAAGACCAAGAAACCTAAATGATCCCGGAGAGAAAGTCAGAGGATGCTATTCACAGTGCAGATTTAGTCACCTATGTAAAGCACCAAGATTAGGAGGCTGGCTCCTGAGTCTCCCCATCATAGCAGGGGAGAGTCTGGGGAGGGGCAGTAATAAATCAGCTCCCTATGTTATGCCTGCACCAAGTGCCCAGGGCATATCCCATCTGTAAGCAGATGCTGATGGAGCCATACTGGTGGTTTCTGCTGCTCTGGTTGGGGAATTGCATCTCTAAACAGAGGAATGGCATGGGGCACTGCCTGTGATGATACAACATGGGTCCTGCCCTGTCCAGGGGAACGTTGTGTCTCACTCATAGCACGCTTGTTTGCTCATAAGTGACAGGAATTAATTGTCATTATAGCCAGCTTGAGGACAAGGAGTATGTTTGGGCAAGGCAGGAAAAGGGATTCTCTCTTAGTCCTACTCATCAAGACCACGTGTCCAAGCCCTCTCCCATGCTGTCACTCTTTCCTGAGAAGTCTCCATCAGCTGTTAATAAAAGCCCAGGTCTGGGCACACCAAGGTGCAGTGCAAAACTTTCCTCCTGTGGAACAAAATAGCCTTTGCCGCAGACATGTTCTGGACAGTTTTGTGATGACTGTCCAGATCCTGCCAGAACACCCAGCTTCTCTTCACCACCTCCTCACAACAGACCCACTGCCTTCCTGATTGCCTCCCTTCAGACACTGGCCTTGCTAGATACAAAAGGGATGAATTCAGTTTATTTGCCCAATAATGCAACAAGGATTTTTTTCTCTGAGGAAGGAGCTCACTTCATCCTGCCTTGAGCAACAGAAGCCTGCAGAGCAGGATAGATGAGGCAGTCTTTGAGACCCACTCACCAGCAGAGGAGTGTGGTTCCTCAGGAGAGTGGGAATCCAGCAGTGAGCTTCCTGGAAAGGAAGTGCTGCACAGGGTTGCAGAGTTCAGAGGAAGTGTAGCAATGCAGCGAGTGAATGGATCCTTCAATAGTTGTGTTGCTGTCTGGTGCCTTGGGAAGCCTGAACTCATGCCCCTCATCTCACTGATGACTTTGGCTACTTTATTTCTGGAGCCAGCCACATCAGAGGAGCTCTACATGCTACAGCGAATCTGCACTGCCAGGAGATCAGGTTCCCTTAAAGTGATCCACACTAAGCAAGAAAGTCTTGCAGCCATGTTAGAAAGTGTGGTGGATCCTAGCATTTCTCTACAGCATGCCAGGAGAAAAAATACAGTGAAGGCTGTGAAATGTTCAGTAGGGCCAAGGGTAGAGCACTGCTGCCACATGATATTTCTAAAGAGGGAAATGGACCAAAATGGAGCACTTTTCCTACTGGAGCTAAGCCAGGAGATTTTCCCAAGCCACCCAGGCTACAGCCAGCTCCACGCATTTCTTGCTTTTGGCCATGTTTACCCTTGTGTTGGCTTCATGAGTGGCAAGGATGGGATGAAATGCCAGCCATGCACTGTGTTCCACACATGTGTGCTTTCTGTGCTGCAATATGGCTCCAAACCCCAAGCTGCCAATAATCTTGCCCTAAAGACCACTGCCTCTCAAGTGCCCTTGCTGATGCATTGTTGCTGAGTCTTGTTAGCTGCTCCTCCTTAAGGCAAGAGAAACTCAACCAAAACACCAATATGCAACAAAAACTGGTAAGTAGGAGCTAGGAATTGCTGCTTTCTGCAGGAGTGGGTTACTTTGGATAGGTTCATGCCTGTTTCTATATCTGCATCTTATAGCACATGCAAGAACTTAGTTGCTCCAAAGATGTGTGCTCCTATCTGTGGATAGAGAGCCTGTGTTGGCATGTGGTCCTGGATCATCCTGATGGATCTGGTAACATTAGCAGATCAGAAAGTAAATGGCCTCTGCTTTGGCACTCCCTTCTTTTGCGTCGTCTCCCCTAGAGCCACTAGTGTGGAGTACCTCTGCTAGGGCACACCCTTGAAGCATTGTCCTGGGAGCTGGTTGCACATCTTCAGTTTTCTGAGGTTCATACTAAGGATGGAAGGAGTCCCATAGAGCACAGACCACGGGAGAAACAAGGGGATGCAAAGCATCTTCTCCTTGCTGCTGTCTGCGTGGTCTGATTCATAGATCCTTACATTTACAGCACTTTAATTTTTCTGCCAGGGTTGAAATTCCCTTTATGGACCAGTGGTGACATACTAATGTATGTTCTAAAGTGCTAAATAGCTTTGCTTTACATAAAATACTAGTCCTACCAAATCCAGTCCAAGTGTTCTGTGATTATGAGCCCTTCTGCTCATTGTACCCACACAGCATTTATGTGGCATCTCCTGAGGGTACCTGTCCCCTCCCTGGGGAGGGATGGTGTCACGAGTGGCAAGAGGGGGTGGGTGAGTTGTGGAGAGGTGGGTGGCTGCTGGGGAACTTCCCCAGCTGGATTGGGGTGACAGAGGCTGCTTGGGGCTGGACTGACCCCTTGCCTGCACAGGGCTGGCTTGGCATGCAATGCCCCTGGAATTTCTGGGGCTCCCAGCAGCACCTCCTCCGCACTGCCCTCCTTTGAGGGTCCAAGTTTCACAGCCAGAGCTGGGGCTTTTCTTCCTTTCCATCTCTGCTGTTTGTCTCAGAGAAAACCCATCTCGTTGTTTTTCATCTGCCTGAGGGTGTTTTTCGGGGGTTTTTCAGGCTATTTTGAAGCTCATTTTTCCCAGATGTGCTTTTTTTTCTTCTTCTTTTTATTAATTTTTTTTTCTTCTGTAACTTTTCTTCTTTGCCTTAAAGTTTCCGGCCATGTGACTTTCAGCTTACATCCCCGAGGTTCTGAGAAACCACAGGAGGCTGAGACCTAAAGGGAAGGTGCAGAGGCTCTGAGAGGAGAGGCAGAGAAAGTGTCGGAGTGTTGGGCAGGAGGACAGTGTGCCTCTGGGACGGGTGAGAGCAGGGAAGCCAAGAGCCACCTCAGGGGTGACAGAGGAGGGCAGGGGAGAGGCAGAGAAGCAAGACAGAAGACAGACACACCAAGAGCACAAAGGAAGCTGAAGAGACCCTGGGAGCCAGAGACAGGAGCCATGCCACACAGCTCCGACAGCAGCGATTCCAGCAGCTTCAGCCAGTCTCCCCCTCCCAGCAAGCAGGTAAAGCAGGGACCCTTCCCCAGCTCTCCCCAGATGGAGAGTGCTTTGGGGTGGGCCATGGGTGGGCAGGAGGTAGGGTGGCACCCACCACTGGTGTTTTCACAGCACAATATGTCAGAGCTTTCTAAGAACGGCTGTGGGCAGAAGGATGCAGGCTCAGCTGAGGGCCCTGGCAGGAGCCCTGGCCACTGAGGTGGGTACAGGTGGAAAGAGAAGGCCTGGCTACCTGGGGCTATGCCAGGGGCAACTGGAGGGCCAGGACCCCCATGCAAGGTGGATTCTACAACACATGCCAGGCAGGCAGGAAGCTTCATTGGGAGAGTGAGTATTTTGGCAAGGAGCTGGAGCAGACACCTCCTGGCCATGGACAGGGGCAACTCAGGGGCAGCCTTCCTGCTTCCCATTTCTATGGACAGAACTTGGGACTCAGAAAAGCCCTGACACTTTGAGTCTGCTGTTTTTTTTTTTTTCTGTTCAGCCTCAGAGATTTTTTCATCTTGACATCATTTTTCATGTTTGACAGAGGGATTTTGTTTTGTTGCATGATGTACCCTAATGGTAGGTGTTTTGGCGGCAGATGCTGACACAAATCCAAGGTGTTCCCACTGCCTTTTCTGGCTAAGCTTTACTGTATCTGTCATTTGCCATTTCTCTGTCTGGCAACAATGACAAGTATCTGAGTCTTTGCTTAGAAATCTGGGAGATGATCAGGGCAGATGATCTTTGGCTTGTAACCGAGGAATCGGAGGCATCCTTGTAGAGAAAGAGATAAAACACAGGATTTGCCAAAGGACAGACTTTATGCAGGACATGGGAACTGCTGTGTCTGAGACATTTTCAGGTTATTGAAGGCAAGGACAAAATGGTTAAGCTCAAAGAAAAAAAATCTTGGGGGGAGGGGAGGGGAGAGAGGATGTGGACAGATTGATGGGCTGGGAAGATAACTTTTGTGGCTGAGTTTTGTAGTCTTGTGGAGAAGTGGTGGTGTGAATGTTAAAGAGTCTACAAAAGGGGCAGTGCAATATGAAAATAGAAGATGAAAGAGTCTGTTTGACAGTTTCAACTGTCAGAAGGCAGCAGCAGGATCAGATCTCAGCAGAGAATGGCTGGTTCATGAAGCTTATGACCTGGAGCTTGGAGACCTGTTCTCCCTTGCCCAGGGGAGTGCTACAGTTAGTGTTGCATGCATTGCTACCAAAGGACTCCAGAAAAGAGCAAGCACAGAGATCAAAAAGATGGAGCAAAGGAAATCTGGGTTAAAAAGAAAAGCACTGCTTCTGTCTAGTTAAACCAAGCAGGGACCACATTAGGAGGGCCTGCAACAAAGAAAGCCTGAGGGAGAAGGGTGATAGAGATGGGAGGGACCTACAGGGGTGAAAGGAGGAAGACACAGGCTGAATGTCTGAAAAAAATGTTTTATCCAAGGATCTGGAATGTCCACAGTGCAAAGAAACTGCAAAGAAACAGAGAAGGGAAAGGTTTTCTGTACAAGAATTCAAATTGCCTCTCTTCTAGAAGGAGGTCCTTACTCTGTCCATCAAACCATATCCCAGGCCTGTGTGTTGGTGAAGGGAGAGTGGTCATTTCCCCCAGTTCTGGGATGCTCAAGGGTATAAGATGTGCTCTTCCTGGCAACAGGGGTGCCAAATGAATCACATATCCTTGGGCTGTGGCTTTATCCTAATGTGGAGGGTGTGTATCCCATGTCCTGTGCTTTATTGATGCTATCTTCTGTGTCCCTTTCCCACTTACTGCCCTATGGGACAAGGGCGAGGGAGGGAATGCTGCAGGTATTTCTATGCCTCGTTTCCCTAGGACTCTTCTGATGACATGAGGAAAGTCCAAAGGAGGGAGAAGAATCGCATCGCTGCCCAGAAGAGCCGCCTGAGGCAGACCCAGAAGGCAGACACACTGCACTTGGTGAGCATTCCCATCCTTCTTCATCTCCAGTGCTGAGGGCTCATGTAGGACGCAATGTACTTTTCCTCTGGGACTTGGTGTAGAGATGCTCAGTGGAGGCAGGACAGGAGAATTGAGGCCAGGGCAGGAAGTGGGAGTTAGCGCTTGCAGTGAGACCACACAGCCCAGGATGACTTCCACCAAAGCATCTAGTTTTGCACCTAGTTTTTAATCCATCTTTATCTCTCAGTCTTTCGTTACTGATTTCCTTTCCCAACCTCTTCTGAATGAGTCACTCAGAATCTCTTTGAAAGCACAGTCTTACCTGGGCTGGTTCTCCCTGGGTTTGTGATTCATGCCATCATTTATGCAGAAGTGCAACAGCATACAAGGATGCTTTTCTGTGGAACTGTGGGCACCCCCTCAGCTCTTCTTGGTGTGAAGAATTAGACTTCTGTTTTTCAGAAGAGATGGCCACTTCTTTGTGTGTTTGGGCCAGAGTGTGCAGTCAATGTTGGAGCACAGAGGCTGGGATCTTTTGAATTTTGCACATTGATAAATGCGGTCCCACATGCTTTGGACTACTGGCAGGCAGAATGAAGAACACACAACCTGCAGTGGGCAGAGACCATCTTTATCCCTGCATTGGGCTTGGCTGTCCTTTGAAAAGTGGTAGTTGAGTTCATATTAAAAAAAACCATCCTGCATATTCCCCCGCATACCAATTTTTCGGAATAATTCTGGAGAATCCAGTCCTGAACCTTCCTCCTTACATAGTGGTCTCAGACCATGGCTGGAGCTGGGTTTAAAACATAGATTTCACTCTTTTCTCAGTAGATGATGAGCCTTCTAGGGCCAACTTGGCTTTAGGCTGATTACATCTGTCAGCAGCAACGGCTCTGGGTGACTGTCCCTGAGAGGGATGAAGAAACATCCTTTCCTTGGGGTCAGTGCACTCTCCAAGGTAATCCTAGAGGTAGAGATGGGCTCTGATCCTCTCCCAGGAAAGTCCTGCCTAGCTATGTGCCAAGAATTGGGCTGCTTTACTTAGAGCAGATAACAAACCACTTGCATATGAGATTATTACTGCTCAGCTAGCATTAATAGCAAACAGTCCTTGCCTTCTGATGGGGATGGGAGCAGGAAGATTAAGTCCTGGATCCTGACAAGCAGACAAAAAAATGCAGGGAGGCAAGTAGAGGATGGATGGTGAATTTCTGTTAGGTTTTTTTTTCCAGTTCCTGGTGAACAGTGACCTCCTGCTGCTCCTGGGTTCATTCCCTGAATGCTCTTTGCCTTCAGTTGGTTCTGAATCAGGGACTTTTATTGTTTGATGTGGTTCTGACCAGAAAAGCATGGCTCAGCTTGAACTATGGTGGAATGAAAGGAGCCAGCAGCTCCATCTGCCCCAGCGTAATGTAGTTTTTGTTTTGAGGGGAATGAATCATGGGGAGGCTGGGACTCCCGGACCCTGGGTGATTCCCATCAGTTACTGAGTTTGACAATGATCATGATTTCCAAAGTATCTGGTCATGTCTGAGAGATGCTCTTCTCTGTGTGAGCTCCTGCTGTGACAGTAGCTGTAACCGTTAGGTGTTTCTCAACCTATGCACAGAGATCAGGTGCCATCAGAAGTCAGTATAGCAGTGGAAGGGTGAGAAGAGGGATGACAGATTCATTTGCCAAGGTGGTGGTGCAGCTTTCCAATGCCTTAAAATGGGGGTCTCGCCTTAGCTGTTTTGGCTGAGTTTGCAAAGCCTGCTGTTGCACCCTCCCTCCCTCCTCTGACCCTGCCCAGACTGCTGGCTCCATGGTCAGTTGGTGCCTGCGATGCTCCAGCTTGGAGCTGGCTGAACTTTAGAAGAAGCAGAGGTAGCAAAAGTTCTCAGTACTATTAAGACAAGGCTGAGCATCATTATTAACCCCTTTGTTGTTATTCTCATTAATAACATTATTAATTCAGTTCTTCTGATGCCTCAGTTTCTCTTTTCTTCTGACTCAAGCGTCTCCCCCTCCTCCTCACTGTGCCGGTGCTTTCGCCGGCTGCTAGCAGGAAGCAGTGAGTCTCTTCTTTCCAGGGCAATGACAGGTTTCCTGTGACAGGTGGTTTTCTGGTTAAAGACGGCGGTTATTCAGCGTGCTCTCCCCCGGGGGCTGAGCTGCTTGGGAAGCACCCGGAGATGTGCATGTGTATCAGAGGGAGCGAGAAAGCTTGGGCGGGAGCACGCCGCAGTCACTTCTCGTAAACTGGCACCGGGGAGCGTGGCTGAGGCCGCCGGCATCGCACCCGCACCCGGCCTAGGCAACTGGGGGAGGAGGGTTTGCCCAGGCGTGGCTCTGTGACGAATTTACAAGAAATATGTCATTCTGGAAATTCTGCGCGGCAAAGAGGTGCAGGACTGCAATCCCCATGTTCCCTAGCTCATCCCTCCAACTCCCACGCTGAGGAAGCCCCTGTGGTTTTGTCTCCTCAGGAGAGCGAAGACTTGGAGAGGCAGAATGCTGCCCTGCGCCGGGAGATCAAGCAGCTGACAGAGGAGATGAAGCACTTCACCTCGATGCTGAGCTCCCATGAACCACTCTGCTCCATCCTGACATCCCCTCCACCACCTCCAGAAGTGCTTTATGCCACACACTCCTTTCCCCAGCCCCACATTAGCTCCCCACGCTTCCAGCACTGAGCCAGCCAGTAGGATGGCAGCCTGCCAGCTCCACTGATGGCAAGAAGTAACTTTGTGGGGCTCGCTTTTCCATCCAAGAGAAGGAATTGGACAGGTGGACATTCCTTCTTAAATTGTGTACTCTGAGTGACTTGCCTAAGACTTGCTCCCTGTGCAGAAATGGTAGAGCCACCATGAAGCATCGTTGGATGGTTTCCAGCTTGCATGCAGGGAAGAGAAGGTAGTCACAAAAGGGCCCCACCCCTATTCTCTGGTGCTTTTTTGGGCACACTCGCAGGAGAGTGCAGCACTGACAGCCTCCATAAGAGTGACACACAGCCAGAGCTCCAGGAAGAGGAACAGGAGCAGAAATGAAGGGGAATGTTGGGGGCCACAGAGTATCAGAGCAAAACTGGTTTATTTTTGTAAAATAAAGATTGAAAATTCTTAACTCTTTGTTTCTTGGCATGATACAGTGAAGATACAGGCAGCAGGAGAGGTTTGCTGGGAGTGCAAGAGACATCACTGCATGTGCAGGGGTCTAATCCAGGGCCAGCAACTGGAATCCCACATTTAGAAGGGGAGCCCATGTGCATAGGCTGGGCAGGCTGAGGATCAGTAGTCTGTGGGGTGATGGGATCCCTGGGGAGGATGGGTCCCTCCTTGCTGCAGAGCTGGACCTGGCTAATGAATCTGATGCACCATGTAGCATCACAGGTTTGTTCCCTGCTGATCCTCTTGGCTCCCTTCTACTGATGGCTATGCCTCCACATGCTCCTCTTGCATGTATGGAGGTGCACTGCCATATCATGTCAGCTCACAAGGAGGTCTTGGTGAGCTGGTGGAATCTTCAGCTTGGCCAGTAGCACAGCATGGAGGGAGGTGGTGATACTGTGCTGGAGTGCACAGGACAAGCAGGACCTAGCAGGACTCTTGCTCCAAGGCACCATGCTAAGGCTTATAGCTGCAGCCTACGCTATTTCCCCTTGCCCCAGTCACAGCTCCACAAAAGGCTAAGCATGCATTGCAACAGATGAAACCTGAAAGGTCAGAGAGGAGTAGGTTAGTGCTGCTGGGTCTGATCTACTGGAAACACAAGCTGGTCCATATAGATGGTCTTTGTATCTCACACCCTACCAGTCAGCAGTCACCTATTGGCCCCACTCTATACACAAGGCTGAAGCCCACCTGCCAGTGCAGGTCCTGTTGGTAGTGGTGGCTCAGGACTGCTGCTATCTTCTAGGAGCATCAGCTGCAAGTTTTTCAGCATAGAGTATCACAAACAGTGCTGCTGACATAGGCTTTTAAATGAGATAAATAGACCTAGTTTGTAGATATCATTCTTTCAGGGACAGAGAAGCAGCGCATATTTCATGGGTTTTGGCCCATCATCATAGCCTGCAAGAGTGGTTGGGTAAAGTCTGAAATGTACCCATTTTCTCCCTCTGGTTTGCACTAGCAGGAGGATAACCAAATATTGCCATGCTTCACCAAACTGTCCTCAGGAGAGGCACAGGTAGCACCGTGATTTCTCCTGCCATGGTCCATTCAGGGGCTTGTGAACCTCCTGCCTTCAGTTTCTGTGCCAGCATGGGAAGCACTGTGGTCAGAGGTGCCTGGTGTCAACAAAATGGCCTAGGCATCACCAGCCTACAAAAACAGTGGTGAGGCAGTGGGCAAATGCACTGGCCCTCCTTGTCTGTGCAGTTCTGCCCCCTGGCCCAAGGAGGATGCACACACATAGGGAAGGATGGTGGTTATTCCAGCCAGGCAGCTCCGTTTCTGCATAGAGAACATGCAAAATACAACTACAGGAATACTTTCAGTGTATTTTATACTACCTCTTTCTGCTAGATCACACAAAAATATGCTTCATTCCATCCATTAGTTCAACAAACAGAGCTGCCGATTCCTTGCACAGGCCATGCTTTGAGCCACCCAAGCTACACAGGCCCATCCCAAAGTGCTTTTCTCTGGGATTTGTCCCTTTAAGCCTGAGAGGGACAACTGACTCCAGCTCTAAAGGGCTTTGTCTTTACAGACTCTGCTTCTGCTCCTTTAGCTTCTGGTGGATTTTCTCTCAGATTTTTCACTTGCTGTTCCTTAGAGCTTGAAGACTTCTGTGCTTCCTGGGTTAAAGTCAGAGAAAAAAGCTACTTCTGCCTTCTATGAGATTTACTGTGGAGTGAACTGCAGGCTCATGCTCGTCACTGGAGGATGCAACAGAGCCCTAGCAAAGCTTGCACTGACAACATAATGTCACCTACAATCCTTGCTGTGGCCTTTCTGTTTTCTTATGGCTTTAAAATGCTAAGCTTGGTTTTAGTTGCAAGTGGAGAAGGTCCTACCCTGATGTACACGTCACCTATGCCTACACATACACAAAGCCAATATTTTTGCTACAGAGCTCTCAAAGTCTGAGATCCTTCAGGCTGGGTGTGGTTCTGCATAATGCCCACAGAACTGCTCGACTTCTCACTGGTAACGTCTCAGAATTATTACTGCAACTCAGAACGAAAATAAGTGGTAAGTGTTGAGTCTGGGAGATGGGTTTGAAACAACATCCTCTCCAAAACCTAAACAATATTCTTGGCATCATCAGTTAAGGTGTCTCTCCTCTGCATGGCTGGCTGTGAGATGGAAAGACTCCTAGAAGTGCTATGCTCAGCTGTTTTTGCCAAACACTGGGTGTTTGCTGGTGCTAGGAGACACATCTTCCTATCTGACTTGTCTTTGCCTCAGCTTTGCCCTTTAAAAACCTGATAAGAGAAGATGCTTTGCATGGTTCAAGCCTGTTTTTACCTCTGCTTCTGGTGGTCATGTGGTGTCTCAGAGGCAATCTCTCTTTGCTATGAAGAATAGTTCTGGGAGAATGTCCTTACCACCCAAGCAGCAAGGGGTAACATATCCTTTCAGGGCCATCAGCCTTTTCAAACAGTGGCTGAGGAAAAGATAATTTCTTGACGCTATTTACAGAGCTGCACAAGATGCTTGTTCAGGCTGTACGAGGAGATTCCTTCAGTTCTGTACTGATGTTGTCTCTCGCTTCTCTTTCCCAGGTGCTGGACCTCTACTTGAGATTTCTTTCCATTTCTAAGCAGCCAAGTGCCTGTCCTCTGGTGTGGCATTCGCTGTCGTCCTCTGACTGTAAACGAGCCTAAACAAGGAACAAAGGGCAGGGAGGTGGCCAGGGCAATCATCCCAGTTTCGATTGTCTGCTCCTATCAGCAGTGCAAATTCCTTTTGAACTTCATTTCCTTGGCATCTGGCATTTCTTAAGTGTTCTATGTTCTTGTTATGCCCAGACTCCAGAAGCACTGTGGTACTGGCTGTTTCAAGGGAAGAGTCTTCTTGGAACACAATTGGATAAACAGAGTGATGATGGCTGGTCGTGTGGCAGCCTGTCCCTACCCCAGCAGGATGTCAGTGCCTTTATGTTGTGGTACATAGTCCCTCACTGAAAACCTCTCTCAAAGCAGTACATAGATGAGGGCTCACAGGATGCTGAGGAGACTTTCCCAGCCGGGGAAAGCCAAGGAGGGAGGGAGACAGCTGTTCTTTGCGAGCACAGCCTGCCGAAACCTGCGTGTGTGCTGTCCTCTGCTGGGAGAAGGCTGAGTGCTCCCAGCCTGCACTCGCACTCTTGGCAGAGCCGGCTTGAAGGTTGTTAGCCCGGTTATCGCCAGAATAGAGAGAGAACTGAGCCGCTTAAGGATAATGTGTGTGATGGCAAGGGTTGGATAAAACTGTCTGAAGGGGATGTCCTCGTCCAGGTGGAAGCTCGAGTCTGTGTCTCCCTTAGCCAAGGATCTTGTGTCTTGGTCCAGGGACCCGTTCTGCTCTGAGGTCCCAGCATGTTTCCATTGTTGTGTGGAGTTGTGGGGAGCTTGTATTGGTGTCCCCTATATTCTGCAGCTCCCAAGGGTCTTGCAGAGCTGTGTGCAGGCAGCACTGGGCTGGATGTGAGGGCTGAACCTGAGAAGCATCCCAGGTGGAGGGGTAACAGCTACTTGCTTAAATAAACACAGATCTGAGTGCAGACCTGATGAACTAGAATCACCTTCACCAAGACATATGAACGGTGGATTTCAGTGGTTTGATATCCAGGAAAGCTTTTGTAGAAGCAATTGGGCTGTATTTGTACCCAGCAGCCATGTCCCTGGGGGTCTGCTTCAGACACATACTGGGCGAAGCTAGAGAAAATGAGGGCAGGTGGAATGTGGCACTGGGAGGCAGCTGCTGCAGTCAGTTTTCAAGCCTCAGTGACCATTGCCTTCACATTCACTTGCTGACTGGTGTCTTCTCTGCAGAGAGAACAGAGGTGTGTGGCAAACATCTGTTGCTACAGAGTGGAGAAAGGAACCAGGGACCCAAGAGTTACATTCTTAAGCCCTTTACTGAATCTCAACACCTCATACGGATCAAGGCATCCTGGCAGCTCTGTGTAGAACAGCAAATCACAAAGCATGGAGGGTGCTGTAGTATTCTCTCTTTCCGTCCCCCTAAAAGGACAGCCTCAGCACTTTACAAGCCCTCTGTATCAGCACTTCAGGCATGCTCCTATGGAAAGATAAAAAGATAGGACATTGAGTGCTGACATAATCTTAAGATAACTCCCTAGATGGGAATCCCAGGGCAATCTTTTATGGGACTGTTATGATCTCAGCTGTCATCACTATGGTGCCCTTCCTCTAAATTGATTCACATGTGAATTTTCCCTCTTGAGGGGCAGAAGAAGGGTAATACCCAAATATAGTTTGCCTGGAGTCAGAAGAGAAGTAGAGGCAAATCTGAAGCTTGGCAAAGGATAGACTTAGCAGCTACGTTGCCTATTTTGCTGTGGCTCCAAATTATTTATGCACTTGTTTTATAAATCCCATCTCAGAGTTCACTTCTGTTAGAGCTGCCAGCCTGCATTAGGAAGAGGATAACCTCTTGCATACTGAACCAAAGCAGCAGCCCACAAAAGAGACTCTTTCTCTGCTTCTTACAATGATCACAGTGTCCAAAGCAGCACTTGTCATACAAGAATGCTGCCTGGATGCTAATATTTTGGCACACACATGTTAAAGAAGATCAAGAATCACTGCTAAGACACAAAGCATTTTTATAAAACACAATCTGTCAAGAAGAGAAAAATTAAAGCATGGCACAAAATGGTAAGACTGTCTCCTGGCAAACAGAATTGTGCTCACTTGTCTATGTTCTGCTGTGTTTTTGCCACCCTATTGATTAATGATCTGGAGGGGATTTGAGCAACAATACATAAAGTTCTTTTAGGTTAATCAAAAAATCTACCCAACTAAATGGTAGAGAATGTATATTCTTTGCTTGCCAAGGCAGGGTTACAATCAGTGTATTAAAGTTAGTACATGAGACCATAATTTTTCTTGTGGCTGACGTTGCAGACATCAGCTCCTGAAAGTCCTACTGCTTCACAGACATCCGTGCAGAGAGAGCACACAGTCCTCCCAACTCCTGCACCAGTTCTCTGCTCTTTCCTAGGACACAACCAACTCTTCTCCCCTCTCAACAGCAATAGTTTGATGCCATGGTCCTCAGGACTTCTCCCAGGTTTGTCTTTTTTGATGCAGTGAGAGTGGGAGAAAGATGGGGAAGATGCCTGAGTTCAGCACTGAGGCCATGCATATTTCCATCACTCTTTTATTATTGATTAGTAGCAACTGCAAGAAATAGAAGATGAAAACCTTTTTTCGTGTCATTGGCATGAACTGATATGACTCACTGAGATGGAAGCTGGAGGATGCTGAGTAAGAAGGGCTTATATACTTTGAGCTTTGGTATTTGGGGTTAATCTGTGACCCTGATCTGGGCTGGGGATGTAAATCTAGACTGTGGCTGAGTTTTGATTCTAACTGGATGTTTTTTCACTTCTTTTATTCTGAACTGAATAAGGAGATCTTCATGTCTCAAGTGCATGTCTGGTGCACAGCAGAGGAATGAGGTGGGTTTGCCCCAGTGACAGAGCTTATGCACAGCGATCCACACAGCTATCTGTATCTCCACAGCTTTTCAGAAGCAAGGGTTGAGAGCTGGTCTTAGATGCTCAAGCAGCACAGCAGGCTAACCACAGTTACAGAGTTTTTGGATTAGAGCTGGTTCTCATCTGGCCAGATTAGAGAATGGGGCAGAACAAGTTGATATCTGTTTGCAGAAAGCCATGCAGAGGTAGCATAACAGCCCTGTGTCTGGAGGGGTGTGCACTAACCAAAAACTGGTACTTCTGAAGTACCATGTGTGCAAGTTCTCTTCCATGCCGTGCACTCTGTTTTACTCCTTTTTCTTGCTGCAAGAAGGCAGAAGTGAATCTTAGCACTTCTGTTATGCCCTCTCATGTACCCTTTGCAGTTCAGACCTGATTTATCTACACAAACATCACACCTGAACTAGACAGGGTTAAATTAAAGCCACTGCTGTGTTAAAGCCAGGCTTTGAACAGGGAGATTAGATTTGCAAAGAGGTGGTAGCTCAAGCTGCTGTTGGGCAAGACCTTGCAGCCCAGGCTGGAAGGTGTCAGACTGGAAAAACAGTCATGCCCCTGTCAAATCACTGTAACTCTTTGTGCCCCTGTAAAATAAACATAGGCGATGCATCCCCAGTGAGGCTTTCAGAGGGTGAGAGCTACACACAAAAGATGATGAAGGGGAGCAAAACGTTATTTCTTTCCAGTTATACTTTTGAAAGGCCTTAAACTTTGAACGGAATAGGTTGGTTCTGAAAGTTAGCCCCTGCACAACTTTGGTGGTTCTGAGGTCTTCAGTCTTCTCTAGAGGAGATTTTAGACTGTGCAACTAAGCCATTGTGCTTTGTGTAGATGAAGGCAGATTTTGCAAATGTTTCATTGCTGCAGAGATTGCATGCTGCGCTGTAATGCATGGAGTTTACTGACACTGAAATGAGCTTTGTGTTACACTTCAAATGTAACAGGAAAAATTCTCAAGGGTTTAGGGTATCGAAATATTTGTGTATCTAATCTAACAGTAATAAACTAACTCACTGCATTTTTAAGCTATATACTGGGATATGCTTTCTTGTGGCTCTTAGGATGCAGAAAACTACAGGTGCCAGCAGAGGGCTCGTAGTCTTCCCTGCTCCATAGTAGAACACGGTTAGCTTTGTCCAGCGCAGGAGCTCTGCCAGCCCGCGCTCCATCGCGTGTCTCTAGCTGAGCACTGCATCCAGGTGTGACCCAGAAGTGGCTCTGCCAGCTATTCTAGTCTTGCCATTTGGTCTTACGATAAAACTACCTGCCTTCTGAAAATCTGCACTAAAGCAGTTTGTATGTTGAACCCAATATAAAACCTTCTCCCTCCGCTAACAAAGATCTATTACCTGTGATGTCTGTTGTGAAAGGTTGTATGGGATATCTGCTGACAGCTCCTCTAGAGCTAAATGCTGTTAGTCAAAATGTGATAGAGCTGCCTAAGAGCTGCACTAGTTAGGGAATGATGAAATTTAGAGGGACAAATCACAAGGCTGTGAATTTTAGAGCAAGGGACACCCTTTGATCCTTTGAGCTTAGTTACTTCCCATTTAAAGGGAACCTAAAGAACTGCATGGATTGAAGATACAGTAGATCCTCAAGTGGTTGCTTTTCCCTAGCACCTTTCACCTTTTGTCCACCTACTCTTTGGACCTCTCACCCAGAGTGGGAGAGAAAAGACATCAAGGAATTTTTCCTTTCACAATAATTTTCTACTGTGCCTTCTGCAGACCTTCCAAACCAATTTCCACCATCTGTTTATCCAGTTTTGTTTGTCATTGAGCCCTGTTGCCATCTACTAGAAACCAAGAAGCTGGATTATCATTGCTGCCATCATCCTTAGCATTTATGCTTATTGGGTGGGCTTTGAGAATAGCAAGACAAGTTCTTCAGTCCTTACGGAACATAAAGGAATCTCGTGTACTTATTGATCATAAAGGCAGCATATATTCCAAGACTGTTGGATGTTGGATTTCCTGAGATCAGCAGGGAAGAAGAGTACAGAGAGGTTAGGCTCTGTCTGATGGCCTGTACCATTGTATTTAATTTGGGTCTTGCTTCTGCCTCTGGTTTAGTGCCTTCCAACCTTCACAGATGGAGGGTCCTCTAAGCTTTTTTAGCCCTTATGTTAATGTCTGTGTAACGGAGATTTCCCTCTAGCTTTAAAATCTACTTCAAGGGGTTGTCCTGAAATAAAAATAATTTTTCATGGCCAAGAAATTTTTATATAAAGATGCTCTGATGAGGGAAATCCAAAAGCAGCTGCTCTGTTGCTTCAAGAGGGAAAAGAGGCTCATGTGAGTAGAAACAGATGCAGCAATGGAGAGAGGAAGAAATGCAAAGCACAGGGGTTTTATTTTAGTCCAGAAACTGGTAAATCATATAAAGGGGTGACTGAACAGTTCACAGAACCAGAACCAAAACAAAACAGCCCGGAAATCAGATGAAAAGAGTTTTGGGAAGTGTGGGCCTAGAGGTATGAAAAAAGTCTGAATAGGATTTGGGGAGCTAGGATTGCTTCCCTGTCTGGCTCAGGTTCAATTGACAGGCTGCAGCCACCAGAGGCTGGGCACTGCTTTCATGCATCTGATTTCAGGTGTTATTTTCAGCATTGTCTATGTCTTTAGCATTCTTGATTTACCATTTTACTTTTCTGATAGGACTAAGACATTGGAGCAAATGACTCCTTCCTTGGCAGGCTCTGGCTTGCTACAGACTTTATGTTAGTGATGAGTAAAACTGAGGATTTTTGAGAGAAATTTAGGAGCTGAAGTTGAGACTAAAACAAAGCTCAAAACAACAGACTGTTTTTGAACCCAGTCCGGAGCAGGGCTGGCGGGAGACAAGGGATCCAACATGTGTTTCTTATTCCTCTCCCATATATCTAAAGATTTGTCTATGTGTCTGCCCCTTTTTTTAGTCACATGTAAAGAAATTTAACTGTTTTCATTTTTTTCCTGATGTGTGGCAATGTCTCCTCAACTTCTATTTTTTTTCCTTTATACTCTTTCTGCTTTTTCCTTTTCTGTGACCTAAGTCTGAAAACCACATTCAGTCATGGATATCTTCCTCATTGCTGCCCAGAGACCTTTGACTACAGCAGACTGCCATACAATACCTAACTCCATTATCCTGCATTTATCTGAGTTTACAAGTTAGAGATGCCATGGACTGTGATAACACTTACAGTTACAGCTAACCAAAGCTACGGTGATAAAGTCATATGGACCTAAATACAACATGCAGGTGACACAGTTAAGCTTTAGTAACTCAATATATGTCTTAACTATTTGCAAATTTTGTTCCTTGCTGTGTTTAAGGGATTATTAAAAAATGATGCTTCTCTGAGCAAACCCAGTTTGCCATCCTAAAAATTGCCTGTGTATTTGTTTTCTTGATCTTTGCTTTTAGACTGCTCTTTATCAATGATAGTCAATGATAGTGATTACCTCTGTGTAACTACATTTTCAGTATAATATGGCAGAGAATTCTGTAAAGACCTTTTCAAATTTGATGAGCCTAAAAGTTAATTTTCTACACTATTTTACTGTTATATCCTCAGAGTTTTCAGACTAAGCAGCTGTTGGACCATGATAGTTTTTTTCCATCTCCATTTTGTGTCTGCCCTCTCTGCACCACTAGCACTCATCACAGTGCTGATAACATTAAAATTATAAATTTATTAGAACAAATTCCTCTGCTATTTCTAATGTCTCTGTGCAGAGCTTGGAGTAACTTTAGTTGCCTAAATAATCAATGGGACTGAAAACATCTTTTCTGGCTTTTGCTTCTGAATTTGCTTTTTTAAAATTTATTATATAAAAGGGCTACAATTTGACTGTGTTGTACCATTGTGAGGAGCATTCCAGGTGAGGTTGGAAATTCATTGGCAAAGCTGTGGGCTGAGGAGAGAGTACATAGGCAAGGCAGCACTGGTTTTGCTGGTCTCCAACTTTGCTTCTTGCCACTCTCCTGGGAGTAGGAAACCCAACAGAAAAAAAACCACCAGGATGACAAGAAGTGAGCTTTGTGAGGATACCCAGCAAGAACCACTCGAAGTGACTTTTGCTCTCCTTGAAAGAATTTGTCCAAAACTTGGTTTTTGTTTGTTTGTTTGCTTTCTTGTTTTGTTTTGGAGTTGGTTGGTTTGGTTGGGTTTTTTTTTTTTTTTCCTTGAATGGTAAGTAAGTACATAAGGGCATCAAAGCTGTTTGTGTGGTTTTGGTCCTGATGTATTTAGGTAGATAACAGTGTTAAGTAACCTCTGACAGTGTTCCACCAAGTATGCAAGTTGCTACATTATAATATAGCTACCAAAATAAATACAAGCCAGAGAAACTTCACTTTTTCATTCTCTGACCCAATTCTTTGTTTCAGGAATACAGCATCCTAAAGTCACTGCTCCCGTTTCTCCAAGTGAATTTTGAGCTATGTGTTAAATATTGGAAGAGAGCTGAACAACACCAGGAGTATTGCATCCTAGCATTGAGGAATGTTTATGCAATTCAGGTAACATGTTAATTAAATGAACTGTAGATCATGAGTGATCTCTAGGCAGTGGCGTGTTGCTAAAGTAATGGGAAAACAAGCGCTGACTCACTAACTGCGAGTTTCTCATGAGGATGGAAACAAACATTGCTTTTGGCTCTTCTGCTTCAGTCATCGAGATGTTTGAATTTTGACTTCACTGGATGTTTTCACTCTCCAGCGTGCCGTGTCACGAAGAAAACAATCAGAAGCCAACCCAAACGAAATCCAAGCCTGTTCCTTCCCCAGGACTCCACCCTGGCATCTCTGGCGGGGTCGGGCACTGCCCGCTCGCCCACAGCCTCCCTCAGGACACAGCCCCGCTCAGCCCGCGTCCCGCTCAGCGCTGGCGGCTGAAGCCTCTCGCCTCCCGGGCCCTCGTAGCGCCGGGGCGGCGGCTCGGCGGGGCTGGGCAGCGGCGGGGGGCCACGGGGGCCCGGGCCCTTCCCGG
>VXBA01000726.1:139426-174165 GCA_013399895.1 Serilophus lunatus | reverse complement strand
TGGTGCTGCCACCGCCGAGGTGCGTCTGTCCCGGCGTCGCTGGGTCGTGCTGCTGCTCTTCAGCAGCTATTCCCTGTGCAACGCCTTCCAGTGGATCCAGTACGGTAGCATCAACAACGTGTTTGTGCGCTTCTACGAAGTGAGCGCTTTCGCCATCGATTGGCTCTCCATGAGCTACATGCTCACCTACATCCCCCTGCTCTTCCCCGTCGCCTGGCTGCTGGACAAGAGGGGGCTGCGCCTCATCGCCCTGGCTGGCTCGGCCCTCAACGCCGTGGGCGCTTGGGTGAAGCTGGGCAGCCTGAAGCCGCACCTCTTTCCCATCACCGTCCTGGGGCAGGTCATCTGTGCCTTGGCCCAGGTCTTCATCCTGGGCATGCCCTCGCGCATTGCCTCTGTCTGGTTTGGCTCCCACGAGGTTTCCACCGCCTGCTCCATTGCCGTCTTCGGGAATCAGGTAAGGGCAGCTGTTCCCCGGCTGGCCAGACGTGTGGGGCCGGCTGTCACCGCCTGGCCCGAGGCTGGGAGTGCTAAGGGGGAAAACCAGGGAAGAAGAGATGCGCAGGGCCGGGAGGGCAGCAGCAGAGATAACAGGCGCTTACAAGAAATTCCCGCTGGGAAATGCAGCCGGTACCTGGAAGGACACCGCTAGGGTTAAGCTGAGGGCTGATGCTGACAGCAGGCGCAGGTGGGACCAAAGTCTATAAAGTTCGAGGGCAGCGTGGGGGGTTGGGTATGATTCTGGCTTTGAGAGCTGTTTGATTCAGAATCTTCTCCAGTGCCCTCCTCTTCCAGTGTCTGTGAATCTCCAGTCCAGGGGTGATTCAGTAGAACTACGGATGGGCTGGAGGGGAATGCACAGTGCTAAGAAACTTGCTTTAGGCAGAGTGTCTTTCAAACCTTGGATCTGCAGTAGCATCTGGGCTTGACACTGCGATATCCTCTTCCTGCTGACAACTAGATGGGCCAAAGATTAGCTGTCTATTGAAAACAGCACTTGTCACGGAGCCCTGGAGGAAAAGGACTTTAGCACTTTCATACCTCTTAAAAGTAGGTACAGAGTTTCTACAAGCGGTTGCTTTGAATAAAAGTGAAGTTCCATCAGGCTCGTGTGAGGTCAGCTTCCCCATCATTCTTGTATCAATGTGGGTCAGGAAGGCCAGCGACCCACTCTTGCTCAAGCTGTGATTGTCTTTTGTTGTAGCCAACTAGAGCTCAGAGGAGATACATTTTTACACAGCTATGAAAGGATCAGGGAAATAGCTCCTTGACCCTTGCACTGAAACACCCACTCATACCAGTTGAAGCAGATTGGCCAATACTGCTGCGATGGAGTGTAAGTGAAGGGAATCTGGCTCTGCAGCTCTGGCACAAAGATGAGGGAAGCAGAACCTGGCATTAGCTGCTAGGCTGGGCCTTGTTCCCCTTGCTTTGACACCCAGTGTACTCCCCTACATATGACTGTACACCTAACCCTGGACCATTCCAGCCTTTCAGTGGCTGCCATTAAGATTTGAATGTTTTACAATTCATGTAGCTTCTAGTGCAGGCTTCTTCTTCCTCTGTTTCTGTGTTTATTTAGATACTGCTGAGGCAAAAAGAGGTGAATGCATGGACATAGTATTTGAGGAACTGAAATTCGTGGAACAGTACTAGGGTATTAAGGAGACTGCTATACATTTTGAAAAGAAAACATACTTATCTTTCTCTGAGTGCATCAGAGCTTTTCTCTTATCATCCATTCCAGTGGATTGTTTTTTTATGTGTTTTTACATTAGTCTTTAGATTGGAAGGCATCTAACTTGGCATGAGCAAATAAGTAACTGAGGGTTTTGCTGTCAGACTGTTTAAAATTATTCAGGAGGAATTACTCAACAGTCTGCATGAGAAATCCAAACAAGGAGCCTGTCAGCCTGTGCTATATGCCTGTTTGGAATCCTCATCATCCTAAAAGGAGTGGCTTAGGACAACGGTTGTGAAAAGCAGTGTTTGGCTACACTTTTGATGCCCCACACAGCTCAAGCAGATGAACTGAAATGACAATGCGACCTTAGTTCAGTGCATAGTCTTTTCTTTGTAATTCCAGAAATGGCAGTGACCAAAGACAGAGCATATTCCATAGGAAAGACCTATTAATTACTGTAGTGAAAGGTCCTGAGGTGCATAATCACAGTGAATGTAAAGTAGCTGTTTTGTTTACTGGTGATGTCAGGCAGGGGTAAGAAACAGAGGCATCCATTTTTCCTGGCTGCAGTTAAAGACTGTGTTTTAGGGAGTGTTGGCAAAGGGTATAATACGGCAGTTTTGTAATTGCAGCATGCTGGTATGGCAAATTATTCCCTATGCTCATGCCTCTACAATGATGTGGTTTTCCTTTCCTTGCCACGTCACTTAGTTTAGTTATTATTATTGAATACCTAGCACTGTTGTCTCTATCAAGAATTGCAAGTGACTGAAATTCAGGGAAATTCAGGGAAATCGTCTGTCTCTCACTTCTAGTGAGTCCTTTCCTCTTATTCTGCCTGAGGCAGAGATAGGTGAGGTGAGTTTTCCTGTATAATTGGCTCAGGAACACGTGAATGGCCATTGCTTTTGTGCTAGTGAGCCTGCAGTACTGTTTGTGCTGAACGTGTGCTTGTTTGATGCCTCACTGATAACTCTGTTCTTTACCTTTTGCCCTTCAGGGAAGGCAGCATCTGAAAGTCTAAGAATCCTTGGGGAAATGGAATATGTCCTATGGAATTCCTGTCTTCCAGTCTTCAAATGGACTTCTAGGTCCCTTTGGCTGTTCTATATTTGCTGAAGGCTCCCCATCCCTTCAGAAGAGATTTGATCCCTATTAGAAATAGGAGTGGGTGGTGATGTGCCTCTCAGCTCTCTGTAGCTTGGCCTTGTATCTCCCAGAGTTTTGGCTATTGGAATAGAGAAGATTTTTAGCAAGGAACAGAGAGGAGCTTGTAGTGGCATTCTCCAGCCCTGTCTCCTTTCTCCCCCTGTAAAGAAGGGCAAGGAGGACCAGAGCCCATGGATCACAAGGAGTGCTATGTGGCCAGCTCTCCAAGATCCTGGACGTGGCTCAGTGTGGAAGGGCGTGCTGACCAAATAGCAATGTGGCTTTCCTAGGAATGCTTAAGTTTCTATAAATGGACACAGGAGCCTGAAATGAACTTTTTTCTACCCATTTCATCTGGTGTTCCCTTTCCAGCCACACACCAAAGGCGGCTCCCCCTTCTTCCTCGCCAAAGCAGTTGGCTTTTGGGTTAAGTTCTGTGTGGGAGTTTAAATTAATGTCTGCATTGTTTCTGCTGGGAGGCCCTGCCCTATGTCACCCTCAGCACCTGCCCTGCAGGATCCCTGGGACTGTTAGGTGATTGTAGTAGGTCCTTGACCGAAGTATTACATGCTCACTGAGGATTCCAGCAGCAGCTGAAGTAGTTGTCAGAGCTGAAACCTCTCGTGCTTTACTCTCTCTGTTGTACACTGCTGCTGTTTTCCTGTTTTGCTTTTATTTCCCTGCAAACTGGGGGAAGGTACATTCAAGGCTGAGAGGCCCTGAATGACTTGTAGAGAGAAATAATCTTCACTGTACAGTATTGCATTATATTAAGCATTATGAAATGATGTCACAGAAGCAGAAGTGTGATGAGGAAGAGAGTTTGCTTTGCTTCCAGAAAAACTTGTGCAAGTGCAGTTTGAAAAAAAAAAGTCTTTCATATCAGTAGGAGAGGAAAAAAGAGCCCAAGCTCTATCTTATCTCTTCACAAGGCTGGATAACAATTTTTACTTTTACAATTTGGGTCCTTTCTGCTTCTTAAAACACTTCAAGAAAATTGTTTGAGCTATGCAAATATGTACATTGACTTCCTGCCTATCTGGATTTCAACACGCTCTGTTAATCTTGCTGTCGGTGGCATGGAAGTAGCATATTTTGGGCAACAATCCGTACAAAATTATACTGTGTGGGAACTGGCATCTTCTGCTTTAGACATCTCATCACATGTGTGTTTTCAATTCTACTGTTGCCTTCTATAGAAAGGCAGATGGGACCTGTAGTGATAGCAAAGTATTGGGAAGCCAGTGTGCAGCTGGAGTCAGGGTGTGAGAAATGGAAGGCTGGCTGCCCACCACAGGTTGCAACACATGAATTGTAGGGTCAGAAAGTTTAGCGGCTCCTGTGAAATGTCATGGTTACAGTGTGGGAGGCACCTGTAGTTAGAAAAGGAGGGAGCACCATAAAGCAGAGCTTTGATAGACAAGAGGAGAAGGAGTTCCCTGGGTAAATCAAGTGTGACCTGGAGTTTAACTCTCCAAAGTCTTTTCTTGGGAACTTGCTGAGACTGTATTAAAGTCATGGTTTCTGAAAGGCCTGTTGTATTGGTGTTTATCAGTGCATATACTTAGATCTTTGTTTGCTACAGTTTCTGCCCACTTGGCCAAAGCAGCGGGCTCCTGACCCTGGAGTTTCCTGGGACTCTTACCTGTGCTGGGCTTCTTTAAAAATTCAAGTAATTTTTCCCCTTCCTCCATTCCTGATTTGAGAATATGGTAGTAGAGCAGTTTGGTGTGTATGTGTGCAAGTAGTGTGGATTTTCTGTTGACTTGTTCTTTTGAACTTTTGGATGAATACCAGCTAGTCCTGATGCTTTGTGCAAGAAATTAGTTGGAATAAATTGTTTAATAGCTCCCACTCATAAGGCTTCTGCCTTTTGCTACGTAAAGAGGTTGTTTATGTGGAAACCTCCAATAAATATCATGTCATGAATGGTGGTGCAAGACCTCCTCTTTCTTGAGTGTTCTTCCACAGTGACCATATTTTGGCCCTATAGACCTTCTGTCCTGTTACCCGATTTTGTGGTGTTTGAAGAGTTTTGGCACATTTGTTAAGCTATTCTGCTCCCTTTTTTGGCCTGATTATGGTTTTACTTTATCTTGGTCCAGCTTGCTGTCATTTTTCTTTGCTTGAAGAAATAATGTCCAGTTTTTGAGTTCAGTGATTTATGTTGTTGTTGATTATTTTTTTGTTTGCTTGTGGTTTTGGTTTTTCATTTTTGTTTTTTATTTAATTGTAGTTCCTTTACTCTGTTGTAAAATAATTTGCTAATATTCTCTAGGCTTACACTAAGTCGCTGTTGCAAACATTTAATTTTTTATGCTTTTCTTTTTAATTTCTTTTTAACACACTGCTTTCCTTATAAGCAGCTTCCTCTTGTGGGTTATATATTGCCGTAGTGCTTTGGAGGGCATTTTTTTTGTCACCGCTGCAAGGAAGCTGAATTTGAGTGCAGTGCAGAACCATTCTGTAATATTGATTGTAGTCACACTGTGCTGCTCTAGGTCTAAATCACAAATTGTGCTGCCTCTTATAAGTTCTTCTCAGAAAAGAGTATTTATGGAATCCAAAAATTGCAGTCTCTGCATCATCTCTGTCATGATGCTTATTTAGCTTGCAAGGGCATTGTTGAAATTTCTTTCTGTTGTATATTTTTTGCCTTTGCAGCATCTCTTTCTGTCTTTTAACATTTTAATTGACCCTCTCGATTTGGTGGTCTCCTCTGTCAACATTTGTACTTATGGAATTTTACAAGGCTTTTGTATACTGTTGCTGACTCTTAGTTTTTTCTGAGGTGGAGGCCCCACTCTCCACTCCTCCATTGATCATTCATTTACAGTTTTTGTGCTGATACATCACTGATTATCTTCCTTCAGCAGACTCTGAGTATACAATCAGCTAAACTTAGACATCTCATTTTCTGTTTCAAGACTTTGGGCACATTTATACCATCTTCTTATCTACTTGCTCTTGACTTTTTGCCTGTTCTTGTGTACACTTGAATCTTGAATATGATGTTGTTGTTGTCGTCGTGACCGGTCTTTGACAAAACTCAGGTAGGAAATACATGCCTTCTATTCTTTATCAGCCCTTAAAGAATAAGTGACCTGAACAATGCACTTTGCTGTCATTGTTGATTTCCCTGGTTGTTTATAAATTGTCTCAAAACCTTTTCAAATAAAGTGTCAGAAATTCTTCAGGTTCTTGAAGAAAGATCCTTGGAGGTGAAGACAGTCTTGGGGGTTTTGGATGTGAGAAGGCTGAGTGATGTGCCAAATTTTGGGAACTAGAGCCTATCTGTATAGCTCTTGGAGCCCTTTCTGCCAGTATAAACACTGGAGATGCTAATTTGTATGCTGGTAAGAGGGACTGCATTATGATCCCTAGCGAGTGAGAATGTCTGTAAGGAGGGTAGCACAGACTGCTACAGAACCTTAGTTTTACATTGCTTTATTTTCCCTCATGTGAAAGGTGTGGAGAAAGGAGAAAAGTTGTTCTTCTCTTTCTCAGGTATCTTTTAAATTTTCTGGTTAGTCAGTTACAGTGTTGTCTGTGGGCTGATGGTGATGTGAGTACTGGCCTGCTGAGGACCAGACTAAAAATCTCCTTGTGAAAAGTAAAGTAAGTGCAGCATAATACTCCTCATGTTGTTGACATCTTGTCTTCATTGCTAAAAATTATACGAATAATCAAGGGTTTGTGAGTATCCTTTGGGAAATCTTTGGTTTTAGTCAAGTCAAGGGGCCTCATCTTCATGGAATTAATAGCATCAGTTGATCTGAAATATAAAATGTAGTTCCTATTGTTACAATTTCTTTTGTCCATTCCACTACCTGACAGTGCCCTGAACTGGTGTGGCACATCTGTAATCACTTGGTAGCTCTTTCCACTGACTCCCTGCAATGTCCTAGCACCAAGAATGAATTTAGCACAGATATCTGTTGCTGATCCTGGCCCAGGCTATTCCAGGTCCCAGTGGATGATGGTGTTTGACATAGGAGAAGTTTGGCCAGGCATGGTTGAAAAGTTATTTGTTTGTAAGCTAAATAGGGTGTCTGAGGGTAGCAGATATCTCTGAAACACAAGCATTCTCCCTGTCTCAAAAATCCACCAGCTGGATGGAAGAGTAAGGATTTTGTGGAGAGTTTTCTGGGACTGGTTGGCACAAACTGATTTTTATCTCAACTGCCAGGTATGGCAACTGAAATGTGTTTGTTCTGAGATTTTCATCCTGGCCAGTGAGTCTATTGGCATCCCAGAAAAATGGGGATGTGACAGAGAAAACCTGCAGAAAACACAAGGAGGTTTTGCTAGAAGGCAGCCTGGGCAACATGTCCGAGCTCATGTCTGGGTTACGGGGCTCTTGGGACACCTGATCTGTGTGCTGACGTGTTTTGATGTGGTTTATGGGCAGCACAGTATTCACCTTTCTTACTTCTTGCTTTGCATACCTGCAGAGTAATAGACCCTTTCCAGTGACTGTGAGTACACTGAACACTGCAGAATCCTTCTTTAGGGCAGCACTTGTCTGGTAGGGATGTCTTGTTGCTGTTCAGTTAGCTCTGAGGCATAAACAGTATCCTCTCTAGTCTGTTACTTTGGAACAATGAGTCGTGGTGTTAAATGGTTCCTTTCAATCTAATATTTCCCATAAGGAAACAGTGGACACAATGGACTTAATTTGATTATATCCTCATTTACTCGTTGTGATGAAGTCAGTGGCTTTATAGAGGCTGTATTGGTGTAGCATGAATAACCACTGTTTTTCTATGCTGCTAGTCCGTGTTGATTCAGTTAGCACTTTTCTGGTACTGTCAGTGCTTTCCTGACTCCAGGCAAATAGTACAGCCTGCAGAAGGGATTGGCAATCTGTGTTTCAAGCAAGAATGAGAATGGCTGCATGGCTACCTGGTATCTCTCTTTCTTGGGTGCTTTCTCAGTCCTTCCACCTATCAGATGCTCTTGTGTGTGCCTGGTCACTGTCCACAACAGCAGACATAGGATTAAATCAGGAAGTAGCAAAAATGAGGATGTCGCTAAAAAAGAAAAATGTTTTCGCCCCAAACAGGGTTAGTGTGCAGAGCCATGACAGCAAGGAAGAGTCGAGCTTGAGCATGGCCAAGATGGCTGCAAATACTTGGGAAGAGTCAGGGGAACAGGTCCTTGGGAGTCAAATGGTGATTGAAACACAGGTACAAACAGTGAAACTCAAGGAGTAGAGAGAAAAAGTGGCTTTTGTAGCTTCTCTGGAGTTTAGACTACTCACAAATATGCTGAGTACACTTTGGGTCCCACTTGTTGAAGAGTGTGCTCCTAAGCACTAAAGCAGTGATTTCTTCTCTCTTCCATTTGAGTGTGGCACTGAAGGTCTATGCCACTGGCAATCCTATTTATCAGAGTGGCAAAGCCTGTGGAGCTACATCTCTTTGCTGAACTGGAGAAATGACTGTGGGGTTAAAATCCCTAATGTTTTCACTAGAGTGTGTGCTGCCGCTGCAGGAGCTTCTCAGCTGAACATGTCGGGGGGCTTTTGGCAGAGCAGAAGCTGCAGCTGCAGAGGTTTCTTCTTGTAGTCCTTCTGAGCATTTTATCCACGAGCAGTTGCCAAGCCCAATCACAGGAACAACCTTGATGACTAGGGTACGTGCTGTAAGCACTTCTTTTGCTGTCAACCTGGGTGTTTTTCTCAGTTCTCTTAGTGATCATAGGGTGAGCCTTATCTTGGGAGAGTGCTTGTTTGAAATAGTGTCATAAAGTGACAGAGCCAGAGTAATATCTCACTTATTATGGGTGGGCAGGTTTCTGTCTTGGCTGTTGCACGTGTCTTGTTGGAAAATAAATTGGTTCAACTCATTAACCTGGCAAAAATTGTGGTAGGTTTTGATGGTCTTGTTTTCTGCCATTTCTAATGAGAAAAATGGGATTACTGGGTAATCAGGCCAGCATCAGAGCAGGTGCAAGGTAAGAAGTGAGATGCGTGTGTGGCCAGGAACATAAATGCGTGGAGGACGTCAGGGAAAGCAAGACTCCACTTTGATGGAGGCAACTATTCATTTGCTCAATATTGTTGTAAAACCTTGCCTTGAATATCTTGACAGTTTTAAGTGCAGTGGAAGAACCTCTCTTATGGCCTAATTGCAATGGGCACATGGCTTTTATTTCTTAATTTTTGGGTGGTAAAGAAGGTTTTCATCTTGGCCGAGAAATTGGATTAGGTTCAGTTGAGCCCTTACTGAGCTGTAGGGTGGTGGTGGTATTGTGGTCTCACGTTTATCTTCTCTCTCTCCTGCTCAGCTTGGCATTGCGGTGGGCTTTCTGGTACCTCCAGTTCTGATTCCTAATGTGGAGGATGTGGAGAAGCTGGCCTACCACATCAGCATCATGTACTTCATGACTGCAGGTGTGGCGTCAGCCCTATTCATCCTGGTCATCATAGGTAAGGAGGTGGGAGCATTCACAGGAAACCCGGTGGGACAGACAATATGAGCCTGTGTGCGTTGGGCGAGCTGTGTGCCAGGAAATGGGCTGGGAATGTCATCTGGGGATGTGTCCTACCCTGCAGCTGACAGGGTCATGCGATACCATATCTTGCTGCTTCGAGTCCTTGATGAACAGCAGATATGGAAGGGAGTATAAGAGGCTGTGAGTGAGCCTGCCAAATTGTTCATTTCATCCTTTGCCTGCATAATAAAACCCTGGCATGAGTAAGTCCTTTAAAAGGCAACAGAAGTCTTCTGGTTTTCACAGTTGTCTGTCCTTCAGACAGGGTGCTGGGCTTTGGGTTATGTCTTAGACCTGACTACCTCTTAAGGGTAGAGGGAAAGAAAGAGGCATGTTATATGGCATCAGAGGAACAAGGTGTTCCTAAGAAAGACAAAAGGTTATGACAAAAAGTTATGAGTGAATAGATGGAAGCACTAAGCATAATAGCAGGACACTAGACATGCAATTCTCCCGCTTATTCCATGAAGTCGAAGCCAGATCTTCAGAATGAAAGGTTGACATGCTCACCGGGGAGCAGAGTTTGTCTACTGAACTCCATGCAATTTTTTAGATAGGCTTCTCTTGCCTGTTTGTTCATGTTGCTGGTGACTGAATCAGATGTAGACTTCAAAGAATCTGGGGCAGGGTATAGACAAGGTACAAAACGCTGTCTAGCACCTAGTATTGCCTGTGACTGGGATTTCTGGATGCTGCTTTAATGCTAGTAAGGCACAGGAGATGGCATGGCCAGTGCAAGAAGTGCCAGACCTGAAATAAAACCTGGCAGAGATCATTGCTCCCCCGGCACTGGGCACTTCAGAGGCCACCTTTGCAAGCTGACTTTTCCTAATCTGCTTTGGCATTTTGTAAATCCACTGTAACATTTTAGCAGCTAGCTGGTCATCCTTCTGGAGACAAAGGCATAATATTAGTCAGTCCTGAGAACTCTTGTTGCTGTAGGACGCTGCCTGTGCCAAAAATAAAATGGAGTGCAAGGTGTTTCCCTAGCAGCAGGAGTTAGCTTGTTCTCTCCTGTTCTTGGGTAAGTTCATGCATGGAGATCAAAGCTTAAGGACAATGATGTGTTTTGTACACTTGGTTTTATTAGTCTCTCTGCTGTCCCTCAAATGGCTCTCCCCACTGTGTGCTCAGGCCCCCTGACTGCACTTTTACAAACAGGTGTACTTTGTGTCTGGTTTCAGTTTTCCAGGAGAAGCCCCCGAACCCTCCGAGCCGGGCTCAGGCCTTGATCCAGTCAAGACCACCAGCAGAGTATTCCTACGTGCAATCAATCCTCCGTCTGCTCCACAATGCCAACTTTTTGCTACTTATGGTCTCTTATGGTAAGGCCTGACCTTTCTTCTTGTGCAGTTATCACTGCTTTTCCCTCCCTCTCTGTGCTCTGCTGGAGCAGTAACTGGCCTGAATTGTTTCAGGGAAGCGTAAGGATAACTGTCCTGCCACAGACCAGGAAAACTTATAAGCCAGTGCTCTCCAGCAGTGGCTACAAGCAAATACCTAGGCGAGAATAAAAGCAAAGCAAGCACACAGGACAATATACCCCCACTACTGTTCTCCCGGTCTTTGACTGTTTTTCCAGGGATTTCCTTATCCTGTTATTCTCTCCTTATCCTATTCTTTTCTCCTAGTCATTTAATTGCTTGCAATCAACTGATCTAAGTGCTTACCAAAGAAATATATTGAAGTGTCTGAGTGCAAGACACAGCACTGGGTAGAAGCCATTTCCCAAGGCAAGGATATGACTGCCAGGCATCCCAGTAGAGGTCATGTGGACTATGCAGATGTGCAGACTTTGTTAGCTTCCTAGGCAGTACCTATGAAGCAAATGGAAGGAGAGTTAGAGAACATCTTATGCCACCTGTCCTTGCACTTTGCTGAATTTGCTGCTTGCTTCTTTGCAGTAGTCTTGGTCTGTTTCTCTGAGGGCAATGTGATATGTTGAAATCTATTCCCTGATGCAGAATTGGCATATGGAAAAGTGTTTTCCTCTTTAACAGAAAGACCATTGTGGTCTGTGCCTGGGTGCATAATAGGTTATACTGTAACCAGCTAGTTTGCAGGGAGTTCTGTCCTCTTCCTACTGTCTTGCTATGGAAGCTCCTCAGGGAGAAGGTTAAATATTGCTGAAAGTTCTGCCCTTAAGCCAGCAATTGTGTCTGAAGGACCTGGCAGACTAGTAACCAGATAGTGGCTTTGTACCTCCTGAGGATGCTAGTGGTCTTTGGGGTTGTTGAAATCTATGCTCCCTTCCTTCTCAGTGCAATGACCCTCTCAGGTTGCCCTTAAACTCCACTGGTTTGTATTGCAGCTGCTCATTTTGGCTTCCCCCCTCCCGCAACCCTGTAATACATAATGCCCTCTCAGAAAGTGAAGATAGAAAAAACTGTCAAGCAGACTGTGTGTCTAAAGTTGGATTGTGTTATCTTCTCAGTTCACACTGACTCTTCAGGTAAAGGAAAGGCGAAAGCATTTGTTTTAATAGGCATAAACAAGTCCTGGAGGACAGAGGATGGGTCTCAGTACGAAGAGCATGTTTTGAATCTGACCTTCCTGGGATAATTCCCTTCTGGCAGCTACAAACAATGTGGAAAAACTGTTTCAGTGGCTCATAATTTATTTTCTCTTCTTGCTGGTCTGCGCATTTATTCTGTTCCTCTCTGTGTCAGCGTAATGTCAGTCTCCAGCTTGACTTGAGATGGTGACTGTTATTCAGAAAGGTATTTTTTTTAACTTATCTGGCTTTAAAATGGGGATAGTTTTTCCTGCTTAAGTCAAAAGTTATGTTGGCCAGGTTTTAAGACATCTGCAGCCACATGAGTGCAACTGAGTCATCCTGCTTAGCTAATGCGTAACGTATGTCAGGGGAGGGAGGGCGAAACTTGCTGCTTTTTCATCTCCCCTGGCTGTAGAAAGAATGGGGACCCTTCCACGACGCCAGGCCAGAATAGGTCTGTAGGCCTCTAAGGTCTTGATATTACTAGCAGCCATCTGTTCATTTCCTTGCTGTGCTGGACATGTCGGTGGCACTGCTGCTAAGTCAGTACTAGTGAACTGTTTCTGAGGAAAGCCCTCAGACAGCCTTTTTCCCAAGGCTGCTGACATTGCTTCTATAAAGCTGAGGCATAGCATGGAATGGACATTAAGAAATGTCTGAGTTTATTGAGTTGGGCTCTGCATTGGAGAGCATTTTGCTACTGGGAGGCAGCAGGCAGGAAAGGGTGGGAAAGGCTGGTAAAATGAGAGTAATGAGACAGTCTCAAAGAATCAGCATTTGAACAGATGATGGGGCAGTGAGGAGGAGGCAAGGCAGCAAGATCTGCATAAGGAACCATTGTCCTGGAGGCTTAGGAGGGTGAAGAAGAGTAAATGGGGAGTCTGGCATGTAAGCAATAGGCTGTTTACCTATAGAAGACCTGAGTTCTAGTCTGAGGCTTAATAAGGGCTCCTTTTGGAGCTGTAGGCAGTAAACTTCCCCGTTCTGGCCTCTATAAAATAGAGGAGACACTGTGAGGTCTCAAAAATGTTATTCTACACCACATTACAAGCAAACCATGGTAACTAGCTAATGAATCAGGTGAGACTGGACCTTCCAATGTCCTGCTCCCAGCTACTAGTTCTGATTTTTCTCATCTATGTGGGCAAATGGCCACTGCCTCTTGGAAACAACCACTGCCTGTTTTATAGGCATTCAAACAGCTGTAATTCTCGATGAAACTTCACTGAGCAACTGTGACATATAAAGTGCCTACAACTTTTGCCAGCCCTCACATATGCAAATTTGGCACATTGTCTTGATTCTTAGAAAATTTTGCCTGATTCTGGTGCCAAGTGTTGCTGCCAGCTCTACATTACTTTCTGCCCAGCTTGGAAGCAGGGGCCCTTCTCAGTCTTGGAAATCATATGCTGCTGTGAAGCTTTTTCACTGACAGCACCGGCTACCAGAGCAACAACTGGCAGTTTCCACAAGGCTGCTGTCCTCTTGGCAAGATGAGAAGTAGAGGTACACAAATGACTGGTCTGTGTTTATGCTCAGCTTTGAAGTGAAGCGGTAGAGGGATTGTGCTGATCTTCAATACTCCCATGTCCTGGCACTGCAGTCCTAGTGAGTGGGGTGATCTAGAGATGGAGATAGGATGAAGCGGAATTAGGGTCTTGTGAGCTATCTATGTGAACCATAGCCAAGTGTTACAGAGAGCTTTCAAGGCTGGAGGGCGCCTCCTTGCTGTGAGATCTCCAACTCCCCCATCTGTGGCTTCCGGCTCTGCTGGAGTTTCCAGCCTTCCTGAGTAACTCTTGGAAAGGTTTGAATAGATTTTTCCTGCCTAAAGAGCATGTCACTAAACTTAACTGGCTCTCCTGTAACCTTCTGACACATGATTTTGGAGCAGGACACATTGTCACAGTCTTACTTGGCTTATTTGGAATCACTTACATGAGAGTCTTCATCTGTTATGTGTGCCATGGAGGTGTGGAGTGAGCTTTGCTTAGTCATAGGGTGGTTTGTGTTGGAAGAGATTTTAATGATCATCTAATTCTAACCCCCATGCCGCGAGCAGGGACACATTCCACTAGACTGGATTGCTCAGAGCCCCATCTACTCTGGCCTCGAACACTTCCAGGAATGGGGCATCTACAACTTCTTTGGGCAACCTGCTCCAGTGTCTAACCTCTCTCACAGTAAATTGTAATGTTGTCAGAGATGGTGAGTGAAGAAAGTATGATGTCCCCCCCAGCTGCCAATCTTATGGCTCCTTATAGTGCTCCATGAGCTGTGTAGTGCAATGAGTATCCAGCGTTTAGTGGAAGACTGAGATGGGCGCAGGACTGATGAGTGCTTAAGGGTCAGGGGAGCTACAGGACTTTAGGGTCAGAGGTTGTTCCCTCTATCAAAGCTCTGCCTGCTAGACTGCATTTCTGTATCATGTGAGTTTCTGCTTTTAACTGAGGCTGAAAGAGGAAAAGTAGGAAGTGGGAAGTTGACACGTATCTGTTCTGTCAGGATTTCAGGCATCAATGCCAGACTTTTTAAAACTATGCCTCCTTATGCAGCCTGTAGATGTGTGAGCTGCAGTGGTGAAATCTGTGTCCCCATCCCAGCCCCCCCCCCACAGGATCACTGAAGCTTTGAAGAGAAACTAACTGCAAATGTAAATGACTTTCTGAGAAGAAAGTTGTGCTGACTGTTACAGACCTCATCCACCTGGGAAAGGTTTCTCAGTATCACCCAAGGTAAGAGTTTAGCTGTTGCAGTACTGCTGGTCGAGTGCACATGTGTATGTTCTTGCCTACTATAAGAAAACCTCTTGGATTTTGTGTCCTTTTGAGAAAGTGTTTAACCAATGAGAGTTGCATGTAAGCTGGAGCAGTGTGTCTGAATGGGGTTTGTCCAGTATCACCCCAACAGTTTCATTCTCACCTTGGATGTTACTGAGAAACCTTCACCAGCTGGCCTGTAACAGTCAATCTAACTTCCCTTTCAGAAATACAACTACTTTCATAGTTGTTCTTTTTTCAGACTTCAGTGATATCTTTTAAAATGCAAGACTTTTACCATGCAGACACACACACATCAGGTGCTTGGAGATAGTGCTGTCTGGGCTCCACCATCAGCTCTGCTCCTGCTTGCCTTCTGGTGTTTCTTGGCTTGGAGAGAATATTTTTTTACTGGCGGTCAGAAGGGAGAATGCTATCAGACTCTTCTCTGGGAAGAAAACACACCTTTCAGTACCAGAAAGGTGCACAACCCTTCCTCTAGTGGCTAAAGTAAGAACCATCCTGAAACTGCAGAGTGCTTCCTCCTGCATGCTGAGGCCTTGATGTTCTTGCTGTGCATTTCTTTCAGTAACCTATGTCTAGCCAGTCTGGCCAACTCTCCTGAGACTCTGCAGCCTTGTACTGAAATTGATGCTCCCAGAGATTCTTCTCTCTGTATTTCTACCCTCTCACAACCCAGCAGGAGAGTAGCAGGCTCTGAATGTGCTGCATTTTTATCCCCCTCTCAGGTCTGAATGTAGGTTGTTTCTACGCCCTGTCCACTCTGCTGAACCGTGTGGTGATCCAGCACTACCCAGTAAGTGTATCTAACCCTCATGGCCCTCTGATGCTTGCTGTTGTTTAGCACTGGCTGCTAGAGGTGAGTCTGTGAGAAATGCAATGTCACAGCACTTCTGGCTGGCTCTGGCACAGGTTGGCTGGCTGGAAAGAGAGCATTGGTTCCTTTTTTCTTTACACCACCCAGTGCAAAAGCTGGTGAGCTCTAGCAAAGACAGCTCCTTTGCACCCTAAATGAAAGCATTTACTTCTGAGAAAATCTTCCAGCAATTGGCTTCTTCTGCTCCTGACTATGATTTCTACTGGGATATCTGTTCCAGAAGGCTGCCCACACTTGTGCTCTGGTGGCAGAAGAGAGGGCTACGTTACTACCTGAGCTACTGTAGGCACTGTGTGCTGGCACTGTGTGCCAGAGAGCTCCTTTCTGTGCCGCCTTATAGCGGGTTCTAATATTTCCTAGTCAATCTGGCCCAAATCCTAACACCAGAGAGCAAGCTTCATAGGATTTATGCTGACTCCCATGAGAGTATCTGTTCATGATGGCCAGTGCATACCTGTTTCTCTTGGCTGGCTCAGAGAGAAGTGCCAAAGTAGTTTTCTTACTGGACCAGAATACATTGGCTCATAGTGGGCCCAAAAGTGCTCTTGCAAAGGCTAGTTCTGGTTAGTGTTATCAGCAGAAAACACATATGGAGAATAACTTTGGTGTTGCTTTCTCTCGGAGTTTTCTGCACTTTTCTTTTTGTTGGCTATGATTTAGCTCCTGCATTTGTGTGAGTGTGTGTATCTCGCTACAGGGGGAGGAGGTGAATGCTGGCAGGATTGGACTCACCATTATACTGTCAGGGATGGTTGGGGCTCTGATCTCCGGCATCTGGTTGGACAGAACCAAAGCCTACAAGTAAGTGTCTTGTTTGCCTCTGTGCCCCTGATGACTGTGCTCTTACCCCATACTGTGTAAGGAGCAACCCTGTGCATTTGCTAGTTGGGAGTTGAGGGGGCTGAATCACTGGGAGGATTTGTAGAGAAAAAAATGTGGTTCTTCAAAATCCAATTAGTCTAAAGTGAAGTTTGGAGCTGTATATTAGCCTGAACTTGGCCCATATGAGGCCTGGTTCCAGTAGTCCTAGGGAGGCATAGGGAGAGGATGAGATGGCCCAGCAGCTGCTTTGTCAGGGATGAGAGAGTTCTTGGCACAAACAGAATTAAGACTGAAACAGACCATTTCTCAGCCGTTACAAACCAGCTTCTGTGAATCTTTGTCCAGCTTAATGAAAGGCACATTGAATCCAGTGCCCAGAGGCATTGTATGAGGGTGCATTGCTGTATTTAGTGCAGGCACAAGGGTTATTGGGGTTGTGGGGGGATGATTCTGGGTTTGCCACCTGATAGGTTGGGAAGGCAGGTCTGACCAGCATACCCTGCCATCTGCAAAGGGACGGCTAAGAATCTTTGCTTGTCTTGCAGCTCAGAGTCCTCAGGCACTCAGATCTCTGTGGGATATCCCAGGGGAGGTAGAGAACCTCTTGTGTCTTACACAGGGGTCCATGTAATCAGCTTTTTGTTTTCCCTGGTGGCTTTGAGAATTGTGGTATAACCTGTTGTCTGAGCAGGTTGTGTGAGAAGGGGCTTTACTGGTGATGTGTTAGTGGTGAGTTGAAGGCTATTTTGGAGTTCTCTGCAGCAGCTTTTCATCCAAGTAAGTCCTACTGCCATTATTCTCCCTGGTATCTTGGACCAGAAAAGCACATTCTCATTAGATTAATCTGTCTAGATGTGGGCTTGCAACTTCTGGAGTGGCCTCTGGCCCTGTCTGTAAAGTACAGGGATAAAAAATAGAGAGAAAATTGGCTTTTTTAATAAGAAAGAATGGTAGGTGAGGACTCCTGGGTGCTGGGAAAGAGGAGCAGATGACTAATACAGAGACTGTTAGATCGTTTGCTACTGTTTCTAGATAGTTGTGTGGCACTGAATAGTTCTCATTTGGCAGTCCTGGGAAATGGAAACACAACTGTTAGAACTGCACTGACTAACCATGCAATATGTCTCTTTCCAGCCCAGGGCTAGTGGTAAGGTAGCTTCAGCTGGCTCTGGTAGACTGGGTATCTTCCTGATTCTATGTAAGTGAGGCTATAGGTTGAGGCATGGAGGCTTGAAGAGCTTTGTTGCTCACAAGACAAAGCTGGGACTTGAAATTTTGCAGAATGGGAGAGGGATAAAAATCACAAATCCTGTATTTGTTTCACGTCCCCTGCTTCCGTGGAGGAACCATGTAAGTAGGCTGACAGAAAAATAGGACTATGCCATCCATGGAATTTATCCTACAGACCCCTGGGACTATCTGGGGATAGATTTAGCTTTTGGTGAGGAAAACACTGCTAAGATTTTGTTCTCCATTGCAGCCCACAAAATGGATTTCTGTGAAATTAGCACAATTTTTTTTTCCCCTGAATGTTACAGTGTCTTTATTTAGCCCCATTTAAAAGTCTATTTAAAAAAGCTGTCAAGATGCCAGATGTTCTAGGTAGGTGTCCTCCCCCTTTCCTCCACTGTGGAGATAGTGTCAAGAATGCAGTGGTAAGTACATAAAAATCAGGAAGGAAAGATATCAAGTCCTTTTTTTAGTCAGCTTGGAGAGAGGGAAGCAAATGAATGGGATCCAGCTGTGATTGAGGGGAGCAGGGGAAGGTTAATAACAGAAGAAATTGCAGAGCTGTACATGCACGTTTGATCTTTACTGTACAATCAGCAGTTCCTTGAAAGGGTGAGGCTTTGCTAAGTCAGGCTTTCCCCATCTGTCGTGCTCAAGCAGCAAATGGCCTTGCATTCTTGCTTTTATTTGGCAGGCAAGTCCCTGCAGCAGCCCTTGCACTGTTCTTGCTTTCAGAATTAGCAGGCACAAATTTGATCAATACAAATAAATACATGAGTTACAACATTGTGATGAGTGAGCAGTGCCAGAACTGTGGTTGTCCCTGGTGGTATGGCTTGTTGAGAACAGCCTGCCTCTTCAAAATAACACATTTTAGAATCATAGAATCATTTAGGAACAGATTTTTAAAGTTTTTACATCAAGTTATATGGGGCTCCACGTACATCTGTCGGGTTCCTGGCTCAGAAGAGAGATGGAATTGTGACACCTGGAGACAGCTGCATGTATTGCTAGTAGGGGAGTCTGGCTTGGAATGAGGTATTTGGGGATTGAATTAACAGTCACTACTCTTTGGACATGCTTTGGTTTTAAGTCCAGTGTTCACATGGTTTCAGGTCCAGTTGTTGCAGTCAGTGCTCTCCACTTCCGTTGCTACATCTTGATAAGGCAAGACATCAGAAATATCCTGCTCTCTCCATTGACTAGACAGAGGACTCCAAGTGATGTTTTAAACTTAGGTCTTTACAGGTCCAAAGTGCATTAAAATACTGGGGAGAGAGGAAAGAGTTGGACAATGAAGAATGGGGCGCTTGGGTCTCTTCCACTGAAAGGTAAATGCTCTCTCAGACTAACCTGACCAGCAATTTGGGCTTTGTTATCGTAGCCCTCTTCCATGGTTAGTCCTTGTGTAGTGGATATGTCTTCACCCTGTCCTGCCATATGTTTTATATAAATAATTTACCAAGGCTGTCCTTTTTTGTGACCTTTATACAGGAAGAAAGTGGTGTAAAACCAAATGCCAAACGATAAGGGAATGGTGAAAACCAAGCTAGCCGTCTCCAATTCTTCCCTTCTCCACCATCTGACACCTCAGTGTCTTCAGCAATGAAATTCTTCTGAGACCATAAGGGCAAGGCCTTTGTTCAGGGTGTTGTGCAGCCTGGAATATGCTGTCCTCGTGGCAAAGCCTGTGGAGGCCATCTGTCGTCTCAGTCTGTATAGCGATGCATTCTGGAGCTGCACACATCATACCAGTGAGCAGCTAAAACTGTTGAATGTGACTGTGCCCTACACCCCCTCTCTCCCCCTGTTTGTGTATTTGTTGCTTCAGGTGTTGCTTGACTCTAGGGTTTTCACAGCTGCAGTCCCCTGGGAGTCTGGTCTTGTCATTTTGGCTTTCTTCATCCAAGTGACCTTGTGAGACAAAGCTGGGCTGGGCCACACTCCTTCCTTACTCTGAGGCTTCTTTTGGAGTTGACTGAACAGCAGGAGTTGTGTTCTTCATTTCAGTCCTGCTCCCTGCTTGTGCTGGCCCTGTCTGGCTTTTTTCCCCAAGGTCTCTCTTTTCTCACAGTGCCTTGCGTGAGCTCTTTAATCTGCCTCTTCAGAAGGGTAGGGAATGTGATTGGGAGGGCAGATGAATGTCAGGGCAAGTTAGGCTCATCTAAGTGACAAGCATTTTGGCTCCTTCACAGATCTCCCTCTGTCTCTTCAGCAGAGACTTGGCACTGGTGCCTTTGGAGCAATGCTTTCACATGGGTGCACTGGGCTTCCTTCCCACACACCAGAGCACAGAGGTGGGTTAACCCCAGTTTTCCTAAGGTGATGTAGCAGGATGCCTACCTTCCAGCCTGTACTTACTGCAGTAGTCAGCCTGATAAGTAGACTGACTGTTTTCGAGACAATGACAATGAGTCCCTATAAAGACATCATGGGGATGGGTTGCTAAAAACACTAGAATGCAGTGCCAATGTGCACTGTGAATCTGCTTCTCTTTTGTGCTTTTCTCAGTCCCATAAGATTTATGGCTATGATAACAGGATTTAGCTAAACTGAGCATTCTTCCATGCTCTGGTTCTTAGGGCCGCAAAGCATTTTTGTCTTCTCATGAACTCAGTGACAAAGGCCACTTCCTGAGAAACACTCTGCCTCGGTGTCTTTCCCCAGGGGTTTATTTGTTTCCCTATGCACCAGTGTCTGCCAGTATTTCAGTTAAAGCCTCTTCAAAATTTTGGGTTTTGCTTGGACTGTTGAGTAATAAATCTCCTTTTTTGTCATCACTAATGTGCCCAGGGGAGCAAGGTCTTGCTAAAGTCTGGTCTAGCAGAAGTCTGCTTGTGTGCTTTAAGGTTGTTTCCTGAAGCAGGAGTTGCGTTCAGGGCTATGTTCAGCCTCTGTGGAGGGTTGTGTGAAGCAGGCAGTACTCAGTGCATGGCCTTAGGGTGCTTCCTGATCTGCCCTGTGGTCTTGTTCTTTCACAAGGGTCTGTTGATTCATTTTGTCCTTCTGCAGCCTAACGATTCAGGAAGGTCAGTGAGAAAAACTGGTAGTCCCCTAGAACCAGCTAATATGCACTAAACCAGGTAGCCAAGGTAAGATCACTTTCCTCCGTTGTGGCCCCCACTTAGTTCTGCAGTGTCAGTGGAGAACACCTTCAAGAGCTGCCTACTTCTATGAGTCTGCCTGTTGTAGTTCTCAGTGGGGCACTGCATGTTCTGGGAACTTCTTTCTTGCAGCTTGACTAATGACATAGCATCAATGTGAAACAAAATCCTGACCACATCTGATCACCATCTTGTTCATCATCTTTGCTTGAAGGTGAAGGGCAAAGTGCAACTATTGGCAACCGTGACAACACTGAATCACATAGAAATCACATGCAATAATTGAACCAGAAGCTTAGGAAACTGAATGAGATTTTGTGCAACTATCCTAAGACCTCTGCACTGAGCCCAAAACTGGGTGTAGGGAAGAAAAAATAACAAAAATCTCAAGTGCTGAGTGTTCCTGCTGGCAGTGACTAAACTTCTTAGGGCCGCAGCCACCTCTTGAAAGCCTGCACTGTATTTTAGACTGACTGCTATGTAGTTTGAAGACTCCTGTTTATGGAAGGAGCACCTAGTTCAAATTTGGTCTGTGTAGCCCAAGCACAGAGCTCTAGTTCTAGCTTTGAGCACCTTTCCTAATCATCTCTTTCCTTCATGGCTCCTTGTTAAGGCATGGGAGGCATAGAACTCATGGGAGATTATCTGAGGAACCTGTATTCAGCAGAAAAAAGACTTTTATCTCTTTGACTTTCTGGGGCTGCTGTCTAGCTGCTCGGTCAGTCTTTCAGCTCTTCTTGTGCAGCCTCCAGGCTGTGTACCTGTAGCAGGTCTCTGCAATGGATTATAACAGAAGTAAGTAGTCACTTTATGCTGCCTTAATAGATGACTTTTTTTCCTCTGAAAACATTGGAAACAACATAGTCTAGAAATTATATATCATTGGAGGTTAAGGGATTTAGCTACTCCTTTGATACACAACAAAATTACTTGTCATAGCAAAATTCAGTACAATAAATGTGTCTGATGAAACTTTGTAAGTATGGATCAATAGCTGAAGCCTGAATTAGCTTCTCAGACCTGTATTTGAATAAGAATTGACATATGAGCATAAGCTCCACTGACTGCAGTCATTGCAGCAGTAAGGCAGGACAGAATCTTAGCTGGAATCATCTGGATTTATCTGTAATAATTCAGTGTATTGGAAACATTTTATTACATATTGTAATACTTGCTGCTCATTTGGGGTTGGATTTTTGACAGTGGTCATTTGTATTAAAAAGGAAAAGTGAAAATAATTTTAAATTTAATTTCTTCAGTAGAATTCTAGGAACTGGTATCAAATACATTCTTTAATGGGTTAAGACTAAAACTTGGTATAAAGGACACAAGCAGCTTGTGGTTGTACATTTAACTTCTTCCTAAAAGACAAAGGCCAAAGGGTTTTGTTAACTCTGGTAACTGTTCAGCTATCAAAATCCTCTTGGAATTTCAGTCAGGTAAAAGATTATACTTTCCCTCCTTTCCCTCCTAAATCTATATACTATGAAGAGCTGCTTGCTGACTCTTGTACTAGAAAAAGCCTTGGGTTTTTTGATGTGGGAAGGGTTTCCTTGCTGTCTAGTCAGAGATGACAATTGCTAAATGTTTTGGATCTCATAAAGCTGGCCTGAGCTGCTGCGTGTGTCTCACGGTACTGAATCCACTGATGATCCTCGCGTGGTCTGGCTGCAGGTCTGGCTGTTCCCAGGGTCTGCTTGGCATGCTTCCTGAGCACAAGGTCTCTTTGTCTCCTCTGCACAGAGACAAGAGGTTGTTGGCTGTGGAACTGGCACTATCCTATGGCTTGAGGGTGAGGCTGTGAGTGCAACTTGGATTGCTCGTCACCTCTCCAAATAGGACAGGCAGTGTAAACAACAGAAAGGAGCAGGAATGAAAGCTCTTTTGGATGACACTGAAAAACACATGCTCATAAGACTGTAGCAGTGTTGACATCTCTTTCCTTTGCTTTCCTGCTTGAGAGTGCTCTGTCTCCTTGGCACCTGCATGTTCAGTTGGTTATAGTATAAAGGGTGCCCAAAAAAGATTATTGATCTCTTTATTTGGCTTTTGTTCTCCCCCTCAAATAGCGTGTACAATCCATGACCAGGCATCATGGTAGGATCTTCCTTCTCCTGCTGCCCTTCTGTGTGTACAGGCCTTTCCATGCTCTCTGTGAGTCCAGTTCCGCTCTTTTGAGTGTGAGTGTCAAGAGAGCTCTACAACCTTTTAATTTTTTTTTAACCATGTGCTGTAAGATATACCAAGATTTCTGGGCAAAAAGGAGGACTGGATTAAATAAAATCCTGACTGCTTTTTCTTGCAGGCAGACAACACTAGCCATCTATATCATGTCTCTGGTGGGAATGATAGTCTACACCTTCACTCTGAGCCTAGGCCATCTCTGGGTGGTCTTTATAACTGCTGGTGTGCTGGGGTAAGTTCATGTGCAGGTTGCTTTTTTTGGCATGCTAGGGAATGAGTAGGGAGGCAGAGCTCTTAGCGTGGGAGGGACTGGGGAGAGATATAGCATGTGTATGGCTTCTGTGTAGTTTAAAGACAAAATAATCTGCTCTTCCCATCTCTCATTTGTATGTGTTTCATTAGTCAGGGACATTATCAGATGCAGCTGACTTAATTGTTCCAAGTAATCAAGTGGAAGCATTTGGAAAGCATGGGGTAGCACAGCCCCATAGATGACCAATGGACAAGAATGAAAGCATGTCAGCCTGAGTGGCTATTTGACTGTGCTGGGGGTGATGCCCCTTAGGCTACACTGTGCCTCTTGAGTATTCCTTCTGACAGTTGCTGAGTCTCCCTTTCTGTGTGCTTCTTTACAGGTTTTTCATGACAGGATACCTTCCCCTGGGCTTTGAGTTTGCTGCAGAGTTAACATACCCAGAATCAGAAGGAACATCATCAGGGCTTCTTAATGTCTCAGCACAGGTAGATATGCTGTTTTCCCTTTGCTTGCCTCCTTTTAGACTGAGAGATTAAATTGTAGCTCCAAGGCTGGACTCCTATTTCTTGCCTATTATTAGTGTGTTGTACTGTAGATCTAAGCACATCTGGGACCTGTCTTTTTACCTTATGGCATTTCTCTAGTGGTATACCCATTCTGTTTCTGTTTAAGAAAATCCATCAGCATGTCAGTCATCCTTGCCTTTTTCAACATTGCTCCTAAGAGCCTGGGACCTGGCTCTTCTCCAGCAAGAGGTGGATTCCAGCCTTAAGGGTCATCTGTCATCCCATCAAAGGATGCAAGGAGGTGCCTCTGAATGTGCTTATAGCCAAAATTTAGCCTCATGAGGCCAACTTTTTGGCTGGCCTGTATGTTCTGATACTTTGGTAAAGCTGGGAAGCTGTTTGGGCTATTTTATAGTAACAGTACAGCTTGACACTGCCTTTGTTTGTTTGTAGATTTTTGGTATTGCCTTCACCATCAGCCAAGGGCAAATCATGGATCACTTTGGGACAAAGGCAGGAAACCTCTTTCTTTGTTCCTTCCTGTTCCTGGGGACTGTTATGACAGGTAATGAAAATTTTTATATTCTTCTGCTCTGACTTTTCCCCTTGGGCTTGGCATATGGATTGATTTTGTGTGCCATGGTGCCTGCACCAAAGGACAGAACCCACACAGATGTCCCACAGCAATGCTTTTGTTCTTCTTTAAGCATCTGGTCCATGTTACAAAGAAGATCCAAGGCTTCTTGCCCTGGCTGCTGTCTGGGTCAAAAAGTTGCACTTTCTGCATGCTGCAATAAGGAATCTCTATCCTACTTGTTTCAGAAGTGCTCTCAGCCTCCCCCAGGAGGGTGATTTCCTTTGCTCACCGTAATGTGTTCCTGCCTCTTCTGAGGCTCCTTTGAATCCTAAGGAAATTGATTTGGTATTTGCATGGTGATTTAATTGCTTTCACATCTCTCTTTCTCCCTCTGTTCCAGCATTCATTAAGGCTGATCTCCGAAGACAGCAGGCCAATTTGGAAAATGAACAGACAGTGAGTAAAGCACCCTTCAATCCCTGCTGTGCCCCTGTTATTAGCTCAGGACAACACACAACCACTCTCCTTTCTAGGGAAGAGCTGGCTTGTGGAGAAGCTCTTTGTTGGCATTTTCAGACAGGTGAATGTAATTTCAGCTCTGCCAGCTGCTAGCGCCTCTGTTTGCTCACTGTTGATGTCATGCAGAATCTGTAGGCTCTAGTCTTCTCTGAGTCTGCAGGGCTTCACACATTTTTGTAACAGCAAGGGTCTGATGTAGGCAGTGCTGTGCTCACTTCTCTACCCAGACACTATGTTGAGCCCTTCAGTGCTTTGCCCTTTTTTTAGAGCTGAATAACTACTATTCTAGGCCCCTAGGGGGCCAGGTTATTCTTCTTATTCCTTGTCTTCAGCTGACAAGTGGGATTCAATGTGAGTGAGTAGAGGGAGTTGGGTTAAAAAGCCCAAATGAGGTCTTGAGCAGCCTGGCTCTTCACACTTTGCACAGTGCTGTGGACAAAACTACTACTACTATGTGCACACCAGAACTCGGGGTAGGGTGTCCCTGTGACATGCTGTGCAATAAATGCAGCTATTTACATGTGGGAGAGGGCCTCTGGTGAACTAACTGCAGTGGATCCTCTTAGAAACTCTTCCTGCACGGAGAGGGAGAGGACTGGTTATTTGAGGCTATTTCCCATATTGCTCTGGGCTCCTCTTCTAGGATGTTAGCATGGATATTCACTCAATGTTCAGGAAGCCATTAGTGATCATGGCTAGCAAAGTGTGTAAATCTCAGTTCTCTGCTTGCTTGAGTCAGTTCTATTCAGACGACAGTGCTGCCCTCCTCCAGAGAATCTAAACAGTCCAATCTGGAGACAGACCAGAAGGTCCAAGAAACAGGTTTGACCTGACCAGCTGCTAAGGAAGGTGGATTTTCAATTGCAAAATGCATGTTTTTTAATTTTTATTTTGGTTTTATTTTTACTGAACTATCTGAGCATAAATGCAGAGGGTAGGATAAGGGAGTCCCTTGAGTAGTTCTTGTACATATAATTCTAGACTAGTTGGGGGGAAAAAGGCTGTTCAATTTATCCAACTTGGGTAAAGGAGTATCCTCCCCACCATTGTAATAACTGAAACATAATTTTTCCTTTTTTTTTTTTTTTCCCTGCTGTGAGGCTTATAACTTTGGTTGCTTTTAGCAGTGGTGAGCATTATGGTCTACAAGACCAAGCTAGAAGACAGCTGCTCTCCCAGAAACCTGGTGTGAATACGACTAACTGGAACACATTTAGCTAAGCTGAGCCTGGTATAAAGCCTGGTGTTTTGATGCATGCCAACTGCTTGTATGCCTCAATTAACAGTTCTGAAGTCAAAGGCAGAAGATAAATTATAAGGACAAACCATCCTCCACAAGCCTTGAGGCAGCAGAGTTGTAATGAGGCGCTGGTGACACAGAGAGTTAATTCATAACATGTATGTGGAAGGCCCAGGAAAGGACCCTAGGTTCTTTGGCAGTGAAGGTGATGCCTGCTAGTGGTAAGGTCAGACATTTCTCTCACAAAATGAATTGTACATTTTTGCTTCAACCAGTTTTAGTATAAATATCTCAATCTAAACACTATTGTAAGAGCTTGCTGCTGGAGGAGAAAGAGCATTGAGACCAGAGCAAAGGTGGTGCAGCTGTAATTTTTATAATCCTAAAAGCCTCCAGAACTGACAGTAGTAACTATTAGAGAGATGTGTGTGAGTTAACAGGTCTCAGTCAGTCAAAAACTTCACTGGCAACTCCTTTCCCCTGAGTAATCATGCTCTGAGGAAGCCCCAAATGTGGCCTCTACATGGCTAAGCTTACCTGGGTGCTTCTCAAGCTTAACAAGCAATCACAGGGACTCAACCAGCTGAAAGTAGACTGAATGAACACTAAGATGGATGCCTGAGCCAGGGATCAGCCAGCTGGGCTTGGGCATTGTGTGCTGCCTCTGTGGAAAGTTCTGACAGAGTCAGGTACTGGAGCTTTTCTTTGTGGCATGGCTGCTGTACACATGCTTGGGTGATTTTACTAGTTTTCTTCCTTTGCTCGGTTCTCTTTCTTATTGTGCCCTGCTTTCATTTCCCTCCCTATTTGCCTCCATATTTTCAAGGATGGTGACTTGTGACTGTTGTTACAGAAACTCCAAGGCAGCAATCAGATCATGGATTATGGGACTATAGCTTGTAACTCTAACCCCATCAATTCCTACTCCTGCTCCTAGCTTATACACCAAGGTAGGAGAAATGCACTAAGCTGAACACTCATGGGGTGGCACAGGCACCAAGCCAATGGCGCTTCTGGGATGACAGCAATGGCCATAGAGTACTGAGAATCTTTCTCACAAGACAGCTTCCAAGAACAGGTTGCAGATCCCACCGTGCTCATGTCAGATAGGGTAGGGATCCAACTAGGTGCAGCAAGGCAAAGACTGGTGCTGGATCAAACTGAACTGTTGGTGTTCTTGGTGCAGACATTTGGAGACTCTTTTTTGACATTACTTTTACAGTAATTTCTTGGCTGGAGGTGATACCAGGAACTCTGTAAAGAGTGGGCTTTGACCACAGCCAGGGTGCATGGCTGACTTTAGGAAGGAAGTTTAAAAACATCTATCAATAACTGAGTCATTGGGTTGGTGCCTTTTGATATAAGAATGCCTGAAAATTTTAAAGCTCTGTGCTTTGGGTGATATGCTTTGTTACTCATTATCCTCTGCTTCACATAACTGGCTGATCTCCCAAGTTAACTATGCTACCCTTTGCTTTTCAAGGTGACCTGCTTAGTGGATAAGGGAAAGGCTATGGGTGTAGTCTGCCTGACACCATTTCCTGCAGCATTCTCCTGGAGAAACTGCCTGCTCATGACTTGTGCAGGTGCAATGTTTTCTGGATAGAGATCTGGCTGGATGGCTGAGCCCAAAGAGTGGTGGTGAATGGAGTTACATCCAGCTGGCATCCAGTCACTAGTGATGTTTCTCAGGGCCCAATCCTTTTCAATATCTTTATCAATGAACTGGACAAGGGGATCAAGTGCACCCTCAGACACCAAGTTGGACAAGAGTGTTGATCTGCTGGAGGGTAAGAAGGCTCTGCAGAGGGATCTGGACAGGCTGGATCCATGGGCTGAGGTCAACTGTATGAGATGAAGTGCAGAACAACACAATAACCCTGTGAAGCACTACAGTGTTGGGGAAGAGCGGCTGGAAGTTACCTATTGGAAAAGGACCCGGGGGTGTTGGTCAACAGCTGCTGAACAAGGTCCAGCATTGTGCCCAGGTGGCCAAGAAGGCCAATGACATCCAGACTTGTGTTAGAAATAGTGTGGCCAGCAGAACTAGGGAAAGGATCATCCCTCCCTACTCAGTGAGGCTGCACCTTGAGTACTGTGTTCAGACAAGACAGACACTTAGTCCTGGAGAGTGTCCAGAGAAGGGCAACGAAGCGGGTGAAGGGTCTGGAGCACAAGTCTATCATATAGAGTGCAGGCTTCTAAAATGGAAGGACTGTCTTTTCATTCAGTCTGGGCTTTGCTTGGCCTCTTTGAAACTTGCAAATTTGATTAATGTGTTCAGGGCACTTGAGACTACTGTGTACCCATCTAATATAGTGTGTGAGAAATCTATTCTTGATAACAGAGGATAAGTCAGGACTCAGTCAGGGCCAAGTAACTTTTTGATGATTGTGTGTTTGCTTGCATGCAAAGATGCATCTGATGGATTGCAGTGGAATACCCAAAAGCATGTTGCTCTTCCTTCCAAGGCCAGTGTGATTTAGAGGCTGGCTTAGGGCACTAGGACAAGCATCCACCCTCAGTAGCTAGTGGATTCCCCTGGAAGCTGTATTGTGCTTAGTCTCTCATGAAATACTGCCAATAAAACAATGCTGGAATTTCGTGTAGTAGGCAAAATGCGTACCCATCCTCTGCTTCTCAAACTTTGCTTCTCTCTTTCTATGCATACTGTGTGGCAAACAGCCTCCTCCTCCTGTCCCAAAGCCATAGGCAGGCCATCTCTGCCCTTTTTCCATACTGTGACTCCCAGCTGTGAGAGCAGCTTTCCCAAGGCAGTGGAGCCTTGCAGACTGGCTGATTCTCCTAAACGTCTGCTGCTGTAACAGCTCCACAGCTGGTGAGTGGTGCTCAGGTCCCATAGGTGCTTGGGGAACCCGTTCAGAGTTGCTAGAGTGATGCATTCTGGTGGAGTTTCCAAGTCTTAAATGCGGCTTTCCCCTGTGGCACTACCTCATGCACCCCACTACCCCTCCTGCTTGTAGAAGTTATGTCTTTGCACTTCCTGGCTTTTCCTTCCAGGCATCTCTTTGAAGCTTTCCTTATTTCACTTCTCTGCTTTGGTATATTGTTGCTGACGTCTATAAAACCTTTTCCCTTGCAGTCTGGTAAAAGCCTACTCAAAATGAAACTGTTTCATATCTCTTACTTCCATGCTGCACAGACTTCTCTTGAACTGCACTGGGGAATGTCAACTTCTTTCCCATGTACCTCTGACTTCTGCCTCAGATGTCAGTCTTGCAGTGAGTAAACTCAGAGCCTGGGCTGCAATCAACTCCACATTCACCCTTACAATTCTGCATGCTGACTTCCGATTTGGTGACAGCTGGGCTGTCTCACTGTAAGCAGAATCAGAACATGGAGAGGTGTCAGAAATCCTCTGGGAGAAGTCTCAGGTTTAGTCCTAACACATCCCAAAAAAGCTCAGAAGAGCTTATCATGCTCTACTCAGGAAGGCTGAACTGGAATTGCGAAAGTGGTGGTAATTGGGCAGCAGTCTCTATTTTTCTTGCTTTTCCTCTGGGAAATAACTACAGCTCCCTTCATGTTAAGGCTTCAAGTAATCAGGCTAGTTCTTCTACAGGATTTATGGGGAAAAAAAACTTGTATATGTTTGCGTCTTATTTCTTACGGCTATGAGTAAGGAACTTTGAAGAAGGCACAACTCTGTGGAATTATCCCAGCCAAAAATCCAAGCTAGGGACAGGGAAGAAGCAGGACAGAGGCTGTCAGCCCTGAATGGGTGGTGGGGATGAAAAGGCTTTAAGATGAGCAAAACCAGCAGTGTGTCTGGGAGTTGAGGCCTTGGGCATGCCAGAGTAAGGACACAGAGGAGCTAGCTGCTGTGCTGAGCCTCCTGAGGATGCACAGGATGCAGGTTCTCTCTGGTGTTTACACAGACACCGCGCTGCCTCGTGGCATGAAGGACTTCCCAGCACCTTCCCTTGCCCAGGGAACTGGCCCTGCAATTGGCTGCTTTGAAGCTGAGCTTATGTCACAGTGAAGTGATGTTGGTGAGCTGGCTGTGGGACTGATAGCCCACAGTGAATTAGCAGTGGTCTGAGGACTACAGCAAGTGGCTTAATGGATTTGGGACCCTTGCACTCCCCTGCTGCCCCAGTGGCCCTTGTTTGGGCAGTGAAAAGTGTTTGGAGAAGTAAGAGGACAGTTGTGCTTTCTGAGGGGGGTGATTCTTTGGAGAGTTGTGCACACTAGCAGGGAGCTACAAATTAGCCAGTTGATGTCTCTGAAGCCTGGGTTTGGCCACCCATGATCCTAACCATAGTTTTTTTCTTTCTGACTTGCAGAAAGTGTTTTCAGAAGCTTACTCTGATCCCATAGTCCTTGAAGAATCAAGGCTGTGAAATGGAGGGGTGGCAGAGCTGGGAGATACAGCCTCCGCATTCTTATCTTTCGTACCTGCACCATCCTCCTGTGACTCCATGAAAGGGAGGCAACATCAGGACAGGAGCCCAGTACACTGCTTGTGGAGAATGTGAAAGAGTGAAACAAGAAGGGAGTTTCTCTCTTCAGATATACCTTTGCATCTTGCTGTTTTGGAGACTTTGCTGATTGGGAGGAAAAGTTGGGAGGAAAAGTTGGGAAAACCTGCTGCGTCCCACCCCATCCCACCATGTATGCTTGGAAAAGGGACATGTGCTGAGCAAAGCCGCAGTACTAGGCTAGCTCTGAGCACACGAGGGTGGCATCTTGCATGTGGCTATGTCTCCTCGCACGGGCAAACTATGACATGAAATACAGAAACTTGACCACACTTTGTGAGTAGACCTGAAGACCCTTTAACTGGCTCAGGGGAAGAGGCATTGTGCTGCCTTGGTGCCTGAGATGCTCTGTGTTGCATAGGTTATGGTAGAGGCCTCAGTACATCAGCAGCAAGTGCAGAGCAGTGCACCAGCCACTGCCAGCTGTTTTTATTGACTTTCCCAGATGAAGCACTCTTAGTCTAGATAAACCTCTGCTCAGAATTTAGTGTGGTTGCCCTGATGTTCCTGTATATTAGGAGTAATTGAAGAGATATCAATATGCCTCCTTCTACCTGAAGGCAAGGACTAGTTCTGCATCCTAACCCCAGCTCATCACTACATTAGCAAGAGGAGTCAAACCACAAGTTCCCTGGGCTAAGGACTGTGTCTTCCTCCTTAATAATAAAAGTGCCTTTTGCATGTTTCAACAGTACATAAAAACTTTACTTGTAAAGTGTTATACTGAGAAAACCAGCCAAGGCTGTGCTGTTCTTCACAGCCATAGAGAGAGGTATACTGAGAATCCAGATTTGCTCCAGTGTGGAAGCTTCCCACTTTTATAATAAAAGAGAACAGGCAAAGCTGCCCTCTTACCAGCATTTGTATGTTATAGGCACTGCCCATCTGTATGCTATTTATCTTCTAAGCACAAATGCAGATCCTCATACTGCTTCTCCTTCCTTTCCAGCATCTCACCCCTAGTGAAGATATCAAGTATCCTTATACTCCTTGAATCACAGTTTTTTTATGTATCATTTGAGGGAGAGAAAAAAAACTGCACTGATGTGGAGCAATCAAAAATAGTCCTCTCTGACATACCATTTTTGCCAAAACATTTTTTGGGTGGAATTCTAAGTCTTTTGACACATCACATTTTGATAGAGCCTGTATGAGTTCAAGAAGTGTTCTCAGGAATACGGTGTGATTCTTTGGGTGTCCTGCCCAGGGCCAGGAGTTGGACTTGATGATCATGATGGGTCCCTTCCAGCTCAGCAAATTCTGTGATTAAAGTCCTTAGATAGTTTGGAATTGAGGATGTGGGTTTAGAATGATTTTCAATAGAAGTTTTAATGTAAAATAAAAAAAATTGAAGTGTACAATGAAATCTGACATATTCATATTAAATACCTGAAACACTCCACATGTGGCTCTTTTAATAGCCTGAAATGTTTTGTAGAATGGAAAAGCCATTTCTGCCCAGTGCTCTGCTGTGCTCTTTTCTTCCCTTCTGTGTTTTTCCTCTCTTTCTTCGGCACATGAATTGCCTTCCCAGCTAGGAATTCATGCTGGTTCTTTCCTACTTTCTGTGTGGGCCCCACTGATTTGGGAATCCTTCTGTCTAGGTCTAAGCAACCTGTTCCGGTTTTCTCCATCAGTCCTTATTCATAGGTGCATCCATTTCAAATTTGCTGTCACCAGCATGCTGCAACAACCCTCTTCATGTGTGTGATGTGAGCAGTTTCACCTAGAACTTTGTGGGAAGGAGCCAGGCAAAGGTAGGTTTGCTGTAAAGAGATGTGATGTATCCTGCAACATACAGTAGAAACTGCTCTCTGCTCTGATCCTCTACCCACTTCTGTGTAGCAGAAACACAAGCATAGCATGCTGCAGTTTTTTGTTGTTTATTAGAAATGGACCCTGAGGAACACACACATGCAAGTTACACAGCAGTGCCAGGGGTAGCACCCATTCTCTCTTTCTGGTCCAAAGTGTTCAGCAAATCCTGGATAGCTCTGCACCTTCTCCCTACAGGTACACTGGGAGTGAAGTCCTTAGTGCACTGGTCACACCTGAGACTTTGCCTGCTATCCAGGGAGTCACCAGCTGCCCTCTACAAGCTTTGACACAAACTCCTCTGGGACTTGGTCTTTGACATCAGTCCACTGAAATGTTGCCTGGACAAGAAAGACACTTGGTAATGAACAATGATTGTCTGACAGAGTCCAAAACTGATCCATCAGTGGGACTGGTGTCCTGGAGAAGTTCAGCTGAGCTTTAGTGGAAGTCTGGCAGTGGAGACAGAAGATGATGCTGACCTACACAGAACCCTCAACTTCAGTTTTTCTTCTTGTTTTTTGATAGTGCTTCTACCTCCAGGTACTGCAACCCAATCAACATCCCCATAATAGAAAAACCTGTGATGGAGATACAGGATAAGTTGCGTAGAAAATGCCGGACAAAAAACAAGGCAGCATTCCCTCCCACCTTCCCCTCCCTGCCCTTAGCTGCATGGGGAGTTTTTCTGGGGGTCATAGCTTCAAGGAGAATTTGTGGGGGGAGGATGCAGAGCTCTACTTACTTGCTACCATAAGGGGTGCCATAACTCCAATTGTCAAAGCTGCAGTCCGGTAAATGAAGACCTCGGAGAGGAAGTGAGCAAGGGCCAAAAAGAAGGTAAAGAGTGTGATGTGATAGAGGCTGTTGGAGAGCAGAAGAATACAGGTTATCATATAATACTATGGGCATGAGGATAGCTGAGTGGAAAAGAGGTAAACCTGCAAGCTGACCCATCTGCCCCATCTACCCTCACTAGCAGTACACAGGGCACTTAGTCCCTCGCCTGGTGAGGTGCAAAAACTCCCTGGGCGACAGCTGAATGGAGAGTGGGGCAGGGTGTTCAACAGTGCAGTGAAAGACACAGCCGTTATCGGCTCTGAAGGCAGGTGAAGAGGACAGAACAAGAATAGGGCACTAATGAAGCTAGAAATACGTGCACACACAAAAAGAGGGTGAGAATTGGATGAGCAGAGAACTAGGGTGACAGGACTTGGCTGACTCCAGACTGCATCACCCAATGTGTCCTCCCACCTGTGTTCTGCTACCCTTCATGGCCCACAGCTGTTGAAAGGGAGCAGGTCCAAGAGATGCAGGATGAAATCCCTCAAAGTAACAACTGACTTAATGGTAATTGCCACTGCCACCTCCCCCTAAACCTGAACCTCTACCTCAGACCATCCAAACACAATGCTGCCAGGTGAACAGTGACTTCTGCTATGGGACTCAGGGAAATGGTGACAAAAGAGTGTGTTATAGCAACCTCCAATAAAGAATTTGCCTGGCACAGACCCCGAGTCAGCCTGCCTGGAAATCCCTCTCAGAAACATTTCTGCACAGGGAGAAATGGCCTGCCTCCAACCTCAGCATGAGGCTGCACCTCAGGCCTTGTCCTCAGCCCCAGGAAAGAGCATTGCAAGAGGTGCCTCAACTTACCACAGTGTTAAGCTGAGCTGTCATAGTACAAGAAGTATTGAGCATCAGTCAGACCACAGTATTAGCAATTACTTCATTAACAATTGCAACACCACCAGAAAACGCTGTCCAAGCTGGACCTTAGAAATTTGCGACAGTAAGATCTGCCGATTTCTGGCTGAGCCGCGCCGCCCTCTTAGCGAGCTGCTCAGGCTGTGACTAGCAAGCAAGCAAAGGGTGTTGCTTTACATACGTCCTATTGCGGATGTCAATGGCGCAGAGGCAGCGGATCACTGATGACAGCAGAGTCCAGACGCCGAAGGTCCGAGCCTGGAGCCCGTTCACTGCGCAAGGAAGAAGAGAGCACATGGAGACCACACACGGCGCCATCCCTAGTCCCGCCGGCGAGGCCCACGCCGGGGCAGCAGGCGGCTCCCGGGCCCACAAGTAGGACCTCGAGGAGAGCCCAAGGCCTACGGCTGGAAGGCGAGCTCCAAGCGCCGGGGCGGCACTTACCGAGGCCGGGGCTGGCGGTGTACAGCTTCTCCGAGAGGAAGCCGTGATCGCGGAAGCTCTGCAGGGTGTTCCCGGCGGCGATGACCGACACCATCACCAGCCAGCTACGCAGCACGTTCAGGAACCGGCTCATCCTCCCGCCGGCTCGNTCGCCTCCCCCCCACCCGCGCGTTACCGGCGGCGCTCCCGCACCGGCGCCGCTCGCGGCACCGCCCAGCGCTCCGATTGGCCACTCCGCGCCGCCCCACGCGCGCGCCACGTGACGTAAGGCCTCCTCCGCCAATAGGAGCCCTCGCTGCGCGGGGTCCCTCCCCGGGCCCCGCCTCCGGCCCCGCCCACCGCGCGGGA
>VXBA01000726.1:108260-139419 GCA_013399895.1 Serilophus lunatus | reverse complement strand
GGGTACAGGGACCGGCTGCTTTGAGGCTCTCGCCGTTCTCGCTTGCCCTGGGGCCGCTGGAGGGCGCCATGCTCGGCCTGGCGCTGGGCGGGCCCGGCCGCAGCTGCTGCTCCCGGGCCGGTGGAGGTGTTACGGTGCCCGGCTGACCCCGGGCGGCGGGGCGGCCTCGGCTGGCGTTTCCCGTTGTGCCGGGAGGCCAGAGGCAGGGCAGGGCAGGGCCGGGCCGCGCTTCGCCGATAAGCACCTTAGAGGCTCCCACGGGCAGGTGCGGAGCGATCTCTTGGAGGGTGATGCTTCTTGCTGCACTTTCCTGGCTGGGAGGTGATTTACAGCCTGTAGCAGTCTTGCGGATAGTCCTATGAGAAATACTCAGAGAAATACTATGAGAAATACTGGCAGGAGGTGGGAGTTAAGTTACTGCATTTCTGTCACTGCCCTGCTCAGCTGTGCTTTCGTGCTTTTAGTCTTTTCTTCAGGTGGCTGCTCTTGCAAGATCCCTTGAATCTGCAGGAAGGAGTCTTGGAGGCTACTGAGAGTGGGCTGTATGAAAACTCCCAGGGGAGATGCCAGTTGGGATGGCTAAAGATCTGGAGGAAACTGGCTCATCCTCAGAGGAGGAGGAGGAAGATGCTATAGATGGACTGGCGTAAGTAGGGGGGGAAGAAAAACCTTCTGAGCAGTTTCTGTGTATCTGTGTTTTGTGCAGGATTTGTACTAATCTGAAAAGACTGGTGCATTCCTTACCCTGCTGCCTATAAAGTGGAAGATGGATGGTTTGGGTTTCAAGCCTGTAGCAGGCTGCCTACATTTGGAGCCTAAATGACCACCATATTCTGCAGGGTTGGATGTGCAGCTTTTCCTTGGCTGCTCTGAAGTCCATAGTTTCATTCATTTCTTTCTGTCATATTCCTGAACTGGGAACTTCTTTGATGATGTCCTTTCTTCTGTTTTAGCTTTTACTGCTGCAGAGAACAGAAGTCTGTACAGTAGAATGATACACAATGTTTTATGCCCTTTTAAAAAATCTGCCTTGTGAAAACTCAACTCCTGGAGTTCATATTAATTACTAGTAATAAGCAATTATATTTGTTTTATCTTTGTTTAGTAACCTTTTTTAGTTTTGCTTATGAAGGAGTTGCTCTCTTATTCTTTGCTAGAGTGGAATCCCATTTCTCTTTTGGCTCTAGTATGTCCTGTTGGTTTTGTGTTGAGTCCACATTGTGCCTGAGCGCCCAGTTGCAAACTGCAGTGAGGTAAAATATTTAAAGGAATGCCACTTCATACCGAGTGGTTGGCTTGGACTTGCTAGGTCCTTATGGATGGAAAGATCCAGAACTGACTTCACCTAGAATGTAACTGTAACAGTGTGTCTGCATCAAGTGGCCAAGGGTTATGCTGGGATTGAATGACTGTCACCTGGAGGATTGAGCCTTACTGCAAATCCTCAGGACAGGCTTAATATAAACTCCTGTCCTTTTGCCTCAGCTCATTTCCCACTTACATAAAGTTCTGGCCTGTAGTGTAAGTTCTGGAAGCTTCTTGGGTCCCTTCCAGTTTTAACAGCAAATTACACCCCAGTAGTAGGGGTTTTAAAATTATTTTTTACAGGTAGTGGAAGCAGATGGGAGTGCTGTGAAGTTAATTTGTCGAGTTGATAATGGTAATGACTTTGGTTAAAGAGGACCAAGGCTACACTTCAGAGCTCTTGTCCTACCTCTGGGGAATAGTGGGGGGTGTGTGAAGTGCACAACCACAGTCAGAGGGTTGCCCTTTTATCTCTCTTCCTGTATTCTAAGTGTTGAATGTGCTTTGGCTTCTGTATTTTCTCCAAATTTTTACACAGAATCATTTGTCTATAGACTGTGCATCTCTGTCAGTCTTTGTATTTTTTCTTGTTGGTGTGGATAAAGATGCCTCTCCAACCCCTCAGTCTCTGTTTTTGTGGTTTAATTTCCTCATGCAGTGAGTAATAGGCAGCCTGTTTTATTTGCTTAGGGAGGCTGACAGGTTTTCTTTGTATGATGTCAGAATTTGATATAACAGGTCTTAATTTTTTTTGGTGTGTCCTTAATTCCTCTGAGGAGATGATAGTTCTCGTTGTCTTGTTGCTTTGCACAGAACTGATCTCTGTATCTGGGGGCCTGTAGCTTGAGTGGTGGACTGGGGGCATTGTTCTAGAGTTCTGGGCTTGTATTCCACCGTATCTGGCAGGAATTAAAAGGGAAGCATGCACAAGTTTATCCATTGTGTTGAGCTAAGCTTGTTTTAGCCCCTCAAACTCTGTATTAGTGCCTTTCTGTGCACTTACGAGTCCAGGATTACAGTCAGGCAGATTACACTGATTTACAGTTCTTAAACTGGAGGCTGGAACTTGCTGGATACCAGCAATTATGGTTTATTCTGGATTACAGGTCCCATTTGCAGGCTATATATTCAAAGAACTGTAGGTGTGAAAGTTTGTGAGATTTTTCCCAAGTTATACTTAGTAAAATAAATACAAATTAAACAAAACTCAGACTGGCAAGACCAACCCAAAAGGAGAATAATGTGGAAGATTCTTATTATAACTGAGTACCAAAAATGCTGTATTTGGTTTGTGTGGCAAGGTTTTTTTGGAGGGAGGGGATACAGGAGTAGCTTCTGTTAGAAGCTGCTAGAAGCTTCCTGTGTGACAGATCCAACGCCAGCTGGCTCCAAGATGTACCTGGTGCTGGCCAAGACTCAGCCCATCAGTGGTGGTAGTAGTGCCTTTGTGATAACATGTCGTGAAAGAGAAAAGGTTATTGTGTGGAGGTAAGTGTGCTCAGAGAAGACAGGAGTGAGAATATGGGAGAGGAACAGCTCTGCAGACACCAAGGTCAGTGAAGAAAGATGGGGAGGAGGTGCTCCAGGCACCAGAACAGAGATTCCCCTGCAGCCTGTGGTGAAGACCTTGGTGAGGCAGCTGTGCCCCTGCAGCCCATGGAGCCGACCCACGCCAGAACACGTAGAACCCTGGAAGGCGGGTGTGACCCTGTGGAAAGCCCGTGCTGGAGCAGGCTCCTGGGAGGGACCTGTGGAGGGAGGAGCCCATGCTGAAGCAGGTTTTGGCAGGACTTGTGACCCCATGGAGCCCCATGCTGGGTCAGCCTGTTCGTGAAGGACTGTACCCTGTGGAAAGGGACCCATGCTAGAGCAGTCCATGGAGAACTGCAACCTTTGGGAAGGACTTGTGCTGCAGAAGTTTGTAGAGGACTGTCTCCTGTGGGAGGGAGCCCATGGGGCAGAGTATGGACTCCTCTCCCTGAGGAGGAAGCAGTGGCAGAAACAACATGTAATGAACTGACTGTAACTCCCATTACCTGTCTGCCTTTGCTGTGGTGGGGAAGGAGGTAGAGAATTGTAAATATAGTTAAGCCCGGGCAGGAGGGAACGGTAGAGGGAAGCTGTTTTTAAGATTCGTTTTACTTCTCATTATACTGCTCTGATTTTGATTGGTAATAAGTACAATTAATTTTCCCAAGTCAAGTCTGTTTTGCCATTGATGGTAATTGATGAGTAATCTTTCCCTGCCCTTTCATTATATTTTTTCCTCACCTGTCCAGTTGCAGAGGGTGGTGATAGAGTGGCTTTGGTGGGTACCTGACATCCAGCCAGGTGGAGCCTGGAGCTGCCAGAGATACACAGTGTGTATGTGTGCACAAGTCAGCACAGGCACCCATGAAACAACCATGAAACCGTGGCTGAAATGCAAAGAGTAAATTTATATTTTCATTACCTTGATAACTGTATGATCCCCAAAGCAGTACCCAAGCAGAGGCACACAGGCAGGGATGCAGGCACTGTGGAGCTTGGTCCTTGCAAGAGGATCACTTGAAGCTGCTGTTTGCACCTGTTTTTCAGGGATTCCTGCAGGTGTTGTTTGCAACTGTGTTTTGATCTTTCCTACAGTAGGACTGAAATCTCAAACATGTTTGGTGGGGTGCCTTGAAGTCTATTGGAGTCCTGTGTTATGACTACGTATGTTTTACTTGTCAAACACACCAAGATAGAGAACTATTAGAATGTTATATGTATTTTTCTACACCTAAGATGCAAGTCACTTGGGTGTGTTTACAGTCTTTCTCACCACTCTTCCATTGTTTTCCACAATGTGTTTGCCTATGGCCAGGTGGGCAAGCATGGGCAAGTATGGAGAATAGCTGTGTCCTCATTGTAAGTAACTGCTCATGTATGAGGCTCAGCAGTTGCTCCTACTGACTGCCTTGTCATTTCAGGGATCATCCATGTATCAAGTGGACCGGCGGTGGCTGCAGGCGGATCCCTGTCTTGGTGTTTCATGCTGAAGCCATTCTGACCAAGGACAGCTACCTCCGCCTAATTGGAGGTAGGTTTTGGCCTGAAGGCATGAGGTGAAAGTTTATTCTTTGTGGTGTGGAAGAGAACATTGAAACTGTCTGCTTTCAAGTTGAAACTGGAGGCCATGTTAGAACGTGGAAACATAGTATAAATTCACTGTAGCTAAGAACTTTAAGTCACTCATTGCAGTGAGTTTTGAGGGGGTTTCACTGGGATTAAAGTAGCCAGCCCCACAGTTGTGTGAGCAATAATAAGCTGTAGTAACAAATCTCTGCACCTACAGCCTCACAACTGTGAGAAGGCCATAGGCAAAATGCTGACAGTGTTTGAATTGAGAGACCAAACCTGTCTAGTGTCAAATAAGGAGAACTTCTAAATAAGAGGCTGGGTTGTTATAAGCAGTCACTTTGGATTGTACACACTTGCCAGTGTGTACAGCTGGGTGCTCATTCTGGATGTGCTGGGTTGGAGAAAAGCTAAAATCTACTGAGCTGCCTCCTGTGAAGGTGTTGACACCTTCTTTCTTCTCTTGCTTCTTCCTTTCTTAGTAATTGGTGCTTTCATTTCTAATATCCTATCCAAGCATAAGTGCTTCTGGCTCTCTGGAATAAGGGGTAGAGAAGGTGTTTTCTATGTGGAAACTCCTGATCTTTTTCAGGAGTTATGTTAAAAGCATAACTTGGATGGTGGCAGAAGCTGATGGTAATTATAACTTGTATTATAACTGGAGTGTGGGGTCTCTTCTGCTTTTTCTCCTGTTGTTTAATAAAGTTTACTGCTGAATAGTGCAACTCATTATGTTTTCTTCAGCCTTGTCTGGCTCCAGATTATGGTACTTCTTACACTTTAAGCTTATTTTTATTCATAGAACAAATTTCCTGAGTTTAATGTAATCTTCACCTTTCTATTTACAGTAACCTATTTGTAAAATGCCTTTTCAAAACAATTCTGCATTCTAGCATTGCAATTTGTCTCTTTCTTTGAACTCTCTTATGGATTGCCACATTCTTTTGTATGACAACTGGCCTCTAGTTGTGCTACTTGCTTTGTTTACCTTATACCACCAGTGAAGTTTACTGCTCTTGTTATGACTTTCTATTTGGGTAGCAGTTTTACCTTTTAATTTCCTTGTCCTATTTTCTAATACATGTTGCAGGTATTTGTTGGAAGATCAGTACAGGTGGATGGAGTGTAAATAAAAATTCAATGTTTTATTTTGGGTTTTTTTGATCTAAAAGGTGGTCATATGAGCTAGCCATGTCAATAAGAGGGTAAGGCTTGATTATTTTTAGCGAGGAATACTAGTCTTAAATAGAGAAGAAAGAGCTAAAATCATGTTTGTAGTGTTATAAAGCAGTCTGTATAAAGGGATGTTTAAAAAATATACTCTGAGTATTTGTTAGGATGTCCTGTGGTTTATTTTGATACAATAGTGTTCAGCGGTGCAACTATATTATAACTAAGGATTGATGTACCTCAGTTCCATTGGAGTTAATGTTCCAAGAGATGGATAGGCATTTCCTATCACCCCTTTACCTGTTACGTGCTATTACTCTCTCTGAACAAAGTGCAGTTGTACTATGCTGAGTCCTTTTCCTCTTCTTTGGTACCTTTGGTTTATTCTTCCAGGTGCGGAATGTAATGCCATGTCTCTTTGCCTCCTAACAGAGCGCTACCACATGTCCTATAAGATCGTGCGGACAGACAGCCGCCTGGTTCGGAGCATTCTCACGGCCCACGGCTTCCATGAGGTGGGTGCAACCAAGCTCGCATCTCATTCTGGGCTGGGCTGGGAGGTGATGAAGATAATGATGTTCTGGGATTTTTTTTTGTCTGTTGTTGTGTGTGGGTCCATTGGTTTGGGGTTTTTTTTGTGTGTGTGTGTGTTTTGTTGTTGTTTTGTGTTGTTTTTTGTTTGGTTTTTTTTTTTTTACTCTGCAGAATTAGAACCAGGAAGTTGCTGTGGACCCCCTTGAGGTTTTGGGATTTTTTTAAATACTTTGCCAGACAGACTGAAAATACATCATGATTCTGTACTCTTAAAGGAGTACCCTTTAGTCTTAGGTCTGCAAATTAGGGGAAAAGGGATGCTGAAGTTCAGTCATGTGTTTTTAATCTTTTGCTTTTAAAGCCTCATCTCATACCCTTAGATTCCTGGAGGAATTAATGTCTCAGCCTTTACAAGCTCACAGAAGTATTGATACAGTGTTTCACGGTTCTCTTCTAGCACCTGCCTTGCTCTGGAGAGTGTTCTGCATGCCGCTAATGATAGTTTGAGAGAGGTGTGTGTAGAGTGGATTTTTTCCTGAACAACGCCAAGTTAAGGAATTGGTCTCACAAGTTTCATGAAGAGATCTAAAATACTTTAAAGTTGGGTTTAAACAGTCTATGAAAAGAGCAAACTCACAAGTTTGTTTAGTAAAATGACATGGTTATTTCCCAACACGGGAATAACTTAGGGGAGGAGTGTGGCTGGAGTTGCCCTTGTATTAGAGATGGGTAGAGGAGACTGTCTTAAACTAGAATTGGTATGGTTTAGTAGACCTAAGGATAAATGATGTTGCTTTTCATTAGTTCTGTGTTTTTGTGTGTGGTGTTCTTTCTGTTGCTTTTTAGGTTCACCCTAACAGCACCGATTATAATCTCATGTGGACAGGATCACACTTGAAGCCCTACTTGCTGCGTTCCCTCACAGATATTCAGAAAGTCAATCATTTCCCTAGGTAAGGCCGTGATATATTTTGCTGAATATGATGATTTGCAAAAATCTGAATATAGATACCTCCAAAAAAGGGAGTATACGTGATACTGTGAAGTTCCAACATACTGGGCCTGTGCCACATGCTGTCTTCATTGCTGTCTTCATTCTAAATGGCCTTTGGCGTTTTGGGGAGATTGTATTTGAGTTGAAGTGCTTGTCTGTCGCCTAAATGTTGGATTTACTGGATTTTTACTTTATTTGATCATGTAAGTAAAGTATTTGGGACTCTGGGTTTTTAGTTACATATGTTTTTAGACATATGAGATTCTTATATGTCCTGTTCCGAAGTTTGCAACCACCATTCCAACAGTTTGGTGTGCTTCAATCTGTCTTGGGAATTACAAGAAATGCTACAAATTATATTAATACAGCCATGGGACAGAGACAGTAAAACTCAAGAGTAGTCGCAGGTTAGGGTTTAGACATCTGACAGGCCTGCAGATACTTCAGTATCTAGGATGAAGGCTTGCTGTAATGTTGGGGAAAAAATAGATACAGTCTCTTGTTTTGGGACTTCAGGTCATATGAACTGACACGAAAGGACAGATTATACAAGAATGTCACTCGTATGCAGCTGGCTCATGGGTTCAAGACATTCCATATCTTACCTCAGACCTTCATCCTCCCGACAGAGTACCAGGACTTCTGCAGTAAGTGAATGGATGCCCAAACCTAAATCAAAATGACTGGGTGGGGGGAAGGGAATTACTTTTAATATCCTGATCTTTTGATCATGCCAGTGGTTAAGGCAACAAAATTACAGGAAGCTGGAAAGACAGTGGAAAAGGTCCACATGATTTCTTTATGTAATTTCTACTCAGGTTTTACTTCATGCCTGCATAAGTCCTCCAGGAGCTGATATGGGCCAAAGGCTCCAAAATCGAGCTTTTTTGTGTGCACAGTCTTGTTGATGATCAACTTCACAATGTCTCTGACTAATGTCTGGGAATAGTGAAGAGAGAAGTGCCAAAAGGAGGCAGAGGGCTTAGGACTGAACCTATCAGAGGGGCAGGAAAGACTTCAGGGAGGGGCTGTAATAATTACAATAAGTCCCAAGGAGTAAAATAAGTCATCAGAAAACTGGACTTTGTTCTCCTTGTGGAGTTTCCAAAGCTTTTATGGTAGGCAACATTCTTGGTTCTTGCTTCTCTCTAAATAAGCAAAATGGAAGGTGTTTCAGACTTGTGCTGTTTTCTTTTGACCAGATACCTATTCTAAGGACAGAGGCCCATGGATAGTGAAGCCCGTGGCCTCTTCCAGAGGCCGAGGTGTCTACCTGATAAACAATGTAAGTGTTCAGTAACACTGTCTTCAAAACTATGCTGGCTTCCAGGAAAGAGGCATGGAAGCATCTAACCAGACACTGGCCCTACTCTGAATTTCAACCATATGTTGGTGAGCAATTCAACAACCCTGAGCAGCTGGCACAGCCTGCCTGGGCCCGTGTAACCAAAAGCAATCAATTTCTTTGTATGTTGTGCTTATCTTGCAATCTACCTTCAAGTCTTGGCTTATTAGGAACAAGCTTATGCTCCCTGAGAGAGTTTGGGAAGCTGTGCTGCTTCATGCTCTACTTGTGGCTGATAGTAGGCTGGCCTTGGGAAGATTTCCAGAACTCTGCTTAGCTGTTTCCTTGAATGGCCTAAACAGTCCTCAAACAGACCCCTCGTCTTCCTCTTTCCCATGGAAAAGATCAGTTAACCCAACATAGTAGAAAGTGTATTAATCTTAAAGCTGTGTTACCTAAAGGCCAGTGTGCTCCTATTAATGAGGGTAGTTTTTCGAACTCAACTTGCTGGTTGTATTGTTTTGCTCTTTTTGGGCTTTGCAGGGAGTTAGGTTGTTATAGGTAACAAATACATCTGAACAGGAGCCAAACATGTGAGGGGATTCCAATAGATATTCTCAGCAGTGAAACCTGTCTGTTGAGTCATGTTGTTTTCACTCATTTGAACCCCCTTAGCCTTCCCTACACTGAAGGGGTCATGCTGTCTCATCTGTTCTCTACTTGGATCATTTCCCATAAAATAAGGGAACAATTTGCCAAGTGTATGAGGTAAGTATTTCCAGAACTGCACTCAGTTTTTTCTTTGCTTGAAAGCGAGGAATGAGCTCAGGCTCATATGACAGTTGGCCATGACCCGGAGAAAAGACCCTTCTGGGACCAATATCCCTTTGTGTATCTGTGTTCCAGCAACGCTTCAGCTACTTTAGCCTACAAGCCAGTTTCCTTCAGTGTGATGCCACTAAGGGAGTGTCTTCTAGAATCTCATCATGAAAGCTTTGATAAGCAACAACAACCCTCCCACCCCTAACAAAATAGCAAACCTTTGCATTTCTCTGATCCATAATAGAACAAGCTGTCACTTTTGTGTGATATGCTGAGGGAAGGTGATCTTGTTCCCTCACACTGTGTATAAAACTTAAGCTTTATATGCTTAAGTTTCCTGCTTAGGATGATGATGTAATGGCTGAATACATGAAAAATTGGATAATGTGGTTCTCTTGGCTCTTTTGCAAATTGAAGGCAAGAAAATGTACAAGAAATTGTATGTGTAGTTAAAATTGGTCACAAGACAAGCTTGCATACAGCAGAAAGTGAAAGCTTATTCAACAGATCCCATGATGTTGCAATATATATTTGTCATAGTTAGAGCTTTCTGTTCTGAGTTTAAAGAGTAGCTTCTTCCCAGCATAGGGGCCCTGAACTGAGCCTCAGTAGAAGGCATTTAGTCACGTAGGCAAAAAGGTTGGATACCAGCCCAGGACGTAGTTATAAAGATCACAAGTTGAGGAGTCATTTTCTTCACTTGTGACTTCCTCGCCAGCTGTACATACTCCTTCCAGTGTCCTCTAAACCGCTGCATCATGGGTTTGGTTAACCCTTGAGAAGCCAAACCCTTGAGAAGCCAACAGAATAACTTTGACTTCTTAGATATGTAAAATAGGCAGGAAAAAAGACATCATTGCTATATGACTGCCAAATTTGTATTCTATTCTAAGGAACATTTCACTGGAAGATTCAATGGCCAGGGTTTTTTGGGAATGTAATCATTCCCAGATTTCTGATTATGATCTAATTACCTTAAATACATTGTGACTGACAATTAGGGTTTTTTGTTTGGTTTTTATTTCTTCCCTCCCCAGACATAGTTGTTGGTACGGGGTGTCTTTAGAAGCAAAAAGCTGGAAAAAATGGTAGTTTGATCAAGTTGTCTTTATTTTTTAAGACTCCTGTTTCTTCACTCCTAAATTCTGTGTTCCTCTGCAGCCAAGCCAGATTGTTGTGGAAGACAACATCCTGGTTTCTCGTTACATCAGCAACCCCCTGCTCATAGATGGTGAGTACGCTTAGGAATTCTTTTCTTTCTTCCCCCAGCCCTGCATCTGAGGATCTCTGCAACAATTGCAGGCGTTTAGTTCAGTAACTGAGTGGTCTAGCCTTGACTAGGCCCAGAAAAATGTAGCTAGAGAATTTGCTAAAACTTGGAAGCTTTTCAATTGGGAAAGCTTCAGGCACCTATGTCAGCAGCAGGTAATGGTTTATTGCTCTTGAGATCTGTTGAAATTCCTCAACTGTATATGATGTCTGAAAGATATTTGCAGTCTCTGACTCTTGACAACTGTATTTCAGATTTCAAATTCGATGTGCGCCTCTATGTTCTGGTTACATCCTACGATCCACTTGTCATCTATCTCTATGAGGAAGGATTGGCCAGGTAGGGAAGGATTCTTTTTCAGTGTATGTGCACTTGATGATCCAGACGTGCCTTGGCTTGCCTCTGTACTCCTGAAACAATAGTAAATGAGAGAAGTGCCAATTAGGGAATTCTGTGGTGTTTAAATCTACGATGCTTCATCATGCTGTGTCCCATCAGTTTGCTTTTTATAGATTACAGGATCTTGAGTGAGGGATTTTATTACATATGTAATAAATAAAGCAGGTTTTCAACTCTGAAGTGTTGAATGGTCAAACACATTGTTGGCATGTTCGTTCTCAAGGCTGGGTTCTTCTTTAAAGTCCTTTGGATTGTTGATGCCTTTGTTTCCCTTCTCCATCTCCAGGGTGAAGGGAATCCAAACTTTCTCAAATTTATCCTATAAAAGAATAGCAGTTGGAGACCTATTGATAGCTGTGTTGGTGTTTAATGCTTTCAAATGCTCTTCTAAATTTTAGGTCAATAGTTGTATATTCTGCAGTATCCAGTAAGTGGGTTTAGACTGGTTCACTTTTTTTTTTACCCTGCAAGATACCAATTTTCCTCTGCATGTAAGTCATGAAAGATACGAAAGATTCCCCAGGAAGAACACTTACCTACCAAAAATACCTGTATCTCTTCATCACAAAAATTTAACTAAATATTTGTCGAGTCATTGAATGTGCTGAGTTGGTAGGTACCCACTAGGATCAATGAGTCCAACTCCTGGCCCAAAGCAGATGATGAATCCAAAAGAATATATCAATATATTATTTATATATATATTAATAATGATCCCACAAGAAATATCCTTCTTTAAATCAATGAATACCCTCCAGGTGTGTTGTGGGGTGCCTCTGCCTGCAAAGATAATGGGAACAGATTGTTTCCCTGAAGGGAGGCAGAAAGGGGAAGCTCATCTTCATCAGTGTAAAGTTTGACAGCTATATTCACTCTAGAAAGGGAGCCTTAAGCTTACCTGGCATGCAAGACTTTTCTCTGTGGAATTGGCAATTAAGTTGTTAGGTACTAATATTGCATGTTTTTGGAAAGTTAAGAAGGGAAAACAGATAGAGTAGATTGCCAGGATGTTCTCAGAATGGGCAGTGCATAGCAGGCCTGCAAAATAGGATTTGCACCATCCTTAATATCTTAAAAGTGGTTCTGCTGGTCTTGTAGTAACAAAGGAGTTTACTTCTGGAAAAATCTGCCTGTATAAACACAAGTGTTCTACTCTGAGGATAAGTGTTCATCTTGGTCTCTGACAGTAGAGTAACATATTTTCCTTGGAAGTGTATATGGGGATGTGTATGGCTTGGGGGCTGGGAATTTTGAGGGTTTGTGTTTTTTGGTCTGTTTTGTTTGGGGTTTCTTCGATTGTGTGGCTTGTTTGTTTGAAGTTTTTTTGTTGTTTTAATGTTTGTTTTTCTTTTAACTAGTCCAGTCATATTAGAGGTCTGGGGAAGGAAATGAGGAAGGAAATAAGTATATTCTGACTGAAATACACTGATAAAACAGTTCTGCTGAATTCCTTAAAACAGAATTATCAAATTATTTAGATGAGAAGTCTAGAGGTTTTTAGACCAACCTCTTTAAGATGATATCTTCTGCAAAGTTTGGGCATGTGCTCTATGAGCTCACACCATAAAGTTTTTACTATCTTCCAAGAATGGAGATTCTGTAGTTTTCCTGACGACCTGTTTCAACATTTGATCATTCTCACTGTGAGTGTATGTGTGTGTGTGTGTGTTTGCTTTATATCTAACTACAATTTGTCTGATTGCAGTTTGACTGTGGGCTCTTGTACTTCTGCTATGCACCTTCAAGAAAAGTCTGGCTCTATTTTTATACCTGTGCATTAAGGAGTTGAAACACAACAGTTAGTTTGGTTCTTAGCCTCTTATTTTTAGCCTAAACAACTCCTTCCCTTCAGCTTCTCCTTGTACATCATGTTTTTCAGCCCATTTTAATAGCTCTCTCCCAGACTTACACCTCTTAGTCAACACCTGTACCAGGAGGCTCATAAGTGGACATGATGTTCCAGATGTGTGTCCAGTGCTTCCCAAGCACTCATAGCTACCAGGTACTAATTGCTTCCCTCAGCCTACCGACCACACTCTTATTAGTACAGCCCAGCATGTAGTTAGCCTTCATTGTTGGAAAGGCAAGTTGATAATTTGTGATCAGCTTGTTGCCCACCAGGGCCCACTTAGTTGATCAAGGGAAGCCAATTGATGTAATCTTCTTGGATTTTGATGCTATCTCCTTGTGTAGAAAATGCCCAACATACAGCTGGATGTGGGTGAGTAACTGGTTCGTGGGTCGGGCACATGTCAGGTTACAGTAAATGGTGATACATCAGGCTGGCTGCCAGTCACATGTGTGGGTCTGCAGGGCTCCAGCTTGGGCCCAGTGCTCTTCGACATCTTCGTACATGACTTGATGCAGGACTCTAGGGCATACTAAGCAAATTTGCTGACAGTACTAAATTGGGAGGAGCTGTCAACTCCCTCAAGGCAGAGAGGCCCTGCAGAGAGACCTTGACAAATCAAAGGTGGGCAGTTACCAACCATAGGAAGCCGACTTCTGCACCTGGGGTGGGGCAACCCTGGCTGTGTGCATAGACTAGGGAATGAGAGGCTGGAGAGCAGTGCTGGAGAAGGGGACCTGGGGATCTTGGTTGATGCAGTCTACAACATCCTCACAAGGGGAAGCAGAGGGGCAGACACTGATCTCTGTGGTGACCAGTGACAGGACCTGAAGGAATGGCCTGAAGTTGTGTCAGGGGAGGTTTAGGTTAGTTATCAGGAAAAGATTTTCCATTCAGGGAATGGTTGCACACTAGAACAGGCTTCCCAGGGAAGTGATCACAGCACTAAGCCTGACAGAGTTCAAGAAGTATTTGGACAACACTCTCAGGTATGTGATGTGTTTTTGGCTGTCCTGGCAGGCCCAGGAATTGGGCTTTGGTGACCCTTGTGGTTCCCTTCCAACTCAGGATATGCTATGATAACTTGTGAGTTAGTGTCCCTGCTTGATAACTTGGATGTTACCTGGATGAATTCCTTTGTCCTTTTGATAGACAGAGTATTCAATTCTAGAGCTTGAAACAGTGTTAGAGCAAATAACTTAAACTTCTTTCTGGATATCAGCATCAGTCTCAACAACTCTCAGTTCTCCATCTTGCTAAAATCCCATGTGGCAGCAATTCTCGCAAAACACTTTTCAGTGTTCTGAAATCCTGAACAGTTTTATGTGTTTAGATTTCATTTGTTTAAATGATAATCAAATCTGAAGCACATGGTGTCGACATATATGGGAACTGGAACACATATCTCCACAGGACACCATGGTATTACTAATGATAGTTGTCCTTCCCTTCAAATTGCATCCCATCTTACAGCTCTCTGTGAGAGGTAGGTAGTATATGGAGACTAAATGTGGCACTAGGTATCTTAATACTGTGAGATATGGTCAGCTCTACCACTGCAACTGTGGAACTGATGTTGAGGAAATAATAAGATGTTATCTCTTTTCCAAGGTCCTGACTCTGGAGAGTAGCTCTGATTATGTTACTAAACTTCAACTGCCCACTGAGCAGTGTCAGCTATGGAAAAAGCCTTGTAGTTGAATACTTTTACATGATAAGTATAAGTTTTATCTTTAATTACTCCTAAGCTTTTCCCATCTTCTGGAGCTGTAGAGTCGGTGTGGTCAGGCAGCATGTGCTGTCAAGCTCTCGTTGGAGGACGATGCTCAAGGTGAGCAGAGGTTAACAAAACATCAGGTAGCTTGTTCTGTACGGCCTCCAGATGGCACTAGTGGTCTTTATCTTTAGCGGTTTGGACTTTCCCGGTACCCCTGAATTTACACATTCAATTGATGAGAGATAAGGAACCTGGAGCTACTGGATTATGGCTTTCTATTTAGTTTTTCTTGCTTTCTATTTGACAGTGTAAGTTATGTGCTAGGAGAGACCCTTTTATTTTCTCACACATGTAATGCCTTTGTTCATGCTGGGACAAAACTAGCAGTGCAAGGAGGGGGAAATGTTTTAACCTTGGGGAGTGGAAGCTGGTTTTAATTATTTGCTTTAGAAAATAACCCTCACACTGCTTAAGAGTAGAAGCAATTTGTAGCAGAGAATTGAGAGGTAATATCAGGGTCTGGAATCAAAGGTGGTTTTAAAGCAATCTAAGGTGAAAACCACCAGCAGAACAAAGGAATCTAATTTTTCAACTTCTGCTAGTGCTTATGATGTTTGACTAGATACTTCCTTAGGCCTAGTTTCTTTTGGCACTGCTAGACCTGTCATGACATGTTCTAGAGTGGAATTTGAGGCTTCAGAGCTGAGAAAAAGTAAGGGATTATGGATCCCACATTTGTACCTTGTGTTTCATTTTCCATGTGGAAGAGTGAAGAAAGTTTCCTCTGAAGGAGATGGGAAGGTATGTACTCAGATGTGTATAACAAAGTCTTCAACTTTCGTTGCAGCACTGGGTGACCTAAGATTCTCCTGTTAGACTAAAAAATGTGTTGAACGCTTTGCTAGTACACAGTGAAGAAAAAGTAGACAAAGTGTGCTGTAGATGGGTTCAATTGGCAGATATTTAGTAACTTTCTGCTGGAAAGGACAAATACAATCTAAGTTGGTCATCTGTGGTTCACTGTCTGGAGGGTTTTAGCTGGGACCTTTGCATTAAAGATAAAAGTTTGAAAAATGAGATGATCTCGGCAAACTTGGTCCAGGTTTTCCTGAAGGTGTAACTCAGTCATCTGATCGTATGTTACAAATCTAGGCAGTTTTGTTTATCTGAGACTTCCAGAACAGGCAATGCAGTGTATTTATTGACAACCTTTTATATCCTAGTTTGAATAAGAGGTATGTTGTTAGTAAACTACAGTCTTCATTATAAACTTTGATATGCTTTTGAAGGTGTCTCACCAAGCCCAGTTGCGTGGGAATCCCGAGGCTGCTCTTAGAGTCAACTACTGAATTGGTGGATTATGCTGGTTTTTGGAGGGGCATTCATTCAAATAGAGAATAACAAGCCTGACTTGTGCCTGAAGTACAGCTGAAGAGAACACAGAGTCAGGAATAGCTTGTGCTGTTTGTGAGCTTTCCCTGTTTCGCCAATTCTCTCTCCTGTTTTAACTTCCTCTCTTTCTGTGTACTTCCTTGTGGAACAAAAGGGAGCTTGGTGGACCTGTCTTGCTTGGTGCTTGCAGGCATAATGGGGACTTGACACATAGTGTGGTGAATTCTTAGTGAAATGTCTCCTTGTTTTGAGGAGACTTCTCTAGAGTCCCTTTTTTCCCCTAAACTACCTTGTTTAGACAGTCCTATTTCTGAGCTTGAAGAGCTGGGAGGGTCCTAACCAATCAGGAACTTCTCATTCAGCTTTACACTGAATCTGAAAAATAGATTAGAGGAGGGGAAAGACAAAACTGAGCTGAAAACCAAATGTTATTGCTAAGGACCCAAGGAGCAGCAGACTGGGGAGACTTTCCAGAGGGACACGAGAGTTCACTCTGGGGTTAGACAGCTGGGCTTCACAGCAGCTGCCACCAGCTGCCACCTGAGCTCACACCACTCTGCCTTGTGGTACCCCCTCCTTCAGTAGCCTGGCTTCCTAATTAACACTGGCTCCTCTGGGATATTTACCTTTCCGTGCTGGATTCCTGTGGTTTCCAAAGAATTCAGGTGTTCAGTTTGAGCCAAGGAATTTACATTACCTCACAGGCTGCACTCAGGCCAGGGCTGGCCTAGCCGGTCCGAGTAGCCCCATCCCCCTTGCAGTAACCCCTGCCTGACAGGCTGCTGCTCCTTGGGGAGCAAGTTGCTTCTGGTTGGACACTTGGAATTGGGCTACAACTAGTTCAGGAGACATTGCATTGCACAGAAGCTGTGGAGCAGTGTTTTTTGTTACATGTACTCACTGGACTTTGTGCCAGTGGATAGTGCATCAAGCCAGGAGACTTTATGTTGGTTCTTTATTTTTTAATTAAGACAAGCAAGTTTGAATCACTGAGGTGAAAGAATGATCTGTCTATCTATCTATATATGTCTATTTACAGTAATTTACTGCTTATACTGATACTTGTTACCTGATACATGTTTTTGCCTTGAATTTTCTTCTGTAAGATGGGGTAGTTGTGCCTCAGTCTGCTTCTGTTTGAGAGCTGCAATTAAGATATATATATTTTTCTATATATATATATGTAATGTAAGTATTTTGAGAATTTTTTTTTTTATTACATATGTTTAAGTCGTGGCCCAGTGATGCCCTTTGTTAAAACTGACTCCCGTATTAGGTAGCCAGGCACTTGTCTGTGGTGCAGGATGTGGCCCTTGTACAAGGGTTTAATTTTGAACAGCTTACTCTTGTTGAGCATTGATCAAAATTGCTCTTCTGGTAGAAAGAATTCTTTTAAAAAAGAGTGGAAAAATGGCTCCTTCAGCAATATTTGTGTATGTTCTAGTGACATAATACTGCCCTAGCATATCCAGTAAAAAGAAGTGTGCCTTGTCAGCTCCAGCAACCCGTCTTCTTGAAATTCTGGAGGAAAGGTAGCTAAATACTAACTAGCAAATTTTTATTTTTTTTTTAATCTCTTCCATTGACCCTTCCTCATCTTTCATTCCTCAAATTATTCCTCCTGGGTCTCTGGGCATAATTGCATGCCCTCTTGTGCTTAACAGACAGGGTACTACAAATTGTAATCAAGAGTTGATTAGCCTTTACAATCTGTACAATGAGAAACTAGAGAATGTGAAATACAGTAAGAGAGGTTTGCTGAATCACAGAGTGGCTGAGGTTGGAAGGGATCTGGTCCAGCCCCCTGCTCAATCAAGGCCACCTAGGTCTGGTTGCCCAGAAACGATGTCCAGGTGGCTTTTGAATACGTCCAATTGGGGAGACTCCACAGTCTCTCTGAGCAACCTGTGCCAGTGCTTTGTCACCCTCATAGTATTCCCTTATGCTCTGTAGGTTCAAAATTCTGCTAATGGCAATGCATAACTTGAAAACATGCATATCTGTTGTGAAAAGATGAAGAGAAAAGAGTCTTTTCTTTTGTCCTGTTCTGGTAAAACTGCTCCTGGATCTTGTTCTTTAACATAGAACTGTTTGAATAATTTTATTGAGCTTTGGTTAGAGAAATTCTGCCATCACAGAAGTGTCACAAAAATTCTTTTTTTTGTTTAGTGATTCCCTTACAAATTCTAGCTTCTGTTTATTGCTAATTGATGTATCAGGTAAAGGCTGTGACAAATGTTTATGTTGGAGATGGGGACATTGTGATGATTTTTAGACTTCCGTTTTCTGTCCTATACTGTAAGGGAACTGGGTTCCCTGGACAAAGTGACAGCTAATAGACTAACAGGGAAGCTTAAGTCTAATGCTTGGGGAAGGACAAGGGACTGGGAAAGTGACTTCAAGGATAAAATGTGAGGAACATGCTTGTAGAAATGCTACGCTGACTATTTTCAGGCCATTTATGTGGGAACTCTGTATGCAGTCATGGAAAAGTATTTTTGTAGCACTTGTTTGAGAGAAAAAGAATTAACTGTTCTTTCCTTCTTCCCACTCCAAGGTCTTTTGTCTTCTCCTCTTCCTTTCCCAGGCTGTGACTAGATGCCTCAAATAAACATTCCAGAGCTACCAAGTTTCATGCAAAGCCATATAACATCTTCTGTAAATATTTATGATTCAGTTTACATGTTTACAAATGACTTGCAAACTTTACCTTGTGGTCAACTCATTTCCTGAAGTAATGCTGAAGATAAGCCCGAGAGTGGTGTACAATCCCTTGAGTAATGTCCTGCCTGAAACTGTGACAGTAAAAGGGAGGTTGTTTGGGTTAAGGCAATGTGGGGTTAGGGTTAGGGACAAAGTTTGGTATGGTGGATTTGGGGATTTTCCAGCATGAGCTCTGAAGTGTTTTATCGATTGCTAGGTGGGCAGGGAAAAAGCTTGCATGTCACTTGTGGAGTAGGTGACTTACTGAAGGTGGAACTTCAGCTTGCTTATTAGGCTTATAATGACCTCTTACAAGAAGGGAAGAAGGGCAGTAATCTATCAGTATCTGAATGCCAGAGGTGACACTGAAGCATGACAGGGAGGCAGAGAGCTGGAATATCTCTAAGTGATATACTGTTGGTCTGGAGATTGAGAGAAGTCCTGGAGTCTGAAGGAATTGGAAAGGATTTCTCCCTTGATTTTCTTTTTGTACTGCCCAGGCTACCTGCTGCTACTACTGCCACCCTTCTGCTTGGTTTTGATTGCTCTTTCTCTCTTTCTGTTCCAAGTGAGACTACATTCAGAGAGGTAAATGTGCTATTGTTGAAGATGAGCTCTGTAGCAGTGCATAGTTGCTGGTATAGAGAACTGATTGTTGTCTTCACACAAGCCGAGATCCACCTGTGTGGCTTGACTGTGACTAACTGAGATGTGGGGACATGTGTCAGAACAATGGAAAGTATGAGTGTCCCTCCTCTAGTTAAGTTTTGAATTCAGAAATGAAGGGCATCTCCTGTGTCCTGCTGGAGAAAGAGAAGCTGTACTGAAAGGGAGGGAGGCTGTCAGGGCTGTTCACAATGTGATTGCTGCTGCTTCTGCCTTGGAGGCTGTATTACTGGCAGCAGTTTGCGTGGAAACTGAACAGTGCACAGTCAACCTGAGTTTAACCTTTCCTATTTCCAGCTGTAGTTTGGGGATAGAAGCTCTCCTACAGTATTTTTGCTTAGGGGCATTTGGAATCTAATCTCTTGTGTATTGTTAGTACATATCCTTCATTTTCTTAACTTATCCCTTTCCTCAGATTTTAAAAGGACAATATTCATTATAAGGGGAGGATCTTTGAGCAGTAAGGCCAGGTAAACAAGCTAATGAAAGTTAGTATCTTTGGTATCAGGTGTTCAATTTAAACAGTAAATACAAGCAGTATGTAACATCAGGACGTGGGAAGGTGCTTCCTGCGTTCCTGCTGCTGTGAGTTGTATTCTCTGTGTAATACATATCACAGAGATGTCCCAGGTTAATGCTGTGATAGGAGATCATTCCTCTTGCATCCTCTACCTGTCTGCTCTGCACTCTTTTCAAGTATGTTGGCAGGTGAAAGTTCAGTCATTCAACTTTGAAAACAGGTGGTTGGAACTTGGGTTATAGAGAAAGCAAACCTGAATTCAGGCCAAGACAGAGCTGATATCCTTCTGATGGTGGATACAGGACAGACATCCATTCCTTTCTCGGCTACCTGCATAATATTTCACATTGTTAACAAAAAGAACTGCTGGTTTAGATGAAGTGGAGTCAGAAGAATGCACTGAAGTGACAGAAAACCTTGCCTAATAGTGGTAAATGTCACCTTTTCCTAATTTTTTTTTTCACTTGACAAGTCTTGCAGGAAAATCCTTTGTAAGAATTAAAAGCAATATGAATTCAATGGTTGAAGCATTCAGCCCAGACGCATTATCAGCAGTGCCTGTTAAACATGTTGGGTCTCTGTGTTGCAAGGCCTCTGGACAGTAGTCCAGAACTTGGCCAGGAACAGATCACAATAGGGGAAAATGACAATGGCTTCAGCAGAGCAAGAAGAGATGGTATTAGTAAGCAGAAGATAGCATTTAGAACAGCTCCACTTTATGAAATAATCTCTTCTGGTTGAAGATGTGCCTCCACACGTGTGACTCCATGTGGACAGTTCTGCCTCCAGTTTAGGAGTGCTTTTGGATTCCTGTCTAATTACCAGCTCCCACATAGCAGCATCCACGAGTAATGCTTTGGCTTGAAACAGTCCTATCCTGGCAGATGATGATCTGGACTCGCTTGCTTGTGCCTTCACATCACTCTTTGGCTGGAATATAGCAATATGAGACACCTGGGCATGAAGCCTTTAGTGTTTAGGAAAATGGCTTGTGCAGAACATTGCAGCATATGCTTGTGGTAAATTTTGTTACTGGGAAAACATCAGGGTCACCCTTTGTTTTCTGTGCCTGCTTAGCATATAGTTTCTGAATTGCCATTAGGGTCTTGGCCCTTATCTGTTAAGTGACACATGTTCTATTCTTCGTAGTGGCCGACAATGAAATTGAAAAAGAGCATAGTCCTGAAATTAAATCATCTTCTAAAAGATTGTAAGATTTCTCAAGAGTTTATTCTAATCTCAGGTTAATACCTAGAAGATTTTACAAGCGTTGGAATTTTCCTACTTTTCAATCTTACTGTAAGGCCTTTTCCTATGACCTTAGTTTCTCTAAAAATAACCTGTAAATTTCTGTTGAAGCAAGACATTCTGTCTTTCCTAGAAAGAACAAGTATGGTGGGTGAGTTGCCTAGTTCATACAGTGGAAGAAAGTTACAGTAAAGTATAGTATGAAAAGCTGTAGAACTGTAGAGTACTGAAGGTAATTACAACTGTTATTTCAGAGGTAGTAACACTCTTCCATCCAAAGCAAGTGCAAAACCCAAGTGTGAGGAGTGTGGGCAGTTGCTGGTGTTGTACTCTTGACTTCCAGAGGCTATTGATAGAAGCTCCAGAAATAACTTGGATTTTCCATTTGCAGACTTGCACTTAGCATGAGGCTGGTCAAACCAGCTCTGGGAGAATGTATTAAGCTGGTATTGGATTCTGTTGTTTAAAGCTGGGGGGTTTCTTGATAGTAGATTTGGGTCATTTAATGTTTTGTTTTCACGCATTGCTGAAGTAGCCCACGATATCCCTTAAAATTATAGCATCCTAGTAGAAGAGAGAGCTTATATACTGAGAACTTTAGAACACAGCAAAATACCTTCTGAATACTCAGTTCCCATGGAAATGTAAATTCTGTGGGTGAGGCTCAGACCACCTAGTAATTAAGGATGGGCTCTGTAGAAGGAAGCTAATGCAAGCATTTGCAAGGTACAGAAATACTGTTGTTTAGAGTATTGTTTGTGTCTGCCAGAGGTTCATATTCTCATATTTCTGAGTATGAACAATTAAAAACATAAGCTGAAAAGCATGGTGAACCTAATTGCCCTCTGCTTTGAAGTACTGAGGGAGCCATGACTTTGTGAAATGGGTTGCTGATTGTGCTCAATATCTTCCAGGATCTGGCTGAAAGTATATTATCAACAAATGCTTTCAGTATGCTGCCAATAAATGATTGTTAAGATGGAGATAATAAAATCTTAATTAAGAGAAAAATACATGGTAGGTCTGTTGTCACTATATTCAAAACAGAAGTGCTAAATCCTGGAAACTGAAAAGAAATTCAAATCCTTTAAGCTGTGGAAATATGTGGAAAGGGGATCCAAACTTCCAAACTCTTTTTTTATTGCCAGCTGCTCTGACTTCCTATGTGGTTAAAGCTGAGAAAAATATGGTGTGAAATACTTTTCAGTCTTTTAACTTTGCCATTTAGTTACATCATGGAGTTCTTCCCTCCCCCACTTCCGCATTTGTATTTAAGGATAAATTTAATCTGATGAGCATCTTCCTGGAATTGCTGGTATAGTTCTTATGGAAAGAGTTATTTCTCAAAATGGCTACCAAATGAGGGCAATATTGGCTTCATTTTTACTGAGAAATAAGATCTTGGGATTTCTGGCATTTCTTTCTAAAGGAAGGATTTTTTTTTTTGAGTAACTGTTAGATGTCTTTGTATAGTTCAGCTTCTTCTGAACCATGGAAAATAATAGGGGAAGGATGAAGAGAGATGACTATTAAAACAAATTGGAGATGTATTCTTTTCTGGATGTTAACTTAATTGTATAACCAGAGGATCCAAACTTCCATCCCTCTCCCTCTCTTCCATTTTTCTTGAACACTGTCTCCTTTTTCCTGCATTGAGGCATCACCCATATCTACTCCCCTTTTCTTGTAGCTAACCCTGCTCTCCTTGATACATACTTACCCTTTTGCTGGGGCTTCTCTGGATAGTATGTGTTTGACTTTCCCTTTAGCCCTTTATCTCTTTGAAGGCATTGGTTTCTTAACCTCTTACGGAACAGGAAGATTGTCAGAGTGAAGGTGGTTTTTTCTTGTTGATTTTATTGTTGTTGTTGTTTGGGTTTGGTTTTTTTTGTAACTGGAATGTGCTTGCTGTTAGAACTGTGGTCATTATTAGTGGCTCATAGTGGTCATTCTTTCAATCATATACCCTGGATTCTACCCTCAATTTTTTGTTTTATTTATTTTTCTCCAAAGTCTGAGGCCTAAATATGTATTGAATCAGGATTACAAGTATAAAAAATTACTGCCTTTGGGCTAGATGATCATTGTAGGCTGCCTTCCAAATGCACCTGTTCCATTACATGACATTCACATTCTGTTCTATTTAACTTGACGGCATGTCCTTGTCTAGATGTAAGATTTTGCAAATGTCACCACAAGTAGTATTATCATTTGCTTGAAATTTGATTATTTTTTAAAGTTGTTTTGTGACCTGATCCTAAATGGAGGCACTACCCACTTTCTGTCCTGCCTCTGCATCCTAATGCTCTTCTTTGTTATGTTTGAAAGAGGGTGTACCTCCATTTGGTTGAAAGTTAATTGCTATCTTTCCATAATATGCTCAAGCGGCAGTTCAGTCAGGGCTGTGAAGTGATCTGACTTGCCTGTACTATGTAATTTGTGGAGCAGATGAAGTACAGTGGCTGAGTGTGCACCTCAGCAGGTAATGAGCTTTCAGCTGCAGTGAATCTGTAGGTTTACAAAGGCTGATCATGCAACCACAGATTTAGAAAACTTTTGCACGAGATTTAAGTTTAAACACTTTACATTGACGTGGCTGTTGAGAGAAACGGTTGTTGAGAGAAACAGCTGTTCCTGAGGGCTCTTCTTGACTGCTGTTCCCATTCTCATGTTGACCCTTTCTTTTTATGGCACAGGTAAATGATCTGTTCTCAGACTGCACAGTGCAAACAGCAGTGGAGGGGCAGCATGAGCAACTAGCAGTTAGTTGCAGGAAGATCTTCCTCCTGCTTCAGAAGCTTACATTGTTTCAGGATTCATTCAAGCTCTTCTTAGAGATGCCCTATTGATTAGGATTACTAAATTGCTTCAGTGCAGTTTGTGTTGTATTCCTGTGCTCTTTTAGAGGCTTGTGGTGTCCATTATGTTCTGTCACCACAACCATTTCTGTACTCATGCAGTGAACTGATCTGATTTAATAAGTAGCTTAGTAAAAAAGGCTGGCTTTAGATGGCTTGAACAGGTAAAGTGATAGTGGGTAGCTGAGGAGTGTTTGGAGTTTGGATAGCTCCAGTGGCCACTGGAAAAATAGGAAAAAAATGCTTATGAAGTTATATGCCAGATCAGGGAGCTGTCCTACCCTTGTCCTTTGGCATTCTACTTCCCTTTACGCTCTATTCCCTCTGCCCACTCCTCAATTCAAAGAAAAATCCCTGAAACACTGTACAAAACAAAATCCTGGTCTATTTTTCAGTTGAATCAATGATTTAATTCATTTCAACACAAACATTTGTGATGACAGTGTATGGCTAAGGGAGTGGTGAAGAAGGGCTGTGTAGTCTCTGAGAATGACAGCACCTTAGAGCAGATGCTGTCTTATTGGGTAAATTGGTGTGGCTTGTAGGTTATACCTGGTTTCCAGAAGAAACCTTTAGAGAAAGTGGATTTGAAGTTGTAGGCTGTGTAGTTGTTAGTGGTAGAAATCTGTTTTCCACCCTCAGTGACCTTTTAGGGTACACAAAAACTGAGCTATGCTTGTATGAGACTTCAGGAAGTATTGACTATGATATGCATATGTAGTGTGATTGCTCTGAACATGTGTGTTTTCCAGGACCAGAATTCATGGTAGGTCCTATTGTGACACTGACTGTCTAAAGCAAAGTGACCTATTTAGCTGGAAAGTTCAAGGACTGCAAATCTTAAGAAGTCAAAAAAAAAAAAAAGTCTAGCATGATGTGTATGTTCTTGGGCTGTGAAAACTTCCAAGAGAAAAAAAAAATCTTCCTGCTCTGAGACATTGTAAAACAAACTAAATGCACCTGGATGTGTCCCTTGAGGATAAACTGTTTTTTTGTGAGGAGAGGTTGCATTTGACGGTTTCATTACCTGCATTCTCTCCCTAGCCATCGAGTGGTCTGTATAGTGGTCTGAGGTCTGTAGTGACATGCTGCTTGTATCTAGCAAGAGTGCCACTTGCTTGAGAAATACTGTGAGTCTTTGTTCCTCTTTACAGGTTTGCAACAGTGAGGTATGACCAGGCATCCAAGAACATTAAAAACCAGTTCATGCATCTGACCAACTACAGTGTCAACAAGAAGAGTGGAGATTATGTCAGGTATTTGGCTGGAAAATGGAACTTGATCTCTAGAAGTTGGATCAGTTTACCTAAATTGATCTAATGCTGATCCATAGAGGTAGACCAGTAGTGTTAATCTGCTTCTTTCATTTTTTTTTAGCTGTGATGATCCTGAAGTAGAAGATTATGGAAACAAGTGGAGCATGAGTGCAATGCTGAGGTACTTAAAACAAGAGGGGAGAGACACTGCAGGTCAGTACAGATCTTGTTCTTTTATTCCTTTGTTGGATCTTAATCATCCCGCTAGTGTAAATCCTGAGGAAGTCAAGGAGGAGCCCCGGTAAATCCCATTTAGCACCAGAGCAGGGTGGAGGGAAGCATTGTTCTTTATTCACTAGACCTGTGAATTTATTCCCTGTCCCCAGAGATGAGGCCTAACCCCTTCCCTTTTGCAGATATATTCTGAGACTTTCTCAGTATATTTCTTAATGTTTTACCTACATTTCCCGTTTCTTAAGGTCATTCCATTCCTTCTAAAAGCTTCCCTCCCTCTACTGCTCCCATGGCCTGTTCAGTCTGATGAGTGACCAACCTCTGGAGAACTGTGCCAGTTTGAATGACTCTTGGATGTGGTGTCATCTTTCCATGGCTCAGGTTTTTGCTGAGTGTTTTCATTTCAGTCTGTGTTTCATATAAAATAGCTCCCTCTTCAACACCTTTGCCAGGTCTGCTGGGAGTAAATGCATCTGCAGAGCAGAATCCAGGTATATCCTGTAAGGGGTAAATTACCTGTGATACTGAAGCATCAGTTAAACTACTGATAGCAACTATGGCCCATATTGCAAATATTACCAGGCAACACTTAGATGTTGGAGAAAGGGGTTTGAATCTGGCTTTTAGATGGAAGTAGACTTTTTCTCCACCATGTGTGTCCATGGCTGTCCAATCACTTGCACCGTGTGTATTCAACAAGCTGTGAGCACATAGTTTTTTAAATTGATACATTACCACACCTGGAGTATAAAACGTGCACTCCTAAATGTTAAGTAAACTGCTGAGCAGTACAAGCAGGTTTTTTTAACCCTCCCATTACAAGGCTTCTTGCACCTTTCTCTGATGTGTCTGGTTCTGTTCAAAGGGAGGCAGAATGCTGGCTGGAAAGTGCTGGTCTTGTCTGGGCTGGCAAGACTTTTGTGCTCTAGGATATTTATGTGCACTGGGATGTTTCCATTCTGTGTTGGTTTCACTTAGTTGTCTTCTAGTACAGAAATTCATGTGTAAATTTGCTTGCATGCTCCTTCAGGTCCTTGCATGTGATCAACTGAGCATGAGAAATAGTAATTGTGGACCTAAAGCAAACTCTCAAGTGGTCTGTAGTAGATGTTCTTTGAAGCAGGGATTACCAAATGTCTTTGTGGGTTTGCTTGTGCTCCCTTTGAGAATTGCTGTCTTTTCATCCCTACTGATTTGAGACTAGACTCCAGTATTCGTTCATTTCCTTCTCCTCTCACTTCTGTATTGCTTGTCCTTGAAAACAAAAATTACGTGTGATGTTCTTTCTGTTGCATGACTCATCCCAAGTCCAGTGTAGAGTCTAGGTCTGTGTCTGATGTCCATCTTTTCTTGCCTTTTGCTGCCTCTGTCTGCTTAGGCTCCTGAGCTTGGTTTGCAGGCTCATGGAGGAGCTGCAGAGTGATTTCTCACTGCAGGTTATCTATAGCTGAGAAGGACTGGGAGCTGTCACCAGTCATATAGTTTTGAAAAGACTTACGACCTTTGGTATGGGAACAGCTGCTTTAGAGGAAGGTGCAACATCACAGAACAGTTATCTCATAAAAGTCCACAATAAAAGCTTTTGTATCTCAGTGACCATGGCTTATTCTCTGTAGCTTAAGGGCTTATCTCACTAACCCACTCTTGTTTAATCCTTCCTAATACTCTGAGTGGGCAGTGGTCAGACTCCAGCTGACTTGTGCTGATGTATTTGCCACGCATTTCTGCTTACTTGCACTATACATATACTCACATTTATCATGCTCACTTGTGAGTATTCTTTCACTAGGATACTTTTGCATGTGTCTGAATATTTATGCTTGGATGGATTTTTAAATATCATTGCTTTGTCATCCATAGGCTCTTACGTGCTTTGATTCACAAAGGTGTCTGTCCATATGCATATTCTCATGCCTTTCTAGATATTGTGTTACTTCACAATCTACTTTTTCTTTTTTCTCCCTCCTCCCCTTCCCTGCAGCGCTGATGGCAAACGTGGAGGACCTGATTATCAAGACTGTAGTTTCTGCTGAGCTGACCATTGCCTCAGCTTGTAAAAGTTTTCTTTCACATCGTGGCAGCTGCTTTGGTAAGGCACTGGGGACATCTTTGTTAATTGTCTCTTGAGTACTGTTTGAAACTTCCAGCTTTGTGATGCTTCAGAAATATGCATTCCCTATAGCAAGGAAGCTGGATACAGTTTGGTTTGTTTTGTTTTTCTCCTCGGTATGGGCCTCTGTGAGTGCAAGGGATATTGAATCTTAGTTGACCTTGTACAAGTGTCAGTCATTAGAATCTTGTGGTAGAAGACGAAAATGAGGTGATGAAAAGGGACTTGAAAGGGCACTGGGGAAGTGCTGGAAGGTACCCTTGCGAAGGATGGCTCAGGATGATTAAACACACTTTTAGAGCATTTGATATTTTCTCGAGCCACCTGGCACATTGTAGCTCTGCATTTTCCTACATGTGTCTGCGGGCTGGGGAGAAGGGTGTAACGCGATGCCTGCAGTGACGGCGGTGGTGACTGTGCTTGCGCGAGAGCCCCGCGTGGTGGAGGCAGAGCCCGTCCCTGGCAGGCGCTGGTTGCACAGCTCTGTGCTGGCAAAGGGGTTTGAGAGCTCGCTGGCAGCAGATGCTGGGACAAAGTCCAGGAAGCAGCGGCTGGTACCACAATGTGCCTTCTCCCGCTTTCTAGTGGCTGCTTCCCAACCTTCCCTAAAGAGGCCTCCTTCTGCTCATAGCCACCCTTCGCTCTTGTGGATACGTGCATAAAGATGGACTCCCAGTCGGTGCTTCAGCCAAAGGCCAAGCTTGGCTTAAGCTAACCCGTGTTTAGGTATCAGGTAAACCAGCTGTGACAGGTGCAGTAAATCCGTTTATGTCATCCTTGCATTGCACATAGATATTGACACTTCTGCAGCTTTAAACACTCCAACATGAATGCTGTTATCTTTGTGTATTTGGGGATGATGAGACAGACCCTGATGCCTGTGTTCAAAGTTGAAGGACCTTGTTATGCATGGAGATTTATGAATTAAATAATGGTTTCAGTAAAGTAGCACTTTATTGGTTACTCCTGAATTATCAACAACTGGATTTAAAAAAAAGGCATGCCAAAAAAACTTTAACTGTCTCTTTTTTGGCTTCTCCCTTTTCCTCCCTCATTTATGTCTCTAGATTCCTTTGAGTTGTGTATGTGGAAACTAATGTTCCTCGTGTAGTTCTGCTGGGCCTGGCTCTGAGGTTATCCCACTTCCTGCTGCCTCCCCAGGGTTGCACTAACCACCCTCTTAGATGCTCCCCCACAAATAAACTGTTTTGTTCCATCTATTTCAGTGTAAACATAAATTAAGAGCTTCCCAGGAAAAAGAGCTTAAGTAGGAGCCATACTGCTTCCCTAGGGAGCCATAGGCATTTCCAGAGCTCAGAACTTTTTGCCACCTTCCTCTACAATGAAGTGGTGGTCCCTGTCACAAGGATTTGAACTGTCGTCATGCTGTATGGCTCATTTGTCATCGTGTATCTTGTTCTGGAACTCTTTGGTTGTGCCACTTTTAACCCTGTTGTAAAAAAGACACTTTTTCTAGTTGGAAGTGCTCAGAATGACTCAGTGCATAGCTTTTAACATGAAGGAGAAAATCAGGAATTAAGATTTCAAGGCAGCATGTGTAGTCTCACAAGAGTCTTTCTATTTTTCTTCCTTCCTTCTGAGCTGTGAACAATGAACTGCATGTGTGCCTCGAGAAGGGCTGGTCATTGGAAAGGTATCTCAGACTTCAGAAACCTTTATCTGAGATTCAGGTGCAAATGTGGGCCTAGCTTGGAAAACTTCTAAAAAAATATAACTGCGTATTCTACTCTAGCTTTTGTAATTCTGTTCTAGGGAATAGGACTTCCGTATAATTGCCACCTTCTTGCTAAAAATGAAATTATAAGTATTATTTGTCTAGATGAGATTGACTGCTCCACTTCTTCAACAGTTTAGGGTTCCTTCAGTCCTTTCCTAAGTGAATGTTTTTATGTGTAATATACTTGTTTTCTAGATTTAAAGGAAGAGAATTCATTCATGCCTTCATTTTCTAAAACAAGACCAGTCAGATAGTCTGATGGCAGCAGCCAATGCTTGCCTAGAAAGTAAGAGTGGTAGGTCAGGATGATTCTTTTTCTAATGTCAAAGCAGAGTGCTGCTGACAATTTATGGAAAGATTGTAGTGAGTGCCATTTTGTCTATGTAATGAGAGCTATTTACTGCATTCTAGTAGTAATCAGTTTTCAGACGACTTGGGATGCTTAGTTTTGGTCCTCTGAAGTGCATCATAGAAAGCATTTCAAGTACCACATGATTTTGTTTCCCTGTTTATGCACTGTTAATAACAAAGTGATCTCAAACCTCTATTTTCTATTTCTTTGTGATAATTCCTCACATAAAATTAAGCTCCTAGTAAAAACTGTCTTACTGTCGGTAAGCAGCTCCAGATGAAGGCATCCTGAAGGTCTCCATATCACTGCATCATCCTGAAGTTAGTAACTAACTGAGTTGTTGTGTTACCTCTGGAGCCTTCTAGAAGTGAAAGCTAGATTTTGCACTGACTATGAGGGATGTGACATCTCAGTGTGTGAACAGGAGGTACAATAGCGAAGCATCTGCCAATTAAAGACTGCATTGTTCTCCCTCCTGAAGTAAGAACTTCTGGGTAGGCTAGAAAAAGGCAGCAAGGCCTGCTTTCAGACAATCCGAAAAATCTCTCTTGTTTAGCAGGATGAAGGCAGTTGAGTACAGCGCACATTTTTGCCAGCATCCAGTGTAGCACCATTTTCTGCACTCAGTGAAATATGAGCCTGGAGAAGCAAGAGATTTAAGTCTCTTGTTGCATTCTGTAACACTGTTGGGCTCTTCTGCAATCAAGAAGGCAGGGCAGGATAGGGTAATGGGCATATTGATCCCACCAAAGCAACGAGTTGCTTACTTGGGTGCTTCTGTGTCTTAATGCCAGATCGGTCAGGCTTATGCTTGTAATCACATCTATATTAAGACTATATAGAACAAACAATAAACTCTTGTATTGCTTGAGTGGTGCTGACCTGGAGCTAAATGCTTGAAAAAAGTTTTCATTTGTATCTAGTTACTAGATTCTTAACCATCAATGTTGCTGTTCTTCATCAATGTTTTATTTTCTTAGCAGTAACAGTTGGCCTGTTTGGAGGAAGCCTTTTGTAGTATTCAACATTGCTGACCTGTTCCATCATGATTTTTGCAGGGTACTAAAAACTTTATATTCTTAAGAAATTTCTGTGTACACTTGCTTGACATGAGGTAAGTCTCAGTTTAGTGACTTGGATCAGCCATACATATACCATGCATATTTCCTATATTTTTCTGGGTTCTTAGAGGACGTGTGTGGTGGTTTAAGCACCACAATATTAACTAGGGGGCACTCTTAGTAATGACGAGAAGAATGACAGAATGTGACAACAGCGAAACACTTTATTTGTCTGGAGCTCAAAGAAAACACAGTTCAGGGAACCCCAGACTCAACACAAAAAAAACAAGCACCCAGCAAAACCACAAAAAGGAAAACCAAGAAAAAAGGAATAAGGGAACTGCTTTCAAAGGCCAGCCAAACTGGCCACAGAGAGGCAGTGGAAAGGAAGAGCCACTTTCTCTTTCTTCTCCCTCTCTGATGGGTAGCTAACTCCCAGCCCTTGGAATCTCTGAAAAAAAACAACACAGTGAAAGGTTCTCCCCCCCCCAACCCGGGATGTTATTTGGGGAAGCTTTCAACCTGTAGTTGTGCTCGTGTGGCTCCAATGCCGATGGAGGTGGGCTGAGTCAAGCCA